>JAHLSL010000117.1:4177098-4313689 GCA_025920805.1 Petroica traversi | reverse complement strand
AATGCTTCTGTTACAAAATATTAGTGTTAGATACTGACTTTGGCAAAGAAAGTCATGCATGTAATAAATCATCAAGCTATAAAAAAGATTCATATTCTAAGGCCCCTGATATTATCAGTTGGAGTGAGAATGACTATCAGCATGTTCTCTAATGGCCCAGAAGCAAGAAAATAATAAGATTTTGACAATAAGGCTAAAGATGTCACTTATAAACTATAGATTCAGCTAGAAATTGTTGTACTGGGATCAATATATTCAAAGAAGAATATATAAATTATAAGATTTAATCTTGTCTAGTAACTTAATGGTGGTGGTGGTAGTAGTAGTTATTTTTATGGGGATAAGGATTTTGTTTGAGTGTAGCCTAAACTACACAAAGAAGGAACTTAAAGTGAGAAACAGACCAAGGGAAGGTGATTTTCTTTTCATTATGTTGCAGGATAAATCTCTTTCCGTATTCAAATTATAGACTTATAATCTATTATTTTATTATGAATCCTCTGTTGGTCTATAGAAAAGCAGGAAGAAGTCCCACAGTACCCAGACTCTTGCAAAGCATGATAAGAAATGGCACTTAAGACATGACAAATACCTCCTCTCATCTGTTTTCCTGAGTATCAATCTATTTCTAAATGCATATGTATATATATATATATATATATGTATGTATATGTACATATATGTTTATATATATACATATCTCTAAGGCAGACAGTAGAACAAAATACACACTTTTTCAACTCCTGACAGTTATCACAAACACTGTTTCATTCTGTTCCAAGGCAAACAGATAATTTTCTTTTTAAATATATTTGTGCGGAAAATTTTAAGAGATACTATCCTGTTCATGCATACTTGCAAGCATATATTAGATGTTCTACTCTTTTAGCTCATCTTGTTAAAGTTGAAAATTATCTACCTAGGGTGTAAATTTGACAGACAGGTAAGTACATGGACTCGCTCATTGAGATCATGTGGTATGAACCACTTTAAATTTGTACTATGAGCCATAATGGAGTATAGCATATCATAGGTCAGAGCCTCAGACAGACTGTCAGGAATAGGTCTGGAAAGGAAAATTAGATTTTATTAGACATGGTGAAGGCACTTTCCAAGTTGGAATGCTGCCTTCTGGGGAAGAAGAATTCTGCTCCGTTTCATGGCCAGATTTCCAGAAAAGTCTTGAAGTAGGTATTAGTTTCCTTGTGTTTATTCTGACGGCTGTGCAGTTAGTTTCTAATCAAGTCTAATTAGGTGGAAACCTGAGTATCTTTTAAAAAAAATTTTTACTTCAATCCTCAGAAAAAATAACTATCACATTGCTAATATCTGATAGCATATAAGGTTTTCCCAGAAAAAAAATAGTTGCAGTATAAAAGTGAAGGTTCTTTGGAGACTATGGTGGGTGCGCCCACTCTGCCTTTTTCGGTCTTCCCCCTTTTGGGAGAAGAGGACAAAAAAGTAAGGACTGTGAAAATACTCATGTGCTGAGATCATGAGAGTTTAATAGAATAGAATAATCTGCAAACACAAGCTAAGCAAGAAGAGAAATTAATTCATTATTTCCCATCAACAGGAAGATGTCCAGCCTAGGAAACTGGGCTTCAGTATGTCTAATGGTTACTTGGGAAAAAAAATTAAATAACTAGAGATGTCTACCCCTTCGACCTCCTTTCCCTGGGCTGTCATTGCCGAGCATGATGTCATTTGGTATGGAGATTCCTCTGTTTGGGTCAGCTGTTTTGGCTACATCCCCTCCCAACCCTTTATCCACCCCCAACCCACTGTCATTTGGGGGTGGCAGGTATGTTCCCAAGAAAACTTGGGAAGATTTCAAAGGTACAGGTGCTTCTTTCTGTCTGATTTTTCTTAGTCTGTTACTGATATTCACCCTGAAGAGGTAATCAATGTAGTATGTAATCAATGTAGTATGTAAACTAGTGTTGTGATGGACTTATCTGTCATACTACTAGGATGGAAAAATGTAAGCGATGTAAGTCAGAATACATTCATAGTGCATTTATTATTTTGCAATCTAGTCATAGAGCCTATTCTAATAATGAATATCTTCTTTGTCAGCCATTTATTTTGAATGGTTAGAATCTTTTAGGTTAGAATTCTTTTCCCTGCTGTCAGAACTTATTTGTATAACACTGCAGAGTACATGTTGGTTTGTGAATCTAACAGCATCTGAATACTCTGTGAACCCAAATGCAAGTATTCCATTAATTTTTTTTTTAATTATTTGAGAAGTCCAAACATGTAATAGATAGTTTAATAATGTTATAAAATAAAATGTTTCAGCCAAGAGTCATTTCCCTTGAACGTTGCAATTGTTCTGAAAGATTACTATAGGGCCTCCGGTCTTTGTACATTTATTTCTGAAAAGTACTCAGATAATAATCTGTACTATTTTGATATGAAATATTAAAATACATAATTGGATACAAAGCTTTGTAAGGATAGAGAATACTTAGAAGAAGTTATAGAGGGACTCAAATAATTTTTTCACCTTATGTTCTGTGATGGGTTTTGAAACAAATGAAGGTATGTTCAACAATTTGAGAGAGTCAGCTTTGTCTCTGATTGTGGAAGGTCTCACTGCCTTGTATTTCTGATTCTAAGATATATCCTGATATACATACCAAATTTCCATGGAAAGGGTTTGCAAAACTCCATTTACCTAGGAGAAGCAAGAAAGGGATGGTGTAGCTGTGTGTGAGAATAATCAGGAAAGGAAAAATGCACCTCAGAGTCCTGAAAAGTGTCTGAAGTCTGGGCAAAATGCTGGAACACAAGATAATTTTCTGTCATTCTTTGGAGCTTTGTTGGCAACCTGCTTCCCACTAGAGAGCATTTGAGCTGTGCCAAAATCCTGTATATCAGCTTACTGAGCTCCTGACTACTAAAATGGCTTTTAGAATTGGACCCATACCTCAAGGCATTCATGCAGTGCTGAAATTGCAATTGTGATTGGAATGGGCCAGGAAGTTTTCACCTGCTTTGAGAAATTTTATAGATTCTGGCAAAACTTACAGCCATCAGTGAATGGAAGTAAATATGCTAAAATTTGGAAATCTTAGCATAGGTCACAACATGAATAATTTTTTTCTGCGGGACAATGCTTTCTTCCTAGGACCGCAACTTCCATGTAATATCTATGGAGAAGTTATTCCAGGGAAATATTTATAGGGTAGCCATAAATAGGAAAATTATAAAAATTATAGAGGTGTGCAGAAAAATGTCAGTAATTTTTCTGTTTCTGCAAATGTGCTACACCCAAGGTGAGTCTGACTCTGTTAATAATCACATCAGACTGAAAAGTACATAGTTTTCGTCTAGAATTTGAGGCAGGGTGATCTGAGGTTTGGAGACATTTTGTTGTTTATTGGAGGATTTGATGAGATCATTGTCTTTGATAGCAGCCTTTATTTTAGACTAAGAGAAACTGTTCTTTACAATTCTCGGTATTATTTACATCAGGGTACTTAGGGATATATCTACAAGGTATACAGATGTCTAGAGGTTCTTATTTTATCAATCTTATAGACAGTAATTTCTAGCTGTCATTCTGGATTGCCAGGATTTGTAATAGTTTTAAATATCTGGTCTTCAAATGATAAATAAAGATATGACTCTCCCCAGACCAGTGCTAATTAGGACAACCTAGATCAAAATAATTTTTTCCAGGCTTCAGAAACATTATGTATCAGATACTTTGAAAAGTCATTTTATCTCTTGCATTGGTGTTATGTTTTAAATGTTTTTCCATAATAAACTACATGCCACCCATGAAGATAAAAATTATGCAAAATAAAGTGCATTATTTTCAGTTATGCAGGAAGCACTTTCGGTTTTGTTATCAGAACATGATATGTGAGATTAGTTAGAGATGATTTTGCAAGCCCACATTTTATCAGAGTTAAATCCAAAATAAAGTGTTCCATATGTAATTAGAAAAAAAATAAGTTACCTTTTTGTCATTGTTTATATGTCATCCACCAGTATATTTGATATAATAGTTTGGATTTTACAGAGGGATGAGGATTACATTTATTTTATATAATTTTCCATTATTTTGCCTTAAACTTTTAAATGTTTTTTTATCAAAAAATTTTGCTCAAAACTAAGTCTGTCATTAAAAATAATACTAAGCTTTAAAAATAAAAGCTCTCTTGGTGAGCAGGAAGGAGCAAAAATAGTTTTTAGAAAAAATGATACAGAATTTTAGTGTATTCCAAAAGCCTACGCTACTGAAAATCCAAAAAGACTGTGATACCAGTTGTTTGCTATCTTATTTTTTCCCATCAAACTATTAGCCATTTGATCTGAATCATTAGCCAACTTGGTAAAAATGCTTAAAATTATATTCTGTCATCCTTGAAAAATGTTTTTAATTTCCATACTACTGGTAATAAATA
Source organism: Petroica traversi (assembly GCA_025920805.1). Taxonomy (NCBI): domain Eukaryota; kingdom Metazoa; phylum Chordata; class Aves; order Passeriformes; family Petroicidae; genus Petroica; species Petroica traversi. Next base: position 4,309,268 of record JAHLSL010000117.1, on the reverse strand, counting down.
TTCATTGCAGTGATTAAATTGTATTTTAGGCCATGTTCTAGATACTTCAGTATTTTTATTTTGCTCATGAAATGGGACCTGTTTAAGATAGAAGAAAGGCCAGCTCTGAGTGATGAAGAATAAAGAAGTATTGTGAAGCAATTTAGTTTCCAGTTAGTGAAGATGCACTGATGCTCCAATTCCCAGATCATCATGATACTGTATAATCTGATATATTAAATGCTTTAGGAATTCTAAAGACTTATGCCAAATTGTGTAAACTGCTCATACAAGAAAACTGCATTTTGTTGATCCTGTTTAATTTTTGTGCTTGTCATATTTAAAGTAGTAATGAATTTTAATGACAAAACTGAGATATCTCTTAGTTTTAAACATTTCAGAGCTTTGGATGTCACAAGGAACCTCCAGATATTATTCTAATTCCTGGACAAGAATATTAATAAAGGATCAAAATTGTTATTTGCGATATATGCAACAGCTTACAAGAAGAATAAGACTAATTAAATGGTTGCTAACACTATGTAAAAATAATACAAATAGGTTTATTTCACTTTAAAATTTTAAAAAACCCCCTTTATTATTAATATCTAAATAAAGAAAGTAAAATAATCTGATCAGATATGTCCTTTGAATCTTCTCGTTAGATCAGCACAAATTCTGCTGGTCGTAATAAATTAATTTTCAGTAATTTCCAGGTTAATATAACTTACTTTCAGAGAAGTTGCCTAGTGAGTCCTGAAAGTTGTGAGCACTACTGATCAGTGGGATCTTAATTTTTTTTGCTGCAACCAGCCTTCAACTATCCTGGAAAGTAACTGGTTAAAGAACAATCAGAAAAATGAATGCTAAATTCTGAAGAAGAAGAGCTTGGTTTGGCCAATGTCTCTCATGTTTCTTTTTCATATTTGTATGGTGTTTCAAGGAAATACAAGACTATAATTTCAGTTCTTGTGAGTACTTGCACTCTGTAGAAATGTCTCTTTGAAGTGTCATTTTTGTATGACCCCACAGAAGTTATAAATGAATTTTAAGGCACTTCACTATGAAATGAGAACGCATAAAAATAAATAACCTTGTTAGTAAAACTGAGGAAGAAGCAGGGAAAGAAAAAGAAGGGATATAGCAGAGACAGAGATGGAGAAAAAAAGTAGCTCACGGGCACGGCAGGAAGAGGAATTATTTACGAGAAATAAACCACATCCTTCTTGACAAAAGCCTGATAAAATTGTGGGCATGGGTGGAAGAAGATGAGACACTAACAAATACATGAACATCACACATAAGTAATTCTAGCAATAAATATTTCTGAGCCTCCCACCAACCTTCTCCTCCTGCATTTCTTTGTAATGTCACTGACTTATCTCTGCAGTAAAAAAATCTAATTAGATTGCAAAGTAGCACATTAATTAACAGATAAACTAACAGTATTAAACAGAAACAGTCTAGAAGCTGACTCTGGTCTTCCTAATTAGGCAGCTCTCTCAGCGTGAAGTAGGAAAAGCAACTAACACAACAACATAACATAAAGGGCAAGAGGGCCGATTATGCTGGTAGGCAGTGAAGAAAAAAAGGGGCAGAAGAAAAAAAGCCCTGAAACACCACTTATGCTCAGTGATCTATGACTCCTTCATGAGTTGCACTGAGATTATGAGATTTATATGCAGCATATTTGATAAGTTCTAATGCCATCCATTTTTCTTAGGAAAAGCATCTCAAAGAGGCAGGTAGCAGGGATCAAAATGTTGTCTTTGTGTTGTCTTAACTGAGATGAGAGCTGTGTAATTATTTAGGCATTTAGGCAAAATGTTTTGCCCTATTCAATTTATAGAACTGAGCTGGGCTTGGTAGAGCATAGGTTTCTTTTTATTTCAGGGCATTTTAACTTTCTCTTTCAAGTTGTGTATTTATTTTATATTGTTTTACTGTTTTCCTTTTGTGTTTTACTGCTTAAAGTTCAATGAAAAAGGATTGGGCCTGAAACCTTTTCGGGATGTGAAGGACAGTCACAAGCTGAGAGATGCCCATTAAGTTCAGTGAGATTTTTGCCATTAGTAGCTCAGGCATTGAGGAACCAGAATTGCAAATATTAATTCAAAAGTTGAATACCACACTTCCACACATCCCTTGAGCAAAAAACAGACTACAGAACTGACCTGTACAGTATGCTCTGAAGACATGTGGCACATCTAGAAAAAGCAAAAAGAGATCTGTTTTCCCTCACTGAGGTTAAATATAACCTGGAAAATCCTGCCTTTAAATTTAATTTATCTTGCAGGTCTTATAGTATGACCCAAGTCTAAATCTCTTGCTGGATCAGCTATATACAAGCCTGTAAAAGAAAGAAAAGATAATTTGGACAATACTGACTGTGGGAGACAATAAATTTGTTGTCTCTCTGTAAAGGTATATTTAAATGGCAGTATTGTTAAATGGTGTATTTCATCTGTTTACAAGAAATGCAGAGCTTTGCCTTAAAAGAAGAGAAGATTGAATAAAACTTGCCCATTGGAGTTGGAGACTAACAATTGCTGTATATGCTGAGTCTATTTTACACTAAACAAAGTTTGCCATAACAGGGGTACTATGATAAGATATCAGCAGATATTCTTGAAAGTACTGCTAGTGCTGAGTGATCTACTCTAAAATTCAAAGCAATACTGATGCTACTGAAGCTGAAATAGCTTTGGTAGTGATGGGATTTTCTTGTAATAACTCTTGAGTGTAGACATGGTCATCTAAAGCAGTTTAAGCACCTTTAAATGAAAAGAGTGCACAGTCCATTTGATCTCCCCTTGGCTTTAATTACATCTGCCTGCACAGCAGTGCCCTAAAGGATCAAGGATCTTTGGAAGAAAACAATTCTAAGGACTCAAAAAGTTACTAGCAGAAGGACCCATCCATATTAAAATAAATTAATGGAAAGGATATAGACTGAGGTTTTTGATTGTTGTTGGTTTTACTTGTTTTAACTCTTATTACATCTTTCTTTAAAAATAAAATGCTAAAAAATATATTAACTTCAATATATTAGAAAATTCAGTGAAGAATTTTTTGGGGGAGTAGAAAAAGATTAAGAATTAAAAATCAATGGAAACTGAAGGTCTAAGACCTTGTAAGTTTATAATTTTCAGTATAACTAGAGATTTTTTTTCCCAAAGGCCATCAGGGTAACAGAGAGATACCCTACTGTGGTAACATAGAGTTCAAAGACTTTTGAAAAACTCTTAGAGGCCCAGGTATTTCTCTAAAGTGTCTTCCTACTTTTTGCAATTAATGGAAGATTGTTCTGCACTGAAAGCATACTCCTTTGAAGAAGTTTCACTCCCCAGAACTGTCCCAACAATAGTTTTGTGTTTGCAAGGCTGATCAGAAAAAAATTTTTGTTGAGTTCTACATGATGTGATATCACAGGTTCAGCAGCAATAGCAGTCATTTGCAAACTCTTTAATTATCTTGGACTGGCAGCGTGTCAGTGAGTCTTTTTCTCTGCACAATTCTTTCCTCATTATCATGAGCATCTTTCAAAATCCTTAAAGTGTCCTGAAAATAATAATAATCATAAAGGCCTGCATGCATTTTACCTTTTACCTTTCATTCTCCTTGAGTTTATTGCTTGTTGCAAGTAAGCCTGACTTTCCACTGAAACTCAGTTGTGTGGAGAAGGAAATATTGCTTTCATACAATTATAAGAGTAGTGTCTGATTTCTCTGGGAGTTTACAACCATTCATCAAAAAAAACCCCAAAAATATCCATAATTCATTCCAAAACAAAAGCTATCAATATAAACAGTTTTACATCCTTATTTTTACTCTTCCTCCAAAAACTCAGGATTAATTCCTGAGTTTTAGGATCTGTAGTTTGGGTGTCTTCTCTCCTTGGGATTTCGTTTCTAACCAGATACATATCCTATAAAACACTAGGGACAGTCTTTCTGTTAATTAATGCAGAGGCTCAGTCACACAACATAACAAAGAAGGAAACACAATCCTGAAAAAGAACCTACAGGCTGAAAAAGAAAAAAATGGAGCAGCATTATGCAGACTATATCTCCTAGAAGGCACTGAATTGGCACTTTTCAACAAATTTTAGAAATTATAAGAGAGCATTATTTTTAATAATTCTCCAAAGCCTGGTAATGTGCACCAGTCTACTCAGTTTCAAGATACAGTGATACAGATCTACTTACCTAAAGCAGAATTGGACCAGAATAATTCCAGATTTGCCAAGATGCAAACACTGACGTGCACATCTACACCTGGACAGCATTGGATGTTCAGTTTTCATTGTTCATTAATACAGTGTATACCATTTTTTGGCATTGCCTGAGTGTGTTTGCTTATTTGACTTGAAAATGAAAATTAAGTGAAAGATACTGATTGTATAAAAATGTCTTTAACTATTACTCATCAGAGCAAGTAGCTTTTGGTTTTGTTAGGAAAACTAGTGTGAGTCATTTATTACAAGAAAAGCAGAATTCTAAATCAGTAAGGAATATTTTTCTCTTTATTTGTAAATATGTATAAATGATAGCTCATCTTCACTTGCTACACATTTTAAGCATTTCTTGTATCTACCAAACTGCCTTTATGATGTTAAATTTTCAATTAGGAGTTCTTACATTTTGATGCAAGCCCCTGATATTAGTGATTTAAAAACATTGTTTCTTATAGAATATCTTAAGGAAGTCAGGAGTCTGGAAACTGACTTGAGACAATCTGCTGCTTCAACAATTCCTCCGCTAAGGAAAATGTTTGGGCAAGAAGAACAGCACTGTCTGCACAACAAGCTATTGCATGCACAAACTAAACATGAATTGTCAGTTTAATAACCTCTACATGGGTTTCTCCTACTGAAGACTTATATTTTAAAATATACTGACAACAGTATCTGCATTTATATTGGCATTGATTTTTTTGTTTTAGGATGTTGCCCCGTAGACAGAAAGAGTTCACAAAAACTTGTGTCCATTATATGTTACCTAAATTAGAATTTTTCTTTTCTGATTAAGTTTTCTGCCACATCTATAAAATCTTTCTCCCAATATGCATGTAACAATAATTTGCTAAACCCAAAAGGAAACAATTTTCCTTTACAAACTGAATCCATTAAATATGTGTGGATATATGTAATACAAGATGTGGCTATCACATTAAATAATAGGCTTTATTCCAGTGTAGTAAGCCAAGACCTATCAGCTACGTGCTTTACTTACTTGATTTTTTCCTAAACAATGTTGTCTGGATAAAGGGTGAAAAATAACTTTGAAACACGAGACTCATCACAGCCAAATCTGTAGGGAAAATTTTTCCTGAATGCCTTGTTCCAGCATAAAGGAAGAACACTTAAAAAATGGAACGTGGCAGTTTTAAGCAATGAAATTTACTTCTCCACATCGGAGTTTTAAGAAAGCGTCTTCCCCTTTTATTCATGTGTAGCATTCTTTGCTTCATTATTGAATTGCAGCCTCTTATGAAGCTGGAGTGAGTTGCCTATATACACTTGCATGCATTTCTTACCTACTTGTAACAGTCTTGAGTGTTATCCTCCCTTTCCTAATTAACCATAATCAATTATAGCCTAAGTAGGGGCTACGAAATTTCGTCCATTGTGTGAATTTTGTTGATTACGTAATCTCAAAAGCTCTTGAGTAATTTGAAGACTGAAAGAAAATGTTTTTAAAAATAATTTGCAAACATTGTTTGGCTGCCTCTAATAGCAGATCCCTAAAAGAAAAATTCTCCTTTTGGAAAGAAATACATATGTATGTTCTTATGCAGACTCTTTTTATTTTTGGAAAAAAAAAATAGAATTTAACGGGTTTTGGTAAAGTTTCTTTTCTTGGACATATAGTCTTATGGTATTTTGAACCTTCCAGTATTCTGCTAAACACAAGATATTAATCTCTGATTAATATGGAAATAAAACAACTAGATTGTGTAAATGGGCAAAGTTGTTCTGCTATCATTTATGCTAAAGAATTTTCCTCTAATAATTCATCATTTTGATTTGAAATACTGTATCTGAAAGTAGCAACATACTTTAGCTTCTGTTTCCTTAAAATGAATCTATACACCAAGATGAACTTAGCAGCAGCACCAGCAGACTCAGCTGCCAGAAAGGACTTCATATCTATTAGAAATGGGATTTAGTGACACACGTTTTTTGACCTTAGACCATAGAGAGGTTACTCACTATAATAAGTGTGAGTGTCCCATGGCCAAGTCTGTCTCAGTCTTGCACTCCTTGCTCTTTACAGTCAACTTCAAAAGTTTGAATGACAACTGTGGGATTTTTAGTGTATGAGACTTAACTGAGCACAGGAGCTTGAAATGGTCCATGCTCCATGCTCCATGCTCCATGCTCCATAGTCGTTGTGCATGCAGATAATTTTGGGAGTTCTGTTTAAATACAAGCTCCGTGCTTGGAATTATGCCTTTTTCCTGGTGTTAGGAAAATGAAGCTAGACACGGTTAAGAGGGTTGGGGGTCATTACCTTGGTATTTTAATCAGGATCCTGTTTGATGCATTCACTTCACCCAGGTGACAGCATTGCAAAAATGCACCCCCACCATCAATCACATACACAAGTTACAGATTTTACACATTAGCATATCTATCAAGGGAGCCCAATAAGGGCCTGGGGTGGGCTAACCTCTAGTTTACAGAATGTGACTTACTAGGAGACCTTGGGTTCCTGAGATAGTAGGATGTTTGGTCTCCTGGCTCTGCAGTTCTGGAGTGTTTAGTCTCAGGGCCTGCAGAACACTTACAAAACACTAAGCACTAAACTAAGTGAAGGATTACAAGTATGCATGCTAATAATTGTGGAAACACGGAACTGTGTAAAAGATACATAAAAACAAAAGGGAAAAACTCTTCTGGCATCAGGAAAAGGTAAAGAATATGTGTTTGAGAGTGATTTTGTGAATAAAGGGTATGGAACATAAGTGAGAAAGGAGAATTCGGTCTTCACTAATGGGTGCTCTGAGAATATGCATATATTAAAAGACATGGAAAGATTATATACCATGAGATTATTGAATTGGTGGCATCAGCTCAAAAAGAAATCAAAAAGAGAACTTCTGAACCAATATTTTGTAGGTCAACTGCTTGTCTTTCTGTTTTCAAGTAGCTGTAAACATTGAAACCAGAGCTCCAGCTAGTCATCCATTTCCTTAATGTTTTAATAGATTATCTCGTCCATTTTGTAGATCATTTATTCACTGAGCAAATTGAGTGTAAATGTTGCAAGACATTGTACAACTTCTTTCTTTGCTGAAGTTTTTTGGTTTTTTTATTAAGTAATGAGTAAGTTCAGCAGTGTAATAAGGATTGAGACCTGTTTTGGCCATTTACTGTGCAAGAGTCAAAGCTGTCTCTTTTTATTGACCTGGAGCTCTTGTGATTTACCTTTTTAATAAACAGTGGAAACATTACTTGAGGCTAGCTGCTTTCAAGTAAATTAAGTTCTTTAGTGTATCAGGTTTTTGAGTTTAATTATATACTTTAATGTTCCCATTGAGATCCAATGTCAAATGATAGGTTTCAAAATGAAAAACAGAACTAAATGTATTTACGATTGCAAGGAGTACATCTGGCTTCTAAATCAGCATGATAGAATACAAAAAAAGCAGACTTTCTTTAGAGTATTTGAATTATACATATATTTTTTAAAGCACCATAGCTAGAGAATAGTAGATCATACAGAATATTTTGTTGTGTCTAGTTAATAGTTGCAAGGTGCCTGAATTTTAATTTTCACGATTGTAAATGAACCTTGTAAAGCGATATATATGAAAACTGTTCAAAGTGTTAAAACTCATGTACAGCCATCAAAGCAGTATTTTTATTGATGCTGAATCTCTATTTTCCCTAGGAATAAACTTCTTGAAATAGACTATATCCCTTAGCATGCATTGTAATTGACTTTCTTGTGTAAAACTTCACTTACTTGCATCAAGCAGGGTAAATTATGGAAGGAATAGTTTTGTCTGAGATGACGATTATATTGGGTTGCAGTCTTGATTCTCTCTGGCATTGGTAGTAGTCCCCTATGGGAGACTACTATGTACTATTCAGTATGGTTTTTTTGAAAACTGTGGTTAGAATGCATAAGCTTAAAATTGAATTGCAAAGTATACTATAAATACGTTCTTTTTCTCATTTAACCACCTTATAGTAAAAACATAGCACATATAAAAATGTTTCATTTCGTTTTTAAATGAATTATCTTTTTCAAATTTGATCAATGAAAGAAAATTTGCTTGAAAATCATCAGCCAAAAACATCACCAACTTTATATTGTAAAGTTCTTGAAAAATCATCCTATTTAAACACACCCTTAAGAAAATAATTGGAGGCCTAATGTAAGTTCATAAAGTTTTCAAATGCTTTAGTGGTTTTTTTTTGGTGTATACCATAACTAATGCAAGTTAGTTGAAACTGCAGAGAACTTCACTACCTTGTACACTCATCATAAAATTATAGTCTTATAGCTTGTGTAAAAATTTAATTTAAAAACTACAAAAAGAATCCAGTTTTCCTACTGAAAAAAGTGGGAACACAAACACACACACAGGGTCACAGGTCAACTTTTAGCCACTGTCATTATATTACATATCTTTATATATATTCTATATTCTTTTTTTTTTCTTCCATTTTTAAATTTTGCTTCTGCTGCTTTTTCATTTCAGTTGTCACGTTTGTTTCTGATTAGACAGAAAATTATGACAAAGAGCCACATATTTATAGACATTTGCACTAGAGTTAGAAAAATTAGTGGTAAATATCACCTTATAACAAGTACAGTTATTATAGTAGGAATATTATACTAGGATAAAAATAGGAAAAAAATGCCTGTGCTTTGAAATTCAGGAAAACAATTTAAAGTACCAAGTGCATTTTGTATATCTTCAGTGGCTATTGCACTCAGAACTTGGCAAAGCATTCTCACTGCCTTAGGGAATACGTCCTCACAGATTTATTTGGAGAGTTTCTGGCAGGCATATAAAAAATAAGAGTTAAGTTCATGTCATTTACCCCAGAACTGAGTTAAAATACACATTGACAAAACACTACTTTGATGCTGCATTGCCATATATGCACTGTATGTAATGTAAAGAAAAGCAAGGAAAGAGTTCCACACCTCCTAGCAAAGGTATTTTTTCTCTTTCAAGCATTGACATCACTTGACAGATAACAACAGGATTCAGGCTCAGTACAGTGGAAACTAAGCAGGCAAGAGAAGCATAAGATTGATTTTCCTTCACCATGTGCTTCTAGAATATGAATAAGTACACATTATTGTATATGCACCATACATCTGAATCAGATTTTTTTTATTTTTCCTTTGTGGCAGATGCATTGCCTTTTGAAAAAGGGAGTAAAAGCAGTGTCTGTTTGGCTGCAGCAGACTTCAGGCCAGAGCTGCCCATGTCCTTCTGGATGGGATGTAGTGCCTGCAGGCAGTGCTCAAACACGGTACCTTTGGCTCTCTGCCTCATTGTAAGAAAACATAAAAGAGGAGGCAATCTTTTGACTGCTGTGCTGGGCCATGCCTTCCCCAGGTAGTTTTGGTTGGTTTTCGTTTTTTGGGGGTTTTCTTGGAGGGTTTTTTTCGAGTGTTTTTTTTCAGCGAAATGAAGTGTAGCAATGCATCTCTAACATGAGCTCAGCTAACTTAGTTCCACTGAGGCTCGAGCTGCAAAGACTCCAATGGAAAATTCAACATGCTATCATGTTGGCTGCATATAGAACTACTGAAAAAAATAGATTAGGATTTTCTGAAGAAATTTCTGTGTATTTAAGTTTTTGTGAATAATAACAAAATGAGGCTTTAGTTTTGGTATGATTTCGAGCATTATCCCTTGCTTTGTTGGAAAAAGCTTTTTTTTTTTTGCTGTTAAAATATTTAAAAACACACTCTTTATATGCTTATATTTCCCATAATCATATTTAGTACCTATTAGTGACTAATAGCTACAAGTAAAACTGCAATTGTGGAATAATTTGGGCCAGCCAAACATACTTTGCTGCGTCTCTTATATTTTTAGATGGTAGATGCTCTGTGTAGGGTTATTACCATCTATTACTATACTATTAATACATCAGGTATAAGGTTTAAATTATGGAGTAAGAAAAGAATGCTAAAAGTGAGGATCTTTTCCCTAAAGCTCATTTAATCTAAACAGATGTTTTAAGCAGATAAAAAAATGAGGGAGAGATAACAGAGTGAGAAAATTTCACCTGAGGTCGCTCTCTGTTGCAGTACAGTTTTATATCTTTAATCCCACTGAAATATTCTGTACATGCTTTGAAGAGTCAATCATTCAGAGATCGGTAGCAATTTAAAAATATGTGTACATGTTAAATTTGTAATTTAGGAGGAGAAACATATTGCCATGATTTTTGTTCACTGTATGGTAAACATTTTTCTGGAAAGCACTTTGCTGTTCTGCTTTGTTCTGATCACTGTTATTTTACCGTGTCAAAAAGCAGGGATTTTTTAGTAACTCCAGGCGGTACTTTGATCAAAGTAGCTAAGTAGCTGTGCAGAACTCTCAGTATCTCATAAGTCTTTGTGAATGAGCAGTTCTTCATTCTTAAAATGCTGACATTGAGGATAGTTATATTTCTTTCACAATAAATGGAGTAAATAGGGAAGTTCAGAAGCTTGAGGCTGATTTGGGGCTGTTTCTTTATAATTAGTTAGTAAGTTGTTTTGGAACATCAAATAAAATATAATCAAATAGATTTGATGCCCTGATCAAATTTTGCAAAATCCTGCATGTAGCCAAAACCAGAAGACAAAAGCGTAGGTAGGAAGACATGTAACTGGAGATTTAGTTTCCTCTGGGATTTGTGAATAGGGTCACATTTGTTACCCAATATCCTGTCAATCTTGGCAAGGCTTTCTGAAACATTTTTTAGAGGAAAATTGATGATGCGTTAACTAATGAAAGTACTTTAATGTGGTGTCTCAGACATTTTCTGGGATAAGGCCTAACACATCTCCCTAGCCAAATGAAAGTGGTGTTATATTCTTACTGTTTTAGTAGTGTTTTCCAATCTATCTGTGTAATAGGAAATCCAGTAGGGCAGAAATTGCAGGAAATCAGATTTGTACTTCCTATTTCCATGAAATTAAAAAAAAAAAAACCTCTGGTTTTCTCTCTCCCTTCTTTTTTTTTCATTTTCTTCTATTTCTCCCTCTTTTTTTTAGATTTATCTTTTCTTATGAAGGTTTTTCCCACTGCAGCAGTAGTCTCTGAGAAGAGCCACTGACTGCAGGTGAATGTACTTCATGTGATGGCTCAGGTCTCTTTCCTACTAATGCTGATAGTTGAGTGGCTAAGGATGAGAAAAATTATATATTTACACTGCAATTATAGGAATTATATCATTTACTGTCTGAGAAGCATTCTGCATCATGGTAATTATCATGATATTAAATAGCTGAGTGTCATCATAGAAGGAACACAAGTCATTACTGCAGTCTACATATGATAACTCTTAAACATAATTGCTATGTAATCTTCAGGTGATTGAATTATCATTCAGACCCATGCTGACAGTACAGTTATGCATAAAAACTATCTGTTTAATCAAAGATTATTGTTGTTTCTTTTTTAAATTTAATTATTTTCAAAACAGGGAAATTCAGGGACAGATTCTGGGAAAATGTGGCCCTTTTACTCAGCTTTGTTAAAGTGTGTAATATAAATTTTCTTCAAAGAATGAGATCACATATGCAACTGTAACAATGACATAGGAAGAGAGGGATATTTGCCTTATGATGGACATCTTGTTTGAAACAAAACTACATGGTCCTGATCAGCTCTGGGTCATATACCTGACTGTTAAGGCAACTTTTTCAGATGGTACAAAGTGGTACCTTCTGGCCTCAGGAGAAAATTGATATACAGGAAAATTTATATGCAGGAGTTTCTGTAACCATCAGAAAGTAAGTTTAATAAATTTTGTGGAAGACAATCTCAGACATTGCATGTGGAGTCATATTTTATGATGTATATTTGATACATGATGTATATTTGATGATATATAAGCTGTAATGTCCATCAATTTTCATTCATTTATAACATTTGTGCCAGGCAGTTTTACGTAGATTCAAAAAAGCAGAATCTCAGTAGCAAATTTGCTTTACATAAAAGTGTGATTATTGTGATAAAAGAGTGGCTTTCATGCTGGGCTTTTTTCTATAACTAGATTTCATGTTTTTCTAAAAGTTGGTTTTGGTTATTTTCCAAAAACTACAAAAATCTCAAGAATTAATTTCTCAGAACAGTTTGCAAGGCAAACAAAACCAACTGGTTCATATAAGCTTGGTTACACTGTTTTTCTAACAATTTTCTTTGTTTCTTAAAAAAAGTAATTGTTCCAGAAGTAATGGATTTACTTGAGTCATGATAACCCCACTTCTGGAATCCCATCTCTACCCAATTAAATGTGTCCTCTTTCATGCTGATAACTTCTAAATGTATTTATTGCACCACAAAACAATATACCATTTTGATATTTAAGTTTGAGCTGACTCCCATGCCTGGAATTTTTCATTCAGAAGGACCAGATCAGGCTGAGAGTTTTAGTTGCACTTAAAGCTTAATAAATAGTTATTATAGAAATTTGCAATTTAAGATGTGTAAAGAAAAGTGATATTTCTAATATACATATTGCTGCATTCTGTCAAAAATGAGATATATGATGATAATTATAGGGTATCACAGTCAATTTATAAAGCTTGTATTTTACGTACCGAAAAAAATCCTTCACAACTTAGTTGACATAAACAATAGGGTGTTCTCAGTTTGTCACTTCTTCAGAAGTCTTTGCAGGTTTAGGAAGACTTGGTCATGTAAATTCAAATTGAAATTTATGCAGTTAGGCCTAGTGTACATAGTGTTTTAATGGAGTTTTGAAACAGTCTTCTGTGTTAATTACACAACAGAAATGTGTTTGTGTTTTTGAGAGGGGATGGAAGGTTTAAATTAATTACCACTATGATAACAAAAACAAGTTAGGAATTTTAAAAAGTTGCAAGCAATCACTGAAGAGCAAACCACAGAAGAAGGCAGAAATCAGATGTGGTTGAAGAATTTGTAGTAAAATGCCATCCTTTTCATTCAGAGCAGAAATAAATATGGTATGTCAATAAGGAGTATAAAGGCTTTTGAAGAACATGAAGAATTTTACTTAATGACTATTCAGATTGTTAGTTGTCAACAGTGAGGATTAAGTGTTCATACAAACAGTTGCTAAAACACTGATGATTTGATTATTAGCAGCTTAAAATGGTGTTTTCTTAAACAAATCTGTGTACATTTTTAGAGATAAATCTCTGTTTGAAATCTTCTACAGAACTCAACTTAAATGGCAAAATTCAATATTCAGCATAAATGCATCTGTTGAATGGAATCCAGTTCTGCAGCTAATTTTACTGTGGAACTAGCAACCAGAAAATTGTGGAAAATTGATGTTCATTTTTTAGAGTAGAGATTAAGTCATGAAAATAAGACAACATGAAAATTTGTAGTGTTATTATGCACTATTTGTGTGAATATTGGATTGACCTTAAATGTTTGCATCCCTCAGTTTCCACATATTTTGAACAAAACCAAACATGAAAAAAAAAATTAGTTCAAATGACAGAGTTGGTTTTTCTTTTCCTTCTCAAAATTAGTTGTGGTCACAACTTACCTGCCATTTCCTGAAATACATGAGGCTTATGTCTGTTTTACATAAAGTCTGAAATTGCCAGGCAGCTCCTCTGGGCTCGTGTTTTATTGTTTACAGTCCTTACAGATACCTATAGTGAATTTTAAAGAAGTATCAAATGATTTATTAATGTTCACTCAGATATTTACCTTTCATTTTGAGCTATAATTAGGAAAAATGCACATGGCAGCACATATATTCAAGAGAAACTGAAAGTCACTGAGCACAGCTGTAACATTTTACCTCTCAAATCTAATTTGTTTCTAGTTTTGCGTTCTGTGGATTAAATTTATATTCTGCCTGATTCTTACTTTTTATGGTATTAAATTGTGGTCCAAAGAAAATGTATTTACAATGCATATCACATTTGTACATTTTTTTATTCTGTTCAGGTACAATCTGCATATGGTTTGTCTTTTTTTCCAGTGGCCACAGGAATATATATAATATATAATAGCTCATCAGTGATTTTATTTTCTTTTTCCTTTAGGGGCTGATGTTATCAACTTTGATGGCCATGTAGTGTTACCATACAGATTCAGGAACAAGAAAATGAAAACACTGAAAGATGTCATCTCTCTGAAATTTAAGACCTCTGAAAGCGAAGGTGTAATCTTCCACGGAGAAGGGCAGCAAGGAGACTATATCACCTTGGAACTGAAGAAAGCCAAACTTGTTCTAAATTTAAATTTAGGTATGTTTTGATTGCTTAGTTTTGTGGTAGTTTTCAGTGCTCCCAAAAAAATTTTAGGTCAAACATTTCTTCTTCTTTCCCACAGTGATATTATAAGCCACATCATTTAATGAGATAATTTGTTGAAAATATTGTTAATTCCCTTTCTATATGCTGTGTGTGTGTGTGCGTGTTTAGTTCCATCCTATACTTTTTAATATCTGAGATACAGTGTGAGATACAGTGAAAAGAAGATTATACAGAAAAGCAAGATCAGAAATATATTGTCATTACTACAAACAAACAAACAAGCTTGCCAGAATTATATTTGGCCTCAGCTGTGGCTTTGTGAGAAAGAAGGACACTATCATCACTTCTGGAGGAATAAAAGCCACCCTTAGGAAAATTGCAGAAAAAAAATTATCTGGGAAGCTACAGGCCACAAGAAGTTAGAGTTCAGTAGCCTTCCTAGGATCTGAGAAGGAGGGTTGGGAAAAGAAGAGACAGATTGTTTTATCAGGAAATCTTATGAAGAAATGCTGTATATATTATTCTAGTTCCAGTCCTCCCAGAAGAGGACTACAGGCTCAAAAGGGACTGGATTTATGAAAAAAACCCACCCACATCTATCTGGTTACAGGTATTTTTGCGATTCAAACAAAAGAACCTTAGAAAAATATTTTGTTCAACTTTCCTTACTTCTCTTACAGACATGTGAAGAGTAAATTGTTCCATTTCTTATTTACATTGAATAACACTTATTTCCACTGGCATTTTCTCCTGTTTTTTCTAACCATGGACAAGAACAGATGATGAGGAAAGCAAACCTTCCTATAGCAGTTACCTCTTTTTAACAATTTTAATTGCTGTAGTAACCCTTTCATTTCCTGTTCTGGTATTATAAAGACAGTCTGTCTTTATAAGGTATTATAACTTCCGCGTGTGAGTTTGGTGAGGATGTTTTTAAATCATTAGGCTGATAAATACGAGTAGGCCCTGTGACACACACTCAATAAACAGAAGTTATGCTTTATGGTATTATTATTCATCTGTCTGAGAGTATTGTCTTTGCATCAGAGATAGTAGAAAAGGATGCTCCTCTTGCCTGGTGAGATCCAGTGACTTAGTTTCAAACACCAGGGACTGGGGGAAGGATAGGGAGACAGAAGTGGATTTAGGTTTCACTTTGCACTGAATTTGACTTTGGGTTGAAGAAACTGAGGCTCGATGACCTGCATGAATATTTTATTTTTTAACCAACAGGACCATTGGCCTTCTGCATAAAGGTAGGATGGTCATTAGTAGGGAAATAATGTCTTGAGCCATGGAAGTGTGGTTTGCCAGAATGTGTTTCCATCATGTACAAACTTTAATGTTTGAGTTGCAGGCATTCCTGAGGGTAAGAAATTCTCAGCCTCAGAAATGCATTAGGTCCTTGTGTATTCAGAACGTGGAAGATTACATTGAGTTATTGAGCAGTGCAGCAATTTTTTACACTTACTGCTGAATTAGTCATTTGCTGCTTCAGTTGGGATCTGTGCTATCAACCTTTGCTGGCTTAGCTATGTCAGTCAAATGGCAATGAGATGTGATCTCTGACTAGCACAGCTACACTGGCAAAGCCCCCTGGATAACACAGAAGAGAATTGCAAAATTGTACTCTTGCTAGTAGTTTGACTTCCAGAATAGGAAGATTGCTGGAGGATAACAGATCAAAATAAGCTGTATTAGCAGAAGACAGTTTTTGCTGTCGTTACCTCAGTCTGCACTGAGCCTTTTTCCTTCTGCTTGCTGGTATAATGATACTGGTAGAGGCCAAAAAATATTCAACTCAAGAGTGAAATGGCTTTTTTTGCCAGTCTGTTATCAGGCTCCATGTCCTGCTCAGCAATCGTAAATCAGTGCAGTTCCAATGCAGCTCAGGATCTGGCCCAGAGTGACAGCTTTTCTTTCCTGTAGCATAGGATCAAAAGCAGGAAACCCTAGATGAAAATAACTTTACAACTGGAAATTGGTATTGTTTCTCAGGTTCACCTCCAAATAACTGCTATTATGAATTTATACATATATTTGTACAGTTCAGGGGTCAGATGCTTGCTGTATTTGATCTAGCTATTTGTATTTGTGGCAGCAGCTCTCCACTGGGCAGACCTCAAATTCATAGCAGACTGACTTCCTCCAGTTTGATGCATGTCTGGTATGATTCGGGTGAAACATTGACAAAGAAAGAGGAAAATGTTTGCCTAACTGGTATGAGGTGAGAAATGCAATTGTTTCTGTTCTCAGGCAGCAACCAACTTGGCTCTATTTTTGGCCACACATCTGTGATGACAGGCAGCCTCCTGGATGATCACCACTGGCACTCCATCATCATAGAGCGTCACGGGAGGAACATCAATCTCACCCTTGACAGACACATGCAGCACTTCAGAACCAATGGAGAATTTGATTACCTGGACCTGGACTATGAGGTAGACTGTGAAACTCCTTTCTTCTCATTCAAATCGGTTTTATGAAGTCCAATAAGAAAGCTAACATAATTTGTTTTGTTACTTTTTCATATGTTTCTTTTGATTACTTATTCCCTTACACGTGCTGAAATTTTCTTTCCAACAGCGTTCTCTCTTATGTGTAAATTATGTTTCTCTTAATTAGCCTACCAAATCCCATCTGGTATAACAAAAATCTCAGCCCTTTGTTTTCAAGTGGGAGATCTGTGTTATTCAGCAAGCTAGGCTTATATGATTTTAAAAACCTCTAAAAGCAGATGCTCTAAGCAGGAAATGTATTTTTTGAAGTATGGTGCAATCTGTCATTGCACTCAGGTGATAATTTTGCACTTGAATCAGAGAGCCTTAATCTGTGGTATTAGTATTTATTTTTAGCGAAGGAGGCAGGTTAGAACCTTTTTGTTGATTCAGATCTTTATCTGTCCTATCTTAGTTCAATAGATACTTCCTTGTATTTTCACAAATATGGTATCAGTAACTTCTTTTCAGATAGAAGCAATCAAGACTTAAGAAAGTTGTAAGAAAACTTGTTTAATCAGTCAGGTTAATGCACACAAGTGTTGGTAGTAATTAAATGTGGATTTGTGTTTGCTTACACTGCAGTTTCAGCTATTATGAACTTGTTCAACTCCTCTAATCTGTACATGAAGTTCAACACATTAGTTATTGCAATCTTTGTATAATATTTTCTTACACCCATTACTGTTTCTAATGAGAATTGATTTGGTTGGCTGGACCGAATATGTAATTTCTACCTTTACAACTTTTTAAGATGTAAGGGCGAATATAAATGATGTCATGGAAAAAAGCTTGGAATAACTTCTGTATTTATATTTTTATATTTTTTTGACCAAGAATATATGAATTTTTGGAAAAAAGTACTTATAATTGTAAATGTTTCTGAGTCAAATATTTTATTATATTATAAAAAAATGTTTATTAATAAATTATTTGCTTGCACTTTTAATGGGAAAATAACTAGCAAATTTGCCTGTACCTTTATTATCAAACACTGAAGGTCTGAACTGAACTATTAAAACTCACGTAAATAGATTCTATTAACGGCTTTCAAGTGAATGAGCTACAGAAAAAGGCTGAATGCCATAAGTCAGAGTTGTACAATTTGTGCACATGCACGGATATATAGGTATATAGCATATTTACATAACAAACATATTGCATATAATAAGTATATCCCTAGTAACAGCTGAATTCAGTACATTCACCTTTCCATGCTCTCTGCATGGAAAGAAGACCTCACTGGCAGTTTTCAAATATACATTTCATTCTCCCTATACATAAATCTCCTTGTGTTTAACTGAACTTATATGATGGTGTGTGTGTATATATTTCTGTGGTTCATATAAACTCAAGAGACTTGACTTCTTCTCCTTCCTTTCCTCACTATTATCTCACTGGTTTTGGAGCTAGGCATCACAGACTAAATTTAAAGGTGTTGTCTTTGTGATTAACTGGGAATAAAGCCAAAATAATCAAAACTGGTTTTCATAGACAAAATAGCTTCTAGGTTAATCTCTTTCCGAAAAGTTAAGTAAACACAAAAGGAGAATAAACATTAGTTCCGATTGCATTTGCTAGATCAAAAAAATAGTCCTGTAAGTTGCTCTTAACTCACTGTCATGGTATGTGATTTCTTTTCTTCTTTTCTTCAAAATCTTTTTTTTTTCCATTTACTTTAACCCAAACACATGACTATAACATGCATAAAATTTTTGACAACCTTTCAAATATTGCAGTCACATTCTCCATCTGAAGTGCTGTATCTTCTCTAAAGTCAAGTCATTTAAATTTACAATACCTGAGGATGTGTCCACAAGACTTTTATAAAGCTGGTGTATGCGATTTATAAAATTTTTCGGTTTCAGCTCTATAGCTTTAATTCTTTGTAATGTCAAGTGGAAGCCTCCTCTTTGGGATAGAAAATGGTATCTTACAGGCTTTTAAAATGGAAAAATATCAGCCTAGATCTCTGTTTTCCTGCTGTTGGTAATAACAAATGGAATTTGCAATGAATAATGTTTAAAAGCTTTGTTCTGCCAAATCTCAGCAGCATACTACAAATAGATATTTTTTTGAGCATTTGTGGGACAGGAAAGCAAGGTGTCATTGCTATTTATGCCGTCATCTAATGGATATAATTATCTAACGTAGATTACAGGGACTAATCTCATGAGCCGCTTATTCTTGACATTTGAGCTGCAAAATATTAATGAAAACATGTCATAATATACAGGTCTCTACCACATTGTGGTCTTTATTGGAAGAATTATTGGAAGTGAATAAATCTCTATGAAGTGAAAGAGAAAGACTTCATGAGAGATGAACACTTTCAGTTTGTAAATATTTAGGTTTCTAAATTTTTTAGCACTAGAGATTATGGATAACCTAGAATCAATTACCTAGGGTAATGAAATTCAGCTGTAAGACAAAAACAATTAGTATTTGAGTTTGATGACTGAGTCTTTGCAGTGGCTGTCTTCATCTTCCCAAACGAGCTGATTTGAGCAGTTAAATCAAGGAGTGACTCCTCATCCGCTTCAAATCCATGACAAAAGCATGTTCTTGGTGGAGAAAGGTCCTTCTGTCTAACAGGGAATTGCATCTTTAACTGTGTGATTCTGTAAGTTCTTCTGGATGAAGTAGATATACAAGCATTAAAGCAGAATAACATGCTATGCTGGAGTCTGCCACTGCTGTGCTGTAGTCTGAGCTCTGGCACACTGTTAGAGCTGGGTGAATTACTTGAATTACATTATCTGGCCTATTTCATGTCTACTTTTGTTTAGAAAAACATTGAGATGGAAATTTGTCCAAATATCTTTGTTTGAAATGCTTATTTTCTGGTAGAAATCAGAAGTTCACTTGAGAGCAACTGTAATGTATGTCTGTTCACTGTTTGGACAATAGGAATAATACTTGTGTTTGACAACCATGAATATTTGAAATTCATTGCAATTTTTTTTTCTGCTTTTGCAGTATTTAATTTGATGCATCCTTTTTCTGTAAGCAGTGCTGCCAGCTCTCTTTTTTGCCATGACTGAATGTTCAAAGAAAGCACATAAATCTGCAGCAAAATTGTTTAAAAGTCTTTGCCTCCCAACTATCTACCATTTTTCTGTTTCATTTGAAGATAACCTTTGGAGGCATGCCTTTTTCTGGCAAGCCGAGTTCCAACAGTAGGAAGAATTTCAAAGGCTGCATGGAGAGCATCAACTACAATGGCAATAATATCACTGACCTTGCCAAGAGGAAGAAATTGGAACCTTCAAATGTGGTAAGAGAAAATTCATGGTCATCTACCTTTCTACTTCTCCTTCTAAAGAAGACTAGAAGGTTTTTGAGGGTGTGTAGCTGATATTCTTGTGATATACTGGAATAAGATAAAATACATTTTACCCCAAACCCCAAAGATCTTACTGTATATACATTTGTGACTTTAAAAGAAATATTATCATGTATGAGCATTTTATTTCTAGGGTCTTGTTTCATCTTTCAAAAATTAACCTTTAATGTCAGTCAGATAGTTTCTTGAGGTTTTCTTAAAGAAAGCCAATTTAACCAGTAAATGCATTTTCCCTTTCTTCTCAAATTATAGTAGTCCAAATCCAGCCCAGACAAGATTTATTATTAAAGGAATTGCAGCTTTCTTGTGGCTTTTAAATCCTGGTAATATTCCATCCCTGCTGAGCTAGTTGGATTGCTGGAGTGCAAAAGTCTTTGGATGAAAATGCTTCCACAGTCATTTCTGATACGTATGAAAAACCTCAAGATATTATACTTTAAAATCATTATTGGCTTATTAACATTACAGAGGTTATTAGCATTTTACTCTATTTTTGCTATGGCTTAAGTGTTCATAGTTGCTTTCTTGTTCAGAGTTGTGGCTTTATGGGCAGGGTGATTAAAAAAGAATATACTTTAATTTCTGTGTTTTTAAAGTTCTAAGTGTTCCTTAAAGTGCATGCTGATATATAAAGGCAATGTGGGTAAGAAATAAATGTATTATTACCATGAGTTTTAGATGGTTTGAATAGATTTTCAAGGCTTTGTTCTCTACAAGCTTCTTACACACTTCACAAATTCCTGCTAACAATATATACGTTTACACAATTTCACTTTTCTTTATGTAATGAATTGTAAAACTATACATATGCAGGGATGATGTCATGCAAAGGATTGATTATCCTTGGATAGTAAAACCAAAGTTTCATGTAATTGTTTTGAATGTTATGACTAAATGGTCAAGGAAATCCAAAGGATAATCTTGAGTGTGTGATGTTTGCCTATGCAAACTCAGTAACACAGCCTGATATTTACAACCTTTTCTACACATAAATTTCTTCAGTATTGTCAAAGGCAAAGATTATGATATGTATTCCGTTCAGTAAGATTTCATTTCTAAAATTTTTTCAACCCAATCTCATGAACTCCTGAAACTTTGTCTTTTTTTTTTTTAATTACATGTGATTTTCTTCCTGTAGGGCATTTTCAGCTGTAATGTAACCATGATTTTGAAAGATTGACATCTGATTTAAAAAAGAATCTTTGTACAGGAGCAAACTTTCCATTTTGCACTTTCAAGTCCACTGCAAGTTAGTAGGACGTATTCTTAAACTGTCTTTCTGAAGGGAAGTATTTCTTAACAAGTTCTTATAGTGCAAATCATATCCTTTAAAGTCCTAGGCTCTCAAAAGAGCGGCATAGCTAGCAGATGTGTAAAGTATCTGAAAAAATATATTTCTGATTGTTTGTTTTTTTTCTTTGTTTCTTTACTTTTTTAATTCTGTTGCCCACTACATGAAAATAAAATCCTCACAAGAAGCTCTAGGAATATTAGTGCCACATCAAGAGGTGATGGCATGCCAGTTTAATTTGATGGTTCTGTTGATTTCAAATTCTGAGAATGACTAGAAAAATAGGAGTGACCTTTGTTTTCAGCAGATATACTTAAATTGCTTCAGCCCTTCAGGAGCAGAATCAATTTTACTCTAAGTAAATCAACATGGATTTTTATGCTTTTTACAAAACCATTTTTTCTCCTTGTTTTTAGCAGGAGAAATAGACTTTCTTGAAACTGTTGTTGTTTTTAGGCATGTTTATGATGATGGCACTCAAGCAATCCAACAGGGATCAAAGATCCATTGTAGAGATTGTGTACAAACAGATAACAGGAGACACACCTTTTCTCAGAGTATTATCTTAAAAGGTACGACACACACAATATAATGAGACTGAATACAAGCAAAGCAATCAGTGTGGTCGTGAGAAATATTGAAAAGAAAGGATAAATTCACAGAAAATAAGGTTTTGAATGGGTGCAAAACAAAAGAAAATAATATTCCTAGATGAAATAGTTTAATTGCAGAAGTCACCCAGTAAAAGGGATTTGACAAATTAATTATATAAAATGAGGAGGCCCAGAAAATCAGAGTTGATAAGAAGATGATGATCTTTATTTTTCTCTGAACAAAATTAAATTTAAAAAAAATGTATAATATGCATACATGTTATGAACACCCAGCACCTTTTACTTTGTTGAAAATTGAGGATGAAAAGACAAATTAAAAGTATTTTAAATTAAAATGAAGTCCAAAGCTGACTTTAATAACATATTTGGGTTAAATTCAGAAGGTAAAGAGGAAAAATTATTTTTATTCTTTTGTGATATTTAAAATAGCTTTAGTGTACAGTGCATTGCTTGTACTGTATGATCCATCCCGATTTATAAGGTAGTGTAGTCTTAATAAACTTATTACCTGTCGTTTGGGAGCTTCCTATTCAGCCAGTAGGTCTTTTAATTGGAAAAAGGTATTTACAGTTGTATTTTACACTATGGATTATGTTTCAATGTGGATAGGCAAAATTGATTTATAAGTAAACATGAATCTCATTTGCCATATAGATGAAAGATCATGGTGCAGAGCTCAAGCTACACAAATTAAGTTGTTTTTACCTTTTCACTGTCAATGTAGTATGAAAAATTCTCTGATAAGACCAAGAGTTTCAATATAAATGCAAAGTATGTACTTGACTTCCAGATGTCATTGCCCAGAAAACTATTCAGCAAGTCACTCTGAATCTACAGAAAAGGATCTCATTCTCTTTGAAAAATGAAGAGGCTATTACAGAGACGAGCTACAGATTAACTTGAACCCTTGACCTAGAACTAGTGAGCAATCTTTGTAAGATTTAAAAGATGTATTTAAAAGAGGAGTCATCTTGTGAACTATAGTCATAGACTGGATCAATAATCCAGTTCATATTAATCTGAATAGCTCAATAGGGAAATGCTAACTAGCGGGGAAAATTATGTGTTACTTTCTCAAGAAATTTTTTATGCAGCTAGGCTGTTCGTGGAAAATGCATTCACTGATGTGAAAAAGGATTTGAATGCATTCAGTGCCATTAACATTAATAGGTGTTACACATGCAAGTATCCAAAACATCAGGATGACAGGAGAGTGTCAATTGGATATAAAAACCTTCTTGTAACGAGGAAATTGTCAGTTCCTCTTGGTAACAAGGCAGCAAAAAGAACTCTTAAAAACTCTAACATAATGCTCTCTGAGCAATACTTAATTGCTATCTGTGACTTTACTTTGAGATGACATGTCTCAGAAAATGATGTAGCCTTCTGTGTCTGTGCAGGACTGCCTTAACTATGTAACAGAAGTTGTTTCTATTCATAGGATGCTCATTACACTGAGAGTGATTGCCAAGGGTCACAGAGAGTATTTCAGACACTCTCCACCTGTTTTTTACTGTATATAAAATTTGTGGTTTTAGTGCAGGTATTCTGTAACGAACTTGGAAACGTTTAGATTGAAACTATTCAAACAAATAAGTTAGCTGTTTGATTTCATGCTTAGTTGGTTAAAAATGTAAAACTAAAAATCTCTAGGCAACTTTTAAATAACCCTCACTGCCCCCCCAAAAAACCAAAACAAAATGCAAAACCATGAAAAACCCTCCCAAAATTGACAAACATCTTAGCAGGGAAGCATTTTGTCTTTACTCATGTAGTAGCTGTAATTTCTCTTATCACGTAGTTATCCAAAAGCTATCTTTAGTTCTGTCAGCTAGTTTTTGCCTTGGATTTATATTTTTTTAATGTGTGGAACCTGGGCATGGGAAAAGAATGTGACTTTTAATGCTGAGATTTTATCATAAAGTTTAGAAACAAATCTAGGAAATCCCTTTAAAGAAATCTCTAATTCCAGATTACAGGAAACATCAGTGTTCCTTAATTGATCACAGAGGCTGCCAACTTGATAGTATAGCTACTACTAATTCTACTGGTCAGAGGTAGACTCTGTACAACTACTATGTTTTGCAGGAAAAACAGGTTGTTATTCAGAGTAATCAGAGTATTTATGCTAGTGCTCAAGAAAATATTATTTTTATTCATTTGGTTTTTTATATGGAAATAGAGTATAGCAAGCTAAATCTGCTACACCAGTTGTATCTCTCTGTTATATCTGTTATACAGATAAGCTGTTTTCTAATGTTATGTTCTTTTAAAAAGTGCTTGGACATTGGCAAATGAGTGCTAAAACTCGCTTATTGATGTCATCCGCCATCTCCAATTGAATATAATTACCTCTTTAAAAAATTTACTTCGGTCTTTCCTCCCACACATTTTCAGACGCAAAGTTCCTATCTTGCTTCCAAATTCTGTACTTTCCCTCAAGATGAACTATCAGATGGATTTTTACACTATGAACACAGAAATGTGACATAAAAGCCTAAATCAGAAAGCCAGTAATATGAAATTTAAAAATAATTATGCAATAAAGATGATGACTGACTTCTACTGGGATTCTGAACACTGTCTAGGTGGACCACATCTCCAAACATCTATGTACCTCCAAAAATGTTGTTCAAGCCTTAATATTTTTTCAATGTACAAATAAATATCAGTTTGATTACTGATATCATCTCGATTTTAGTAATAATTTATATACTGCATCAGATAAAATTCTTTCTTTCCAAATAGAACTAGAATTGCCACATAATATCCACCTGCAACAGTGCATGAGAAAGCCTAACGATCCACGTTACCACATACTGCAGGAATTCTTCAGCAAGGGAGGTTTTCCTGTTATATTTCCATTCTTGCAGTAGTAAGTTAATTCTGGACATAGATTACTACAAAGTATCTATAATCTCTAAGGGGAAAAAATGGTAATACCCTAAAAATATTACTAAATGGTAATATCCTACCAATTTGGTCTTCTGTTGTGAGAAATTACATGAGAACCAGAGTGAAAAATTCATCTCCCTAATTCTAGTCTTGTTTACAGATACATTTTAAAGCCTTGTAGATCAATAAAATTGACTGGATCTTTGGTCAATTCCCCAAAGAATAATATTTTACAGTGTGGAAACTAGTTTCTTTTACAGACAAAATTATTTACTATCCAAAAATATTAGGTGTTGCTCGTGATCAGGTACAGCAAATCCTTCTGCTTCATGAATAGAAATATTTGCATATGTAGTATCATTTAGTTGAAAACCTAACAGAGAGGTTGACTGGGTATTATACATAAGTCTTTTGGAACATCATGTATTGTATTGATTGACACATTGATATCAGGGTATTTGGAAATCTGCACTCATTTTTTATACTGTTCTGTTATAGGTTTCTATGAGGACCACAGAGAAGCCTAAGTTTATCTGAGATTAATTTCTTTATCTTTTAACTAGAAATATTAATGCTTTCATCTAAGCTTGTTCTTAGACTACAGCTCTTCAGGGAAGACTGCCAGTTATTTCGTGTATGTACAGTACAAAATATAATGGGGCCACTGCTAGAAAAAAAAACCAGAAAAATCAGTAACTACTATAATAGTAACAATAATGATAACATTAATAGCACATTTTTAGTTGCAGTATGCATTGATCACAGTAGTCTCTAGTCTGAATGAAATCTAGAATACTTTTCTAGAGCTAGCTATTAATTTAGTGGAGTCTTACCTTTATTTATTTATTTATTTTATTTTACTCAGGGAAATTTAAGTTTTTCCTGTGTGGAGCCACATACAGTGCCTGTGTTTTTCAATGCCACCAGTTACCTTGAGGTTCCTGGTCGTCCAAGCCAGGATCTGTTTTCTGTGAGTTTCCTCTTCCGGACCTGGAACCAAAATGGACTTCTTCTCTTCAGCAACTTTGCAGATGACCTGGGGAATGTTGAGATTGACATAAATGAGGGCAAAGTCAGTGTCCACATCAATGTCACTCAAGTGAAAAAGAATCGAATAGACATCTCATCAGGTAAGTGTGTTTTGGGTTTTTTTAAATTTGGTATAATTTTGGATGGTGTTGTTTAAAATCATTATGTACCTAAAGACTGGATTAATACTGTATAAAATTTAAAATTTATATTGCAACTATATTAAATACTTTATTTTTTCATTGAGTAAGAAGTACAAAAATGTTGAAACAGTTTTTAGATTTAAAATATATGTATATATAAATAATCTTATTCTGTCAAGAAATCACCCCTTATCTATGAGGCAGGATTTCTTCTTTTTTCTTCCTTCCTTCTGTCTTGCAGTTTGCTCTGCAAAAATATTTGGTTTCAAAAGCGGTGTTTATTCCCTTTCTAGGAATAGTCTAATAATTAGGCTGCTCCTAATATTTTCCAATAATTAGGGAATCTCTTGTAAAAAAAGAAATCCATTCATACCCCAAGTATTTCTGTGGATTTTCTTAGATCTGCATAGCTGTCCTGCAAAAACTTAGATTTATTTCAATACTTTATTGTTAATTTTGTTGCAACAGACATTTCAGTGCCTGTGAAATTAATTGGTGTCTGTGACCATAGAAAAGCAAAATATGGCATCTGCCAGATAAGGCTGCAGAAAAAATGCTGCTGTTGTACAGCAAATATCACAGCAAACTCCTTTTCCCTTCTTCGGCAGGGAATTAACCGATGTCATGGTATAAACCTAATGGGTTTTCTAGAAGTCAGAATGGTCTGCCTTTAGTACAAAGGTTTCTGACCTTTAGGGTCCTATAGATAAAAGGTGCACAGTTTTTTCAGTGGCTATTTTTAGTAGCTGACAAAGGAGAATTTCACATAGGCGAGTGTGCAGCCTTCTATAACTGCATGTGTATGATGTGAATAATTCTATAGGGTATGAATAGGCTCTACTGGGGGGAATGCAGCCTGCTTATCATAAAATATTGGACTAACTAAAACCACAGCCTAGATGCAAATCTGTTTTGGGTTTAATATCTGCTATATTTTTACCTGTCACCTGTAATAGCATATTTTTCCAGGAGTAAGTTCAAGTATTTTAGTCTTTATATGCTTCTCATAATTTAAAAACTTACTTATATTAGCATGTTAATGTCAATTTTCAAGCTAACATGTGGACATCAGTGCTTCATTGTGGGTCACAGTGTAATGCTGGTTAAAGAAAGAGTAGTTGTACTGACTGGTAGGACTCGCATGAGAGCTGTAAGCTGATGTGCAGGTGGAAAAGTCTTGTTCCTTCACATTTCTCCATTTAAGGGGCTGATATGGAATGGAGTTCTGGTTTTTCTGGTTTTATTTGTCATAATTTCCCTTGAATACCTTAAGTTGCATGTACTGACTCAGGGAGCCCAAACTTACTAGGCACAGATTTCAGATAAACAGGATAGTCTAGCCTCCCAGTTTTTCAAATACAGTTGAATTCTCACTCTTCTCTGGTAGCTGAGCACTGCTGTCCTCCTTACATAACTACTGCTTTATGAGCTGCTTCTTGATGACTAGGAGGGATCAGACAATAGGAGAAAAAGATTTTCTATTCAACTTGGCAGAACTTTCATATCTAATTCATGTGAGTTTTTTGTTTAAGGCAGCTACAATTTATATATTTTGATAACACTTTTCAAAAGTAAAAATGGAATAATAATGCATAGAAATGTAGTGGATTAAGGGATACAATACTCTAAAGTGATCAAATAAAAAGCAGGAAGCAAAACGTTTAATTTCTGTGTAAATACAGTGATCATTAGAGATTACATAGCATGCTGTGGGAAAGCATTTGGATAATAGTAGGTGTTTGATTGGAATCATGAAGCAGACATTGCTTTGCATTTAAAATCAGAGAAATGAAGGGCTGCCATCACGCATTCTGTTCTTAGCAGTTTCCTTTGTTTCCCGGAGACCCTTCCCTGCTGTTTGTTCAGTTTTTGTCAGGGATCAGTTTTTCACAGTGTTAGCAGATCCCAGCTAGAGATCTTACATCTCATTTCATGTTATCCTTTGGTCTACAAAAAGGCACGTAATTGTTCCTTCACTTATTTAACTGCATGTCCTACCTGCTGGAGATTTCACTGTATTCATTAAATTTTCTGTCTCTTGATCAATTCTCTTCATCAATAGTGGCAGGATAAGTCATCCCACCACTTTATTCTTGGAATATGTAAAAGAAAAATAATATTGTTAAAATTATTAAAATGGTCTTGTGTATCTGAAGCTTCTTCACTCATTGTTTGGAATTCAACATTTTCTGTATGATACATTCCTTCTGTCTGTCATGCCTTAGTTACCTCTCTTGTTCTGTTGTTGCTACTTTTTAAAAAACACAGATGGTTGATAATCACAACAGCAGTTTCTAGAAAATTTTCTATGGAGCACTTCTGGTTTTGGAAAAATGCATTTTATTTTCTTCCTCAGTTATGTTAGATACTGTTTACTTTGCTCCTTTCATGCCTTCAGTCACTTACAAACCTCAACCTCAACTCTACACATCTGACAATTAAATCTATCCATATTATGAACATTTCACATTTGTTTTTACATGGGCAGAAAAGAATCTGGGATGGTTATATATATTGTGGTATTTAGTAGGTATGATTTTTGTGTTACAATTAGAAAGGAACTGACTCTTGTTTTGACCTGGCAAACCAGAATTTCAGGTTTTAATTGACCTAGCTGTAAGCTGTTTTAGCAGTGACCAAATGACTAGTCCTTGACCTGTCCCGGGCTTCAGAGTGTTAAATGGTTGAGGCAATAAAGAGCTGGTATAAACCAGTTATAAATATTTTACTGTGTTAGCAACATGTACATTCTGATGCCCCTAACAAAATGCTGAGTGTAACAGAATATTTGACATTAATATGAACATGAGCTTTTAGTTTGTATTACATATGAAAAGGACAAAGATGATTAGCCCTTGTAGTTAGACCTACTGCCTCATTTTCTTCCTGAGTAAATTATTTTCTTTTTTCTCATGATCTTGCCCATCGTACCTTCAAAACAGGTTTCTGAATAGTAAAAAGTCCCTGCCCTGCCCAGAATTCTGTTAAGCATCCAGTAAACACTGCTTAGCTGTGAACAGACTGGGAAAACTCTTGTACAAAGTCAATGCCTCTGATTTTGCTTTTTCTTACATTAATCTCATTTAAATGCTACCATTGATGAGAGTTATATTAATAAACTTGGTGTTAGTAAGAGGAAAATCAGGCCCACTGAGAGCTGATATAAAGATTTAATTAGAAGAAATAAGCTACTGACTGTGCAGAATTACACAGGTGAAATACTTAAAGCTTGTGTATAAATCAAGAGTTAAACATCCTATTGACTTTTTCTCTGCAAAGTAAACTTTGATTAATATCCTTACAATTGTGTATGTCCCAGCATAGGGATTAATAATAGGAGAGAATCTCAGAAAACAGTCGAGATTTATCTTTACTGTTCTACGTAGTTTTGGACTAAATTCTGGTTTTGTCATTATGAGATGCATGCAAACATCTAGAAATTGTTGGATTTACACAGGGGATTGATGAAAGTATTGCTAGGCTGACAAGATGGAAGAAAGATGTGATCTTGCTTTTAGAACTTTTTGAAAGCAGATTTCCAATATGGTTTTGCATATTAAAGGATTCTGATCTTTTGCTGCAGTTTACAAGTAATTTAGTTTGAATACATACTAAGAACCTACTCAATATTTGTAATCTTGCAATTAGAATAAGTTGTTGATGAAGTTGTATTTATTTATAAGCTTCAACAATCTAATGTCTTCTTTCTTGAACACAGAAAAATCAGCAACTGCAAAATGTCATACTCCCAAGTGTCTCTTTGCTATAAAAACTTTTTATTAAACTTCCCAAAGCCATATGCAAATACAGTCCAGTGCAGGGTTAAGCCATAGCCTGTGACCCAGTTGCCTCCTTTTCTTCTACTTAGTTTTATCTCCCTGCTTCAGCAACTTAACCCAAATTCTTCCCTAATGAAACTAAACTTTTCTGCAGGTTTCACCATGGAAAAAAATGGGTAACGCGTTAAAAAGCACAGAGAGTATTGCTTTGCTCAAAGAAACAATAGTAATGTTCAAAACAACACTCCTGAGGAATAATCTAATGGCTTTACAATGTGTTTTTAAAGCAAACTTCAAATCCCCATTTCAATATAGAATGGAAAAATCTCTGCCTCTTGAGAAAAGGCTGGGTTTTCATGATGGCAGATTCTAAAATAATCTCTTGATTTATCTTCTGTTTATTTCTTCACTCATCTTTTCATAGGCAGTTTTGACCTTTCATTTGTAAACATTCTCTGCTCTGCTTAAATACTAGATGGTCTATGAAGATCCCTTAGATTTTACCCTACAGTGCATATGAAAAGTCATTGCAAAAACAACATAATCTCCTTCAGCCCATAAAACCTTAAGAGAGAAATTTTCAGTGTCCAAAACCTTCTGCCTTTAACTTGAATTCATCTTCTTGAAGATTCTTTTTTCCTCCTCTGTCCTGGTTTAGGGCAAATATTTAGGAGGAAACCTCTGGGAGGTCTCCTCTAGGAAGAGTCGATTCCAATCGCCCCTCCCTCTACCGGTCCGAGAAGAATTTCCTTAGAGAAAAGTGGAAAAAACTATTTATTTAACAAATAGAATATTCACAAGCATAGGAAAAATTTGGATAATATGAAAACAATGAAACCTCTCCTTCCTCTGAAGAGATGGTAGATTCAGAGTCTGAGTCCGGTTCAGTTCTCCAGTGGGGGGGGCCAATTGCCGGGCCCAGCTGTAGAAGTCGTCGAGGGGGGGCCCCCCGGGGGTTCCCTGGTGTCCTGGGCCCACGCGATGCCAGCCAGTCCCAGAAAGAGGAAAAAAGGAAAAGATATCCAGCAAAAGAAACAAAGTCTCTCCCTGCAAAAAGCCGGGAAAAATCCGAGGAAAAACCCTCCGCTGTGAGCTCGGCCAGCACCCACACCAGAGAGAGAGAGTAATAAAAAAAAAAAGCAAAGAGATAACGCTGTCCGCTGGAATGTAGCCTTGCTTCGTAGGAGTAAAGGTATCATGCAGACAAACGGCGAGTGGTTTGTTTTTTTTCCCTCCACCTTCACTCTCTGTCTTTCTGGGACAACTTAAAATTGCAGAACTTAAGGTCCAGCATAAGCAAGAGGACGATTGGGGATACAAACAAGTCATATGGCCAACCCAGGACATCCTCCAACTCTATTAGTTAACATCTTGTATTAGCTGCTGCTCAAGACTTCAGTTCAGTTCCTCCTGTCAAGCATAAACTTATTAAAAATTGAGATATTAATATCTTTTTGTCATATTTATCTGTATTAAATAAATCAGCCTTCTCCCTGCAGAATCCTTGGGAAATTTTCCACCCTTCTGTCTTTCTGCTAGATCTCAAGCCATCTGAATTGCAGTTCATTTATATTTTAGACCTTGGGTTAAGATAGCATCCTTCAGGTAATAAAATGTCTCTCTCTGACAGATCTAAAGTGGTGCTCTTCCAGTGACAATTCCCTGGGGCACTTTATGTGGGAATCAAGAAGTATTTTTGCCTTGGTGGTTAAATGAAGACTTAAATAGGGAATGTGTATACACAGAGCTCAAGTGCACTTCTGGTGGGAAGATAACATTTCCCACCTGGTCTTTCTCATATTACTGGCAGTAGGTTATACAGTGCTAGTCAGTGGAGGCAGATACCCCTGAGGCACTTGTCAGCATGATCGAGATGAGAGACAGAAATTCTGTCCATGAAAGACAGAATGATGACTTAGCATCAGACAAGTCTGAATATTAGAAACTTAGAATGTTCACAGATAGCCAAGTTTGTTCCTCTGTTTCTCTCTGTATGTTTTTGGCTATTAACCTTAACTAGTGAATGCAGCTACATCAATAGGCATTTGTGAGTTTGAATTTCCCAACCTGAAACACGGAAATACTTTTAGTAGTTATAATTATTTTTACTACACATTTTCCCTGTACTAAAAATAACATCTAGATACAGTAAGTAGGCTTAAACCAATCAGATCAAGAAATAGAGTTCTGGATTGCAGGCTTTCTTTGTCTAAGAAAACTGATGAGCTTAGTTCAGGGGTTTGTGAATTCTACTTCATCAGTCACTGATTTTTGCTGGAGAGTTGCCTAAAAAGCACAAGCTATGCATTCTAAAGCATGGATGGTACCTTTTTTAGATATTTCCTTGAGAACAATGGAACTCTTTATAAGTTACACTGACACTTTGCAAGGATGGAGGAACCCAAGAATCAATAAACTATGGTGTTGTCCTTGATAAGCTTACTCAATTTATACAGGAGGCTGAAGTTCAGTTTACTTCTTTTGGTCTCATTTCCTCTGGACTGTTGAACAGAGTTAGACAGGACCTTTTCTGATCACTATTTTAGCATGAAGGAAGAGATAAGGTTTTTTACAACTACTATTTGAACATTCACTGTGTTGTACTGAATTTCCTTCAGGACAAAAGCCCTGAAAAATTCACTGGTGAAATGATAACACTAACTTGCTGCTAGAAGGAGTGTAATTTATGTGAGTAGATCTGGACAGAACTATCTGGAAACATACCCTTCTAATTCTTTTTTTAATTCAGTAAGTTTGACAGGAAGTGGACTCAATTTTTGTTGCTTTTCATGTTGCCTTTTCTTACTACACCTGTATCAGTTATTGCAAGTCTGGTTCTAGTCAAGTCTATGAAAATTTCAGTTTGACTTTGACAAATGGAAGAGAAGCCCCTTAGCTCTGAATGCTACAGAGGTGCCCAATATTTTACAGTTACCTTAAGAACATACATTTTTACTTCAGTGGATTCTCTATTTGCATATTTTTGTTGATTGCAAAAAAAACGTGGGGAGACATTTCTCTAAAGATTGATTTCTCAAGCCAAGGATGCTTATTTAAAACCAACATTACCTGTTGGATCAGAAAGATGGGTGTTGTTGGAACTTAAGTTTACATTTTAAAGACTTCCAGGATTTATATGTACTGATTGAAGCGAATATGTGGGAGTTTTTGCCATTATTACATTCCTTTTAGATTATAATAAATAAATTTAAAAAAGGATACAATAAAGATTTGATCTATAGTTATATTTGTTGTGTTTATGCACAACCCAACAACAGTATTCCCAGGACACCACGAAGTATTCATATAATATAAAGGGAAATTACAGGAATGTTTTCTAATATCAGAAAGACTGCATATCCAAAATATTATATTCTTTCCCCCAATATGCTTGTTTGCCATCTCTGCTTCTTCCTTCATACAGATGGTTCTTGGAGAATGTCCATTTCTAGGACTCCCACACCTATGTTGACCAAGGTTTGTCATAGATGGCAACATGATGGCAACCACAAAATAATGTCAGCCAGATCTTTCAGCAATGGCAAAAATACCTTCAGCACCATTTAAACTTCCTAATTGTGGAAAACCAGGGATTGCTGTTAATGACAGGATGTAGTGGCTCCTGTAAAGTTTCCTGTAGGTTTTAGTATTACTGGAGAAATGTGATTGGACTTCATGCTGTGTTAGCTCTTTAGTTTACCTTGTAGCAGATTTAACTTTTACTGCAAACTAGTGATAAGAAGTACGAAATCTGTTTGAAGTGTGTTTTTTACTTTGCTTCTATTTGAGAGAGAAGTAGTTGACTAAGCATGTCTTGTGATAACCTAGCATATGATTAATCGTTCATAATAGCTGAAAGATATACTGCTACTGCCTGTTTAGTTTGGCACTTATGATGTTCTGTAAATGGCTATGAATAAGTGGAGTAGCAGAAGGCAAAAGGAATGCAGTCACTCTTTAATCAATGGTATGTTACAGTCACTGTACATATGTATATGTACCATTGTGCATATAGCCATGTAGCAGAGAGTGGCTCATTTGCCAACTATGACGTGCAGGAAGTTTACAGATCATTATTTGGTTGAAAAGTAAAACCATTTGAATGGATTCAGGTGACCCAGGGTGCTCCAAGTTTCATCTCAAGGTCCTGTTGCTATAATTGTCCTCTTTGGACCCAGGCTGCATCACTTCTAGGATAACATCTTCCTACAGGATCAATAGTTTCTCCACAATCAGCACTGAGATCCAGGAATTAGTTAAGTAGTTCTGGAGTCCATTACAATAAACAGTAAGGACAAAACAGCTCTTACTCTGCCAGCCTAGCTTGTCCTCCAACACAGGTCTGCAAGAGTTTATCCTCTTACAAATTCTTATGCCCCTTCCTTCCCCCCCCTCCTGCCCCGCCTCCTTCTGCACACAAACATATTCTGGAAGTCATTGCTTTAAAAGTACTAAAATCACAGGGTATGAGGTAACCTTATCATTATTCACCACTTGATGAAGAGACACCCATTTTTAGAATCCTAACATTCCAAGGTGTCTGTGACCTAGGGAAGGACATGCAGGGTCAGGGGGAGAGCCAAGCTTTTGTGACAAGGCTGCTGTAGTTGTGGCCATGTAGTGCTAATGCCCTGAAAGGCAGGAGCTGTCAGTGTTGCATGTAGCTTACACAGGGTAGGCATCTGGATCAACAGAGTGAAGCCCCAGGGCAAGGGTAGTTTTCCAGAGACATCTCCAATTGCTGTATAGTGGGGACAGAAATGGATCATTCCTTGGGCCTGGCTCAAGAGATGGTAGAGACACATCTTGCCTTGCTTCAGAAGTGAGAAACTGCAGCAGAGAGGGTGAAGGAGGTGGCTTACAGATGTAGAAACAAAGGGAAAGTTCTCAGATTTGGAAAAATGATCTGCCATCACCTCATTTACTCAAAGTTTGTTGTTTCAGAAAAATCTTTGGTGGGCATAAAACCTCTCTGGTGCAAAAAAAGCAATCATTATGGTTTGAAAAAAAGAGAGAGGGAAGAAAAAATACTAGAGACTGTCTCCAGTTAAAACACAGGATACTCAATTCTCAGAAAGATGTTTAGGGACAGATTGGGAGATCATAGGTCTTGAAGATGTACTATGTAACAGTGTTTCAAAAAAAGGGTATAGCATCTTCAAGCAGTGTGAACAACACTGTGGTATGAAGCTATCAGCTACGTAAATTAAAACTGCCAGTACTCTTTCCACCCTTTTGTCTTCTCCAAATGCAAGGAAAAGAAAAGGGAATTTGCTTTTAAAGTCAGTATTTGCAGCATTTACGCTTCGAGTAAAACCAGGAATAGTCTTTCTAGAATAAATGTCCTTGCAAGTAATTTGAGTTTTTGCAATTTTTTGATTTTTAATCTTATTTATCTCTAATCCTCAAGTTGTTGTTCCACAACATCTTTAGCCTATTACTTACAAGAAAATAATTAAAATTCATTGTAATATTAAACACAATTCTTTTTTGGGGAGAAGCATGACCTAATTAGAGGCACGGAACTTTAATTTATGTGCCCTGAACTGACACTCAGTATCTTCTTTTTCATTGCTATTCAGGAACCTGGAAAATAGATTATTATCTGTGACAGGTTTCTGGCAGTCCCTCTTGGTTTGAGAGTGTTATTTTAGAGAGAAGAGAGAGTCACTTTTGTATATAATGAAAGGAAAAGTTGTCAAGCATTCATACATATTTTATGCTGCATAAAACTTAAGTGCTAGAGGAAAGATTCTGTTTTCAGTCATGCCATTGTAAATTCATGGTGCTTCTGCTGACCTCCAAGTTTGCTTCAATGACACAGAATGGCATCTAGCCCAAAGGATTAATTCTGTGTTTTTACACAAGCAATGCAGTTCTTGTAAGTCAGCTTGGCCCTTACAAGGTTTTCTTGGTTAGTACAGTCATGCACAACTGTGATATGTATTTTGGCACTTTGGCATTTTCTACTGACTTTGACAGAACTAAAAGCAATTTCTATCAAAGTACTTTCTTGAAATGGCATCAGGCATAGTCTGTATCGTCTCTTTTTTTTTTTTTTTCTTTTTTTGATGGAAGTGGTAACTCAGCTGCAAAGATTGACTTGGGGAGAAAAACATTTTCTAGCTGTGTGTTGCTAGCATCTGCTAGGATGGTGAGTCCCTTCAGGCATTTTTGCACATTGTTTGTTTTCATTTCCAAATGTTGCTGAAGCAGCATCATATGAGGACTGAGGTGAAACAGAGCAACCAAAGTAGTTTGGTTTCTGTAAGCTGAATGGAAGATGATATTGCCTTTAAAAAGCTTACTTATTAAGTTCATATATTTGATAGGGAGGAAAAAAAATCTGTTCTCTTACTGTGAGGCAGCTACTATAAAATACATAGTTTATTTTAGCAGTAACCAGTGTCCACACAGACACTGTTTCATTGAGGAAATAAACTGCAAGTTCTACACATATCCTTTGCAGAGTATTTACTTACAAAAGAAAAACATGTTTAGAGCCATGTCTTCCTTATGCCTTTTCCAAGAAATCTATGAACATGCAACAAATTTGAGGGATTCATTATTTTAAAATACAAAAATTACTTTGCTTTCTTCTTGCAGATTCAGAATAGTGGAACATTATATTGCATGCCCTCAGATAAAAGGGTTTCATTGATTACCCTTTTGTAGCTTTTTTAACAGCTCATTTTCTTCATATGAGCACATACATTAAAACAAACTTCCAAGTAGAATCAACTTTTCCAGAGCAGGAGATTTCTAGCAGGAGAAAATAACATTCTTAAAATTCTGGTGTTGGCACTTAGATAATTACCAGAGAAAGCAATAATGACTCATGCCATGTCTCTCGGTTCAGGAAATTGCAACACAGGGTTGATATTCTTGACTTCACTGAACCAGAGAAAGGATAGTGTGGTGCAGAGGAAACTTCAGGAGGGTTAGGCTGGTTTTATAGTTCTGGCAATGAGAGATATTTCATCGCATTTGCTGTGTGATAAAGATTTTTTGTATGGTATAAAATATTATCTGGTCCTAGGGGGATGACCTTAATCTTCTAAAGCATCTTCCAAAGGCATCAAACTGGGCACAACACAGCTCTGCCTTCTCTACCTTCTCAGATGCCTGTGAAATGTAAATATATAAATACACAGAGAGAGAGAGAGAGAGACACCCAGAGAGAGGGGTTATGTGTTTTTGGCAGCCTCCTGTAAAAACAAGCAAACTAAATAAAAAAGACCCAATAAATTACTAAAACGTTTCATTTTCCTTTGGCAGGATGACTCTGAGTTACATTTCTATTGAACAAACTTGGGGCACAAAGAATGTACTTGCCTCTTCTACCTTTCTCTTTTTCTTTCTTGCTTTGAGCCGTATGGTATGAACTGTTCTTTTCTTATTTTGTTTGCAGGAAAATGCTGTTACAAATGTGATGTTTCTTCCATCTTTCTTTTAATATAGCATTTCCTGCATCAGGCTGTTATCTTTGGGAAACTTTTTTTTTAGCTTCATAAGTGTGGAATTTTACAATTCCATTTCTTACTGCAAGTAAGGATTATAATAATATTATGTTAATACTATTAGCTAATTTTTCTACTAATAATAAATAACTATGTTACTAGAAGCATTATAGTCCAGGCTGTTCCATGTACCATTCAGCTGGATTAGCATTTTGAGTGTTATTACTTCCCCATGTGAGGAATCTCTGATCGGTGTTAGAGGTTATTAGTATCCACAAGGCTATTTCATAATAAGAATAAGGTTTTATGCTTTTAAATAATGATCAAAAAAAAAAAAAAAAACCACACAGAAGCAGTAAATATCTGAAACACCATCATTCAGCAAGAAAAATCCACTTACATCTTCCTAAGCAGACACTGCTGTCACCTGTTGCTCCAGGTGCTCTGCAGCTGGATACAACATCTGAAGTTATTTTTTGGCAGAAAGACTGAAGGCTTCATCAGGCATTTTCAGTATTAGGTCTCCCTGCCATTACTGTAATCATGAATCAGAGCCAATGTAACCAGGATTTTTGTAAGTGGTGAGCCACTGAGCAGTCATATGATAAGGGAATGCAGCAGGTACACAGAAAAAATTGTTCTTTCCCCAAGCAGGATTTTTTCCCATGATATTCATGCCTTACTTTATGCTGCTGGAATTCCATCATTGTTTGTAAGAGTGAGCAGAAAAGGGTTGTACCAAGGAAAGAGATATTAGATGTATCACATAAATGAGCACTGAAGCAGACAGAGGTTGGGAGAGGACTTAAGTCAATGGTGGATAAAGATTTTTGGCAAACATTATATGTATTATATTGTTTTATATCTTATATTGGTAGCTCAGCAAGAAGTTAGAAAGAAATATGTTAGTTTATTACTTCCTGAATTTACAGATTCTTTTCCCCCTTTATGAAAGCTTTTATTCTGCTTTGGATTGTTAACAGATATGTACTATTATTCCTCAGTTACTACAGCTTCCGTAGAAGTTGTCTCAAAAATGGTGACAAATATGAAGAGAAAATAAGCTTTGCTTATGTACAGGCATTTGCTGTGTACACACAAATGAAGCAAACAACTTAGCTGTTTGTACCTTTTAAAGTATTTGCTATTTTTATGGAAATAGTCTGACATCCAATATGGTGTCCTCAGATTATGTCCTCAGAACTATTTCAGCATCAGCATTTAATATAAAAGTACAAGTGGGAAAAGGAATTATACAGTTCCAACTAAAGGTTCACTAGTAGTGGATTTGTTCTTTTTTCTCCCTTTTTTTCCTTTTCAAATAATAGTTCTATTAAACATGTAGCTCTGTAGTTTGCTCCTTAAAGTAAATTCAACTTCTGCAGAACTTTTTTAAGCCATAAGAATATATCCTCATCAACTTCTAATGAAAGGCAATTTTAAAAAGCTTGAAAATATTCAGTAAAATTTTGGAAATCTCTTCTAAGTTATAGTCAGAATACAGTATATTCAGTACTGATGTTACTTTTATATCAATAGTAACTGTAATAGCTATTTCTTGTATCATATTTTACATGCATAAGTGGAACTTTTCATTTTAATTATCTACAGAAAAGACATTTAGATATTCACTTATGTCACCCAAGTGTTGCAAAGTGGAATTATTTCTTAATACTATTAATAGTTTCTGTGGAATTAATTTTCATTCATAAAAAATGGATTTGCATTGTCATAGAAATTATGAGCAAACTGCAGTAGGTGTAAAATTAAAGAACGTACCCTTGCATTATTCATAATTTAAAAGAAATTGTATTCTTGAATAGCTTTCTTAATTTTCTGGGTATCATTGATATCACTACAACAGAGCTGAATAGAAATAGCTGTTTGGATCAAAACTTGCAACTCAGATCTGGAACTCAGTTTTGTCTTTCATAAGTTTAACCAGGAATTAAAATATCCATAACCATAAGCAAACATGAAAATTTATTAACTTAAAATTCTGATTACATCGACACCCTAAACTAGCCATGGGCTATGAAACATTTCAGTAGATCTATTTTTTGACCATTGTGTGTAATGGTTCACAGGTTTAGCATACAGAAGCCCAAAATACCATCTTGTCTCCACTCAAAACCAGTACAGTCTCATAGGAAAACTGGTATTTTGTTGAATTGTTGAGATCTTTGATAGCTGCCATGTATCCTCAGTTCACACTAGAAACAGTAGGAATTTGTACATTTTAGTTAAGAGCCCAGAAAGGCCATGATGCTGATGCTTCCAGTCCTGAAGTCAAAATCAGTCAAAATCTTGGGCCAAATTAAATCCAATGAGAATTTTAATCTGACTGCTTCTGAGAAGAGTTCTGCAATACACCTTTTTTAAAACCCAGTTATTTGAAAGTTACTTTTCAGATTATCTAAGTGAAGCAGCAAAAGGTCCAAGAATGTGCAAGGACCTTTCTTCTGAGTATTCCCAGCAGCTCACACCATGTCATTGATGCCTGTCTGGTGCTTGTCAGCACTGTCAGGACTCACTGCCTGCCTCTGGAAGTTCTATTTTCAGTTCATTCCATATTCATTTAATGTAGAAGGCAGGTGAGGGGGAGTGACAACAGGGATCAGAAAGCCCTTCTCCAGAACCTTACTTGTTATCATTTGATCCTTTGAGATTTAGCCTGTCAGCTTAAAAAACTTTATTTCACAGTATTTGAAGTTTTTGCATTGGAAAGAGCTGGTTGAGGATATAAAATTTGGCTAAGATCTGCAGTTACATTCTCTTTACAATCTGATTATTTTTATTATGGAAGTTAATTTGGAACTGGAAGTACTGCTGCCTCAAGAAGGAATATAGCATATATATTTTTTTCTGCATGTAAATTACTTCTATTCAATAGAAAAATATGTACATGCTCTGACTGGTTGGGTCTTATGATTGTTCCTGTGGCCAAGCAGCAAAAATAGAAGCTGTTACTCCTTTCACAGTGTGAAACTTTTTATTTAGTGTGTTATAGTTTCATTAATCTAATACCTTTTTTTTTTTTGTGACAGGAATTCTTCAAATAGGACATTTTAAAAGGTTGTCACTGCCCAGGGTAGATTACTAGAAGATGAAATCGTACAGAGTTCTATCACCTGTACTCTTGAGACACTGTCTGGCAGGTTACAAGGAAATGCCACATGTCACTCATTCTCATGTGTCAGGACTCACCTGTCCCACTCTGAAAGGGAGGGAGAGTGATATTTTAGGACTTGCAAGAAAAGATATCATTGGCACTAAACTGTCAAGCCTGCAAGGGCTGTTGAAGACATTATACAAGATAAAAAATTACTGGAATAAATCTCTTGGCTTCTACAGATATAAGTGTGCTTATAGTTAAAGAAAGCTCTCTGCATTTCTCACTCATTCCCAGTGTCTTCAAGCCCTCCAAGACTTACATCTCCATGAGGGAGCCCAGGCATGTACATGGACACCGTCCCCACTTACTTTAAAATCAATATCAAAGCAGGCAGGATCCCTTGATACTTTGTCATTCAATAGTTAAGCTCTAAAGAGGTTTACCTCTTTTCCTTTCTCCTCTTGCTTGAGGTAAGAAAAAAAAATTACAGGTAAGAGTTCTGGCTATTTTATTCATTATGGCTCAGTGAAAGAATGACTTCAAATTCTGTTGTACTAATAAAATTACTGTGGGAATAATGCATGATACACCATCCTACTTAGAAACGGGACATGGTTCTGCGTAAGTATTTAGCTCATCCTTATGTATTTCAGCATTGGTAAAATGTTTTGTGCTGTAGAAGGATTAAAAAGATGTGCTGAGTTTGTTGGTTTTGATTTTTTTTTTTAAATTAGGAATGACCTTAATCAAACTTTAATGTTGTAAAAGCAAACATTAAGAGGTTGTTTTCTCATTGAAAATATGCTGAGTTACATTTCTTCTCCCATGCCACCATAATCAGTCTTTAAAATTATTTTTGGAACAGTAACTATGATGGAAAAAGCCACATACCATATGCATAATGTAGCCAAATCTTATGGGTTTACTATATCTATCTCCTCAAGCAGACAGAATATTTTTAGGATTTTACTAGATTTTGTACTTAGAATCAAATATTTAGTATAAATAAATTAATTAAACACAGGGTTTCATGATTATTATTTATCATTATGAGAAACATATTGCACTTTGAAAAATAATCCTAGTAGAATAATTAATTTGCTTTTCACAACTGATCATTGTTATACTGGGTTATGTTATATTTAAGTAATATATCGAAAACACTAGCATAATCAAATGCTTCTTATTTTGACATGTAGACTCTTATAAGGTGCAAACATGCAAACAGATGGGAAATGCATCAATTGAAAACCTATCCTATCATGAATATTTGAAAAACCTTTTGAATTTTAGTGGGACTTAACAAAATACGTACTGTTTAGCATCCTTTTCTTCTTTTCTTCTTCATCCATCATCTGAAGCCTAACATAGCATCATTCTTCTGAGTCGGTTTGGCAACAAATCAGGAAAACCCAAATGATTACTCAAAGCATATGTGGAACGTGAAGGAATATGAAAGGAGCCAATCCAACGTCTAATAAATTGTGTTTAAAACTTCATCTGTCTCCTAGTTAGGTTGTGAAGGTACCGGATGAGCTCATCCATAAGCTGGTAATTCTTCAGGTTCAATATTCCAGCTGCCTGTGTAGTAGAGAAAGAATCTAGATTCTCAGAATTTTTATGAAGATGACAGGAAGGAAAAGCCACTGAAAGTTTCTGTGCAAACTTCACGAATGTAAAGACATTAAGAGAATACATTGTCCAATGACAAAAATGTGTGCCTGTACTGAGCATCCTATGAAACAGTATTTACAGGAGTAGCACAAAAAGACAAGTTTCAAAAAATCATCAACCTAGTCCTTGCACATTGTGAAATGGCCTTTTAGGTTGAAACTGGTTTTAAGACTTTATATATCTTTTGAGCTTCCAAGAACTCAACAGTGTATGGTGATTTTTTTCAGTGCATTTTGTTTTAGCAGTAGCTGAAATCCTTTTATCTCCTTCAGTAAATCCTAAAATACATTAAGGTGTAATAAAAGCATGAGTTAGTGGCATGAATTGCTGTCTGTTGTGAGAGCTGGGAGGTATAAGCACAACATGTCTCAGCTACTAAGATTCCAGAGAAACCTACCTTTTCCACTGCTGGTTCCCTGTTCTTCAAAAGGCAGAGTAAGTGAGAAGAAGCTTATGCCTTACAAAACATGAAGAGAAGGATCATTCAGGCAACCAGCTATCGGTAGCAGAGGCCAGATTATATACCCAGCCATTTCCAGCACTCTGCAAGAGCTGTATATTACAGACCTGAGATATCAGGAGGGAGTTTCCTTTGGAAGGCAAAGTTGAAAGGAAGCCTATTTCTTTCAGCAGCAGGGAACAGCATGAAAAATATTTGTGGAGAGCAGTGGAGGAAGATGGAATAAGGAGAATTAGAGTATCTGTTTATAGATAACAGTGAAGTTGTGTGTTCTTACAAATAGACTGAGGTGAAATGCTTTATTTGTGTTTGCTGCTACTTGATAGTGGCAGCTTTCCTTACCCAAAGCAGCTTCAGATTAGTCATTATTACTTATGTGTTTCTATCAGTGTATTATGGGAATAATGGAATGATAGAGGAATGCTAGATTAAGTATAGGCAAATGGCCTGGCTGTTTTCCTTGCCAAAGTTGAGGGATAATTTTTGTATTTGACACAGAGCTTCATGATGAGTAGTACTCTTGCAGGTTCATGTCATTTATGTATGAATATATGATATACAAAAGGACTTTTGGCTGAATTGCAGCCATGCCTTCAGTGTCTAAAGTGAGGATGCACTGGTCCAAAACTGCTCGGTGATCTTCTGTGTTTGATTCAAATGTATTATAGAACAGCAGGTTGTCTATATATTTTTAGGAAGCTGTAAGGAGGAAAATAGTTTACAATTCTCATTTACATTTTAGCTTCAGACAGAGTTGTCCAAAGATTGAAAGAAAAATTAATTTTATGCAATAAGAAACCTGTTTTTCTAAAAACATTCGTGTGGTTGTAGATAGCACTCCCTAAACTTACACTCTTGCTGTTACTGTCTCTTCATCGTAATTTTCTGTGTAATTTTTCTGTTTCTTGCGGATTCAGATGCTAGAATAGCTGGAATATCCTTGTTTCAGTTCATTCTCTGTGGCAGTCATATGTTCGTGAATTCTTTTTGTAGTCTGTCTTTAGTATGGGTACACAGACTGGGGACACAACATTCAGCATTGTTATGTCCAATATGTAGTGCAGTGATTTTAATACATCACCAAGAGTGGGTAAATTTAGAAAATTTTTTATTTCAAAGCCATAAAGAAATAAACCTTTTAGCATTTTATCCTTAATGGTGTAATTTTGATGACTCTTGATTGCTCAATTTTCCCCAAAAATAATCTCTCTACATCATTATTTGTATCTAATTCCTTACTTACTCAGATCTATTTATGAATCTGTTTGTGGACCACACCTTATTCTAACATTCAGTTCTCCACATTTTTTTCTCTTCATAGTATTTTACTTTTCATCTTCTTCATTTTATTTATATGTATATAAAGGAGAGTAAAACTAACCAAACCAGAGTTATGGGAACTAAGAGAGAAGAGATCTGGAGATATAAAAGTACATATTAATTTAACAATGCGGGTGGTTTCACAAGCATAAATAAATGAGGAAAAGTATATTAATTTTTTCAAGTAGTTCAGTGGTGTAGCTGTTATACCTCCCACCAAGGATGTATAACAGCATTTTAAGAGTAACAATAATTATTGGGATAATAATAAGGGGATATAAACTGGCCATGGATCACTTCAGACTATTTCAGAAGAATAGGACAGAGCAAGTAGAAAAATAATGCTCTGGTGGATTCAGATTGCAACAGTTAGACGGGGTCCCATTGAGTCCTGAATGTAAAAATATGTATTTCT
Organism: Petroica traversi; assembly: GCA_025920805.1. NCBI lineage: Eukaryota > Metazoa > Chordata > Aves > Passeriformes > Petroicidae > Petroica > Petroica traversi. Next base: position 4,264,794 of record JAHLSL010000117.1, on the reverse strand, counting down.
ACAGAACTGAATTCACAGATTCAATTAAAAAAATATATATATGCTGGTTCTTAGTATCCTTTCTCTTTTTGGCAAACTTGTCTTGCAACATAACTGTTTGGCTTTATTTTTACAATGCAGAATTATACTTCGAGTTAAATTCTGCCAGGCTTTTCCACTTGCTCATAATACATTAGTGTCTTAGTTTTTATTCAGTGATGATTTGTACTTGTGGGGGAAAAAAATCAAGACAATAACAGAACCCCAAACCCAAAAAAAGCCTACTACAATTATCTACGTATGTTTCCCCAGAAATAATATTTGCAGCTCAGCAAACAATATGTGCTGCTTACAGACCTTTTCACTAGCCTCAATTTTCTTGCCAGGCAGGGCTCCCTATCTTTAGGGCCAGATTTTCCATCCCTTGCATAAATTCTTTTATCTCTTCTACCCAGTCCAGTTAGCAAGGTCTTAAAATATGAACATCCATTGATCTTTTGTCACATACTGTATCTTTTTGCCTCTGTGGGCATATGGGTCATTAAAATCCATATTTTTATCTACTCTATGTATTTAGGGGTTTTGCCGTTACTGCTTTTATTTTCTTCCTGGAAAATGTAGTTCTTCTCATTCTAGAATCTTTAGTATGTTTTTGCTTCTTTGCTCCTTTTCATTTCCTTTCTATTTCTAACAAAGATGTTGAAAAGACTAAAATTTATGTTTGTCAAGTTTCCATTCATTTTCTTGAGTTTTTAACAATGAGTTAAAAGTTTAGAATATTTCTTTTTAATAACTCAGCACTATAAATTATTCCTTTTTTCTAGGTAAGAAATAAATAGTGGACTTTTTCACCCAGACTTGCTACATTGGGTTACACATTTATTATCTGTAATATACTGATGGGTGGAGACGGGACTAAAATTCTCTTAGATGCTACAGGTAGTTGAAGAACAGCTCTATAAGTTAACCTCTACTGGTTTGCAAACACCTGTAAAAGATACATCATGTTTCTATAAATAGCAGTATCCATTAAATGTTATTAATCAGTAGTAGATATATCATGTTTCCATAAATAGTGTTGTCTTTTTAATATTGTTGACATCACATAATTTTTAATTTCAAGTCATCATAACTAAAACAAGAATCAGTTTTTCCTTAGGGAGCAGTAGGTCCTTCCACAGAGCACTGTTCAGTGCAGCCAACTGCTAGATAATGGTGTTATGGAGAGGTGGATGATCAGTCATATTTCTTCTAAATTTTCCAGTACATACTGTGTCTTAGGCAAATTAATTTTTTTAAAAAATTCATGTTCAAGAGTCTTTTTGTATCTCACAAAATGGTTTCCCTTTAGAATTCTTTGTAATTACCATTGAATTTGTTTTTCAATGTTTCTGAAAAATACTCCTTCTCTCACAGTAGGCTGATTAGTTAGATTAGATTTCACTTACAGGCACAATACAGCATATACTCTCATATGTTCTGTCTGAAAAGAACTGTTGTGAACATGCATGAGCTTGCACAAACTCCTAAGAGGTTTAGAAAAATCAAATGGAAATTTTTTCCATTACCTCAGACTTACTTTCCTTCTTTTTAATTCCACAAAGCATGTTGGGGATTACTATCTCACTCAATGTACTCCTAAGAGTAAACATCTCAAATATAAGTGTACTAGTTCTCAACAGCTCATTAAAAATTATTCCATTAACATATTTTTACATAGATCTTTACAATATAAATAATTTATATATTCTAAAAAAAAAAAAAAGTTTAAGCAAAAGGAAATGTAAATTCAGTGTGGGGCAAAATTAGGTGTTTATAATTTTTGGCTAAACACAAATTCTGTGTCTCTTATCGTTGTATAGAGTTAGAACAAAATTTTTACTCAGATTTTTACTTATGGATGATATTTTTTTATTTTTAAAAACAGATATTATTCTTTTAGCATAGAAAGTCATACATTGTCCATATAATATTTAACTCCTGCTTTCTGCTGAAATCCAATCAGATATATAAGAAAAAATTAGAAACCTGCAGCCAAACAGCCAACAATTTCATCACACTTCTGCAAAAATCAAATTATATTTCTTGTCTGAATGAACTTTGGCCTTGACTGAAATCTATCATATATGTTGAGTATGCTAATAATAATAATAAACAACTATTTATAAAAGTGATATAATAACTGTAGTTTCTATAAACTTCCACTTTGAACTCCACACTTCTATGTGCTCTGATAGGAAATACTGAGGTCTGAATGAATTTTGAGCAGAATTGTATTGTAGATTTGAGGAAATTCTGTCTCTGGATGTGTAGAAACTTCACTAATTTATATAGCATTAGCTAAATAAATAATCCTGTTTAATTAGTTATCCATCACATTGGGCAGAGAGAGTAGGTTTGCCAGAAGACAAATCCAGATCAGCTGGGGACAGAGAAGATATTAGAGATTGATTGTATGATCTGCTGTTCTCTACTTCAGGAGACTTATGAGGAATAGGAACTTATGGGTTAGTACCAGGGACTTGCTGTGATAATACCAGAAAGAGGCTGCTTGAAAAAGCAGGGACATCCCTCCCTTTACATGTTTATATGTGCATATTTCAAATTAGAGTGTCCGGTTTATTTGGGAAAAACAAACAAATAAAAAATGCAAAAATTCAAGATGAGTCCATTTTTCAAGCTCCGAGCCTGAAATTGTATCCAATTCTCTAATTTTATCACTTTATGAAAATTATTATTTTTGCATATGGGTTTTGTTGTCTTTACATCTTTTAATCACCACATCTGTTCCACTGTACCAAGTGCAGAATGGAAGCAAGCTTCTTAATAATCACTGGTGCTTCTACTTACATGTTTGCCAGATACCATCTGTTTTTGTATATTTTTTAATGTTGCACTCCTATCCTTCAGTGTTGTTCTACTTCCACTAGAGCAGATGTGTTACAGTGTCCCTGCCAGAATAGGAAAAAATTGCTCCCTATGCAAGTCATGTATGCACAGATGTTTCCTGCATTCCCCCTGTGTTTTGCTGATAACTTTTGCAGTAGAAAAAATGTCATTTGTAGCCTGTGCTAAATCAATGAGAATACTCTTCTCTTACTGTTCAGTAAGACTGTCTTTGCTTTTATTTATTACTGTCCTTTTATTTTTCTTGAATCTAGAAGATGAAACTCTGTTTTTTGTGTATATTTGCTTTTTAGATAGACAATATCTACAGTTGTTACCATATGATTATTAGAAGATTAAGCACTGTCAAAAGCAGTAAGCAACTCCCCTGCCAGAAGAGAAGCACATCTCTAAGTGCAATCATATCCCACTGTTACCTTTGTAGTGGTGTTTATGGAAGTATGTCTGCAGTTCTATTCTTACCCTGTAGTTTTTAAAATAAGTAACAACTTAGCTTTTGTGCTAAGCTTGGCCAACTAGTTCTTGATCAACAAACTAAGGTTTAAAAAAAAAAATAAAAGAAAAAAAAATCATGAACCATATAAGTAACTCTAAGATTTATTATACTTGGAGGAAGAAGAGATCCAAAGGTAAGATTTGATGAACTCACCCCAGAAACTGCAATTTAAATGCTCTCAGGAGCAAAAGATAGAAGAAAATTTTAAAAGAGGCTGTAGTGTTAACCTATTATTTGGGAGAGACATCAGAGTTTCTGCATCATGTGTTGTTATCAAACATTAATCTCCCTATTATGGTTTCCTTATGACTCTTGAAGGAAAATACCACTAGTGGTTTAAAGAAGAGCCTATTTGGTCGCTTCAATATAAAAGAGGGATTAAGCAATTAGAGGGCATCCAAAGGGCCACAAAGATGGCGAAGTGCCTTGAGGGGACGCCAGATGAGGAGTAGCTGAAGTCACTTGGCCTCTTCAACCTGGAGGAGACTGAGAAGAGACCTCATTGCAGCGACAACTTCCTCGTGAACAGAAGAGGAGGGGCAGAGACTGAGCTCTGTGGTGACCAGAGAAAGGACCTGAGGGAGTGGCCTGGAGTTGTATTAGGGGAGGTTTGGGTTGGGTATTAGAAAAAGAGTCTTCCCCCAGAGGGTGGCTGGGCACTGGAACAGGCTCCTCAGGGAAGTGGTCCCAGCACCAAGCCTGATAGAGTTCAAGAGGTGTTTGGACAATGCTGTCAGGCACATGGTGTGATTCTTGGGGTGTCTGTGCAGGGCCAGGAGTTGGACTCCACAGTCTTTGTGGGACCCTTCCAGTTCAGCTGATTCTGTGATATCTAAATGACGTCCATCTAGTGGGAAGGACAGGTGTTAATGCAATTGTGTCGCATATCAGTGTAGGGTTGCCTTGCCTCCCCCATTGCTGTATTGTTGTGACATCATTGTAACTGATGAGATTTTGCTATTCTAGCCATACCCCATAATATCTTTGTTCTACATTCTGTGCTGTGCCTTTAAAGTCTACAGTTTAGGCCTAGGAGAAATTCTCTGAATTTAATTTGAAGAGATATTTTGATTTGGGTGCCATTAATTTTATTCTATGTTATGCAGATGTGAAGTTGATCATCTATAAATTATTCATTTTTGTAAGTTCAGTAACCATTTCATTATGCCTATCATGAGCAGGCCAAAGTCTTCTTGACTTTTTTTTGTATGCAAAAGGTTTAACATTCATGAAATTTTTGTTTGTTTTGATTTTCTTTTGACATAATTTAAAGATTATATTATGTTTGAAAGAAAAAAACTATACTTTCCATACTTGGGAAATTAAATGTTTAAATTCACCTAAATCAAAGCAGCAGTAACTAAGTCACCTCATTATGTTAGTGATGGGTGAACTTGAAATATTATACTGGGTCTTTTAAATGCTGTATGAAGGACTACAGTGTCTTATTTTTCAGTGTTTTATTAAAAAAAAAGAGAGAGAGAATCAATAAAATAAAATTAAAACCAAAGAAACTTTGCTTTCTCAGTTGGCTGTTAAATTAAAAGCAACTCATGAAATGTACCTCTGCAATAAAAAGGAACGATAAAATTTTGCTTACAGATCCCACACATTTTTTCTAATCATGTCACTTAAATATTATTGTCAGTTGTATAAAAATGACTGACATTTGTGTTAAAAATATGAAAAAACTCACCCTGGTGATTTTCTTATTGCTTGGCTGAAATTCAGAGGCTTACAGCCTGTTTCCATTCTCTGCAGTTTACTGATTCAGTCTGGTGTTCCTCTAGTGCAGTCTTTTTGTTTGTTCTGAATGGCCAGAGTCCCATTGCTCTGAGCCCAGTGGGAACCAGGCAAGAGAGACAGTTTCTTTTCTTATATTTTCAAGTTTCTTTCAATCAGAATTGTAACAAAAGCTTACTTTCCTTTGACTTTTTATCACTGTCATCTTAAAAGTGTTCTCTGACTGCCTCAATGTGAGCCTCCCTGCCTTTTTAGTGTATTTTTAACACTTTTCCTAGGTGCATAAAAACATACTTGTGCAACTGAACCTATGTCTGTCTCTGCTAGGCTTAATCTCATGGATGGAAGAGATTAGATTACACGTTTGTGCATTGTCCAGGCTTGCACACTGCCTGATTTCCACTGGCATAATGGTCATTAAATTAGTGAATATCTGTGTGCTTTCTGATGTTATTTAGGGAAAAATCATGCAATTTTTATGATGGCAAAGGCAGATGTCTCCATTCAGTTCCAGGTCATGTTCATCATTTTAACAATGGAGCTGTTTGTGGAACCATCCTCTGTGTGGGCTCTCAGACATGACTGATAATCTGGATTATTTTTAATCTGCTATTTTTAATCTGATTTAGAGGACAGCTTCATGAGTAGTTTCAAGGACCTGACTGAAAGTGCATTAACCACAAAGTAGCAAATACAAAGATGAGGCTACCCAAGAAGGTTAACTAGGTGTGTTTATGGATAAATAGTAACCTATGATTCCAGTGTGAAAAGAGCTCTCCATGAGACTGAACAATTTTGTGGCTTGTTAGAAAAAGACCATTCTGCATTTCTATGATCATTGTTGTGGCATTGTGGCAAGGTGATTCAGTCCATGATTTTACATTGCAAAAAACATTCTGTAGCAGTTTTGTTGTTTTCAAGTTGCAGATTTAGAAAGAGACTTATGAAAATATTCTTTTATTCTCCTCTACAATCAGGTTCTCAGCTGTGGTTTCTGAAGCAAGTGTTTCAGCCCAATGGATGAGTTAGTATTTTAGAGCACAGGAGAAAAAAAATTAGGGGCAAGAAAAAAAGACCACAATAATAGCCTTAATAGATACAGATTTAAATAATTTGTCATTGACTCATGGCTTAGAAGTTCAGTTAGTATAATGAGCTAGAAAATAATCATACCTTAGTAATTATATCTAAATATTTACTTATATAAATAAAACAAAAGTTGAAGTGAATCTTAGAGGCTTAGTCCACTGCGCACTGAATATTGCAAAAGGCCAATTTGCTTTAGTGCTTTGAGTATATTTTGAGAAAGAAAATTGTCCTTAGTTAAATCACTGATTCTTACTGTTAGAAATAAAAAAAAAAACTTCATGATTTTCTTTCAGGTCAGGTGAGAGGGTGGGGTTCATTCATAGGAAGAATAAGAATCAAAAAAAGCAGCAATTTTTTTCCCCCAAAATCTCATTTCAAGATAAAAGGTCCATTGTTGTCTTATGTGTCAATATCACAATATAAATATTTTCTAGACCATAGTTTTTTTAATGTGTGTGTGTTCTTTGTTCTCCTGCCGTGTATTATTAATTTCAGGATATTCACCAAAGCAGTTTAACCTGCTTCTGCTTTGAAACATCGCACACTTATTGGTCAAAATAATAGTCCTTAGGGTATTACTGAGCAGCTTATATTTTGCAGAACAACTAATATTCTCTCCTCTGCAATGATACCAAGTCAGTAAAAGAGGCATTATATGTACTTTTTAAAAAATTTTTGTTTTAAAGGGGCCTCTTTTTTCAGTTAGGAATTTGCTCTGGTTTGACTGAAGCCTATCTGGAGGAATCTTGTTCTTTTTTAACCCATTGACTGTTGACATTGTTTGTATCTCTTGAACAGATGAGAGATTACAAGTGGTTTTCTCAAGAAATGACAGAAGATCTCAGTCTAGAAAAAAATCCACTGAGGTTGCACTCTACTACTGTTGTATTTCCACTTGTGATCACACTTTATGTTTTTATTAGGCATTTAAAATCCTTCTGTGACTGCAAAGTCAAATATTAGGAAATCCAAGACTTTTGCATCTATAGTTTGGCACCATTCAATATATGCAGTAAGAAGCTCTCTAATTAAATGACGGTTCTCCTTTCCCATACACCCTGCAAGAATCCATTTAATGCACAAAATGGCCTATGCGTACTTAAAAAATGGTTACTCAATGTTTTGGTTTTTTTTCTCTGTCACTCAGAAATTTTGCCATAAGCTTAATTGATTGCTGTAAGAACAGAACTGCCCATTACACGTGGCCGTCCGTATGGTACCTCTGAGGTTGCCTTAGGAAGATTTCTGCATTTCTTTTCACATCTGCAATCCCCTTCATCTGCTTCTGCACATGCCACACTAAGCATATAAGTAAAAGGTAAAAATGACCAGCAATATGAGCCGCCTTTGTTGTGATGTGACATTTTGTGTCTTGATTTGCATCTCTTGTATATTAAACCCCTGGCATATCAAACCGATCTGAAAATAAAGATTGGAATATGTTTGGTTTCTGTTACTAGGTTTCATCAAATAAAAAATCTCTGGTAGAAGTAGGAGGAAAGATACTCATTTTTCTAAGACAGCATTTCTTCACTTGCAGAGCTTACCTTTCCTGTTTACCATTTTCCTACGTGTGCCTTCCCACTTCTGTAAAAAATGAAGTAGAATATTCTGTGTGCAACAGCAACATAATCTGAGGCTGTGCTATGGCATAATTCTGGACCCATGTGGGAAAAACTATGGAATGGAATCATGGAATAACTGTGATAGCCCTCGGAAGTATCAATAAGCAGAATTAGAGATCTTATATCCAACCTACAAACCAAAAATAAGCAAATCTTGTACTTATTCACTTTATGTACAGGCAAAGCTCAGAGAGAAATCAGAAGTCATTGGTTGTTCTGGGATTCTGGTGGTATATCTTTCTTTAGTTAATCATTTTTGTAGTTCCCTTCTTTGACTTGTGCAGCTATTTTTGTTCTGTTTCTGTTGCTGCCTGAGTTAGTTTGCTACCCATTTGCTAAACAGATCTTTAATTGTGATTTTTTCCCATTTGACTGTAGCCTCCTGCCTAGCCAGGCCTGTCCTAGACTGCTGTATATCCAACTAGATCTGTGTTCCTTTGACTCTTTCTGGGCACATTATCTGTCTGCCACATGTTCTTCTCCATGACTTTACAGTTCCTTCCTACATCTCTTGCTGTTATCTGCTCTCAATCCATTCTTCTCAAACCAAGGTTTCTCTCTCAGGGTTTTACCTTTTCGGTTTTACCTTTTGGGTTTTATTCAGCTGATTTCATTCTCCTAGTACTACAGATTCTTTTCTGATTTCTCCTGTATCTATCTCCTTCACCTTCAGTTCTTCATCAAGTCCTTCACCTTCAAGCTTCATTGAGATAATCCTTCCAAAATTTTAGTCTTGCTGTGGCCAGATATTAAGAGACTTTTCCTTTCTCCAGCAACTGGTGCTTCTTGGTTTGTCCTGATGTACTTAACTCTACTTTTAGTCCTTTTCAGTCAGTTCTAGCTTTCCTTCCACACTCAACACTTTTACTATCAACAAGTTCAATTTAATCACAGTTTAGCCTTATGCTACTTTTTTTATTCTCCTTCCAATGTGTTTTTCCAGTTCCTTCCTTTCTATACATGAATAAGTTGGTTTGTTTTCCCAGAATAATACAGAAAGCAGAGGAGAAATGGACTCCTTGTCTTGCAGCAGCCAAAATGAACAAAACCAAAAGTCTTCATTCTTATAAATTGATGTGATCATCAATTTGCCTTCTAGGGATGGCTTTGTTATTTCTAATTATAGTATATATTGGGTTCTGGGTTTACTAGCACAAATTTTTCTGAAATCTTAACATTAATATTGGTCAAGTCCGGATGATCATGCACAAATTCTGCTTTGTCTTAAGAATAGTTTACAGGTAAGAGTAGTAAAAATGTTTAAACTTAAGAAACAAATTGTATATATGTATTAGTAACTTCATACATAATTTACATTTTATTCAGAAGTTTCTGAATCACTAGAACCTCTTTCTCCCCTATTCTAGATGTCAAGTTTTGTATTTATTTTTGTCCTTCCTTCTAAAAATCTTCATTTTTTGCCCTTAAACTTTAAAAGAAAAAAATAGTAAATTTAAGCAAACAATTATCACAAAGTATTTTTGAGAAAATAGTTTTAAATTGGTAATGGTCTAAGTAATTGAAAATGGAATTTTCTTATGTCAAGGATTTTATAATTAAAAAAACACTTAATTGACTTTCTATTAAAAATCCTCATAGTTGTTCCTTATATTTGGATCTTACTGAAGGAATAGCTGATAAGGATCTTACTGAAGGAATAGCTGATAAGCTTGTGTCCATATCATATGCCTAAAAATGAAAGTAAATAGTATTTTCAATGGAAAAACCAATGTGCATTCCAAATGTGCCAGTGTAGCCCTTCTACAGAATACCAAACAGCTTTAGTCCATAGGGCATGCTAACTTTCAAAAATGAGAACAGGCAACATTTTAATAGGCAATCTTAAGGGAAAGGGCAACCTCTCTTCCTGCAGAAAGACTAGAGTGAAAATACTTTCCATAAATATTTGACCTCTTTAAATACAAACTGGTCAGAATTTTTCATTTTCCACAGGTAGTATGCTAGTGTATAAGAAACTGAATAGCATGGGGAAAATACAGAAGTTTTCCTGCTTCTGAGAAAAAAAAATGGGATTAGACTCTGCATAAAGGAGAAACTTGGAGAATGTAGACCATACGAATGTGCTGTATCTGAGGGTGAAAAGTAAAGTTAGTACCCTCAGTCTCACAGCAACCAGTTTTTGTCTTTCCCCAGACACATGATTAGTGAATGGCAAGAGACATGTTTCAGTATCCCAGTGTATCTCCAGCTGTTACTGTACTGATAAATAACCATTCTCATTTTTAATGTTCTCAGGAAAGGAGAAAACAGTGTCAACTGTTGTTAGAGTTGCTTCACAAACCAGCTTCGGACCACCTTAGCTCTCCTATTCCTTACCTTGGCTTAGAAGCAGTTCAACATTTAAGTCATCTAAGCTTTTCTGCACATCCTAATTACAGTAATGAATGGTTATAGGGTACAGATTTAATGAATGACATGAGCATCAATTATGTATTTAAGTCTTCATTATATTTTTCTACTAAATTATGAAAGAGTGTAGGAATATAAAAAGATGCAATATGTAGAGTAAATGGTATTTTAAATGTATTTATTCTAATGCTTTTCAAAATATTATTCATTAATTCTGTGGAATGGTAGATGTTTACAGGGCACAAGCCCTCCTTGTTAGCTGTAAATAAAAGAAAATAAAAATATATACATGCTCTTTCAATTTCCTTTCTATGATATGATTGCTAATGTGTTTTTATACACATTGTAAATGCAGAGAGTGAAAGAGAAGTTGTCTTTTTCAAAACTGATGTGATACTTTTGTTAAAGTAGAATCTGTTTTCAGGAAAAAACACCACTTAAAACAGTATCCATCTTCTGAATAATGACATTATTGAGCTGTTGACAAAGAAGAATAATAGATTTTGTATGAATGACCTCTGGAATTAGATTAGTTATATGCTCATTTTAGAATTATTTGTGTAAATTAAATGTGTGTCTAGTTAGGTCATCTTTTTATATATTTATATGCTGATTTGCATTATGGTTTCATTAACAGTCATCCTCCAGTCTTAACCCCACCTTTATACTACTCCATGCCAAAACTAATTTTCATTTACATGGTCTGTTTTTTCCATAATGTGCTTATGTTTTGTAAAGGCATAAATTAATTTTAAAAATTAGCAAGTGATTCCATTTACACTTCTCTCTTTTACTTGAAAATTATCTATGTGATAATTCATATTAGCATCACACTGCCTGCTTCTGCTACTTTTTTATCCCATTATGGTTCACAGGCAATTAGTATCCTAGCCACAAGACTGAAGAATACTATTATTACTTAATGTAATATTATACATTAACAGGATGTTGCCTATTCTTTAATTTGAAACTAGTCTGTATTTACACTATTTTTAATTTTTTAAAAAATTTTTTATTTAATGGAGTGATTTTTTGGGAGTAGGTTTGGAGTTCTCTTCTGCTGCAGTGTAGGGGTATATGTATTTGATTTCCTTAGATGACATTTGTCTTACACTCAAAATACAGAAACTGTATTTCAAAATGCACTGTGTTTCTCATTATAAGTCACTAGTCAGTGCAATTCAATTGAAGGCTGAATATAAATGAAATTTAGTTAAAATACCTGTCCCCTTGTATTAATGAGTAGATGCTCAATTTCTCTTTATTTCTCTCTCCTAAACCCTGTGTTCTGTTCCTCTGCTACACACTTTCTCGGTATCTTCAGAGGTGTTCAAAACACACAGAATTTGTTACAGACCAGCAACAAAAACCATCCTGATGAGACCCCCGCACTCTCTCATCACAGACATTAAAGATTGTGTGTAAGAATAGCTGGTAGGAATAGCATCTAAATATGGGTGGTGGTGAACCTTTTTCTCTCAATGACTTTTGCAAATTTTGGAGATGGTCTGTGCTTTTAAGGCACATTAAGGAACAGATAGTAAGGAAGGAAAACATGTTACTTCACCTTATGTGTTTGAACTGGTGAAGGCTGTTACATTTGGATTCCTACTAAATTGGAAAGAAGTGGTCAGTTCTGCCTTTGTCTTACTGAAAAATGATATAATAATGAGGTGTTTGGGATTTTTTAGTATGGATAAAGATTTCTCTGTACTTTGAAAGAATTCTGTATTTCTATTTCCTGGCAAATAATTGGCCTCCTTAAGAACATCCTTAAAGGATAAGTATCTAATGCTTATATTTCCTGGATTTGGGAAATGTACAGCAGATTCAAATGAGGAAATACTTCTGTAAGTCTCGTGAAACATCACATACTGAGACAAGAATGCTGCTTTGTGACATTATATGTAAGAATGCTGTGTAGGCATCCTGTTGATAACCAAACCTCATAGTACAGTCCTTGAAAGCCACAGAACTACTCTGATGCCTGAAATTTTCTAGTGAATTCATAGATTTTAGGATGTGGTGGCTCAGATGCTGATGCTCTCAAGCCTGCCACAGGCACCAACAGCAATACCAGTATGTTCAGTCTGTTTGTCTGTGACCCTTCCTGGTAACCATGGATCCTTCTCAGCAACTTCCTTGCTCCCCTGTTGGAGAGGGAAGCAGATTTGGTTTGGGCAGTATGTTGAGGACATGATTAGCTTTATTGTCCTGATTGAGACTGCACAGAGTTCTCCAGCAAAACCCCTAAACAGGACTAATCACATGGTTTGCACTTCTAATTACTCCTTTTCCTGACTCTCTTTTTGCCTCCTTCGTACCTGCCATTTTCTGCTATGCTCTCCTGTCAAGTAAACAACGTTTTAGTAACTATTTTCTCCCCATTTTTCCTCTTTTTGTTACATCTACACTCATATTTGATATTTCTGATATTATTACCTAGATGATTTTTGCTTATGTAGTGCTACTGAAAGAGTTCCCATGATTCTGCTGGTCTTGCATGACTTCACTCCCGAAAAGCACCCAGTGCTTCCCATCAGTGGTCTGTGAAGCCTGACCATTTCTCACTTTACTTGTGATGAAATTCTGCCATCCCTCATGGCACTATCTGTAGCTTTTATCAGCTTCTCATTTCATTACCTAACATGTCTGACAATTCCTTATGCCATATCCAGCACTTTTCTCTGTCCTATCCAGTTAGCCTAACCTCAGCAAGTACCAAATTGGTCTTTCCATTTTCTTACACCCGTAACAGCACAGAGGTGCAATCAAGTCTGAGGGATGCTTTGAAAGCTAAAAGGCATTCTAACTTCCCTGAATAGACAGTAAAATATGAACTGCAAAAGGAAACATACCAGTAAATCTAAAACTTCTCTTTGACTCTCATAGTTAGTTGTGTGTGTTTTATACTGTTCATTTAATATTTAACACAAGAATTGTGCCTGGCAGAGACAGAATTTAAAATTATTTAGCAACTGTCTATTAATATTGAACAGCAACTTGCAAACAATGGTAAAATACCTTGATCATAATATATATTCTTGAATCAGCATATTGAACACTTATTTCAGTTGAAACTGAATAGAATGCAAAAAATTAATTCCAATACAGTAAGTTTTTCATATAGACATGCAGAATGCATTGCATTCAAAGGATGCAAGAGAACTTACAAGAGCTCAAAGAGAATTTATAAAGGCCTATAGTCTTGTGAAAATTGTAGTAGGATTTTGTAATGATGGCGAGGGATTTAAACCTTTTCTCTATTTCTTAAGACAGTTCCTTATATTTTGATGAAGTACGGTTTTAGTAGTTGCTCTGGGGGAAGAATGGCATCTCCTGAATCATACCTTAGTAATGAATGTAAAAGGTCAAACTGAAATAAGCAAACTCTGGAGCACTTGGGAGACACAGCAAGTCCCTCCCCACACACTTCTGAAAGCCTAGAAAAGGTAATCCGAGCAAAGAGAAAAAAGCTTCAAGAAAGGGACATACAGGTCATGATGGTCTGAAAGGTGAAGCATTTTGCAATCATACAAGAGTAATGATTTGAACATCTCCTTTTCTTTGAGCTTCACTTTCTTGCGTTAACATTGCACATATAATAGCAACTACAAGAATGTCTCAGAAACTTAAGTAGAAAATAAAATTTTTGTATATGTCTTCTGTTACCTAGGAAAGTTTAGCTTAGGAGGTCCCTTTCCTCATTATTTTCTTTGTGTCATTTTAACTGATAGACTACTTTGTTATGCTATATTTTCTTTAATAAAGTCATCAGAATTGGTTTTTTTTTTTTGGTTGTGTTCTCAGCTAATCTTTCGTTTCTGAAAATCTGTGTTAAACATAGCTCTCAATGTACAAGAATGAGTCAATGCCATTTTTAGTGCCCTGTAGCTCATACCTTAGAAATTTTGTCATTCATATGAAATTGTAGCACAATCACGATGGATTATTTTGGCTGAGCTATGTGGATGTGATCAGTGATCAGATATTATGCTGCATAAAACCAGTATCTCAATACAGAAAACTTTCCTATAGTGCCCTCATACTGTACTTCTGACATGTGCCTACATAGCAATGGATGGTGCATCCTTCTAGTTACTCAGGTTTTATAGTGATGTTTTCATGTGAAAAATCATATGACAAGGAATACAGTCTACATAACAAGCCAGCAGTGAGTTGAAAATTTATACATGAAAAGGTAGGTAATGTAGATTTAAATTTATCTTTCTAATACTGGAAATAGAGCCAACCAGCTTTATGCAAATTAAAAGCTTGAAAGAAACTGAATTCTAAGGCTGAAGTAGAATCTTTGGTGTTTCAGAGATAGTTAAACACCATTTTCCTGCTGTTTGCATCAGGCTAAAATTATTTCTATTCTCTTTCCTTGCTTGGTGTCAGCCTTTTAGCAAGAACTGGAGATAAGGGAGTCTGTAAGAAAGAAGAAAAAAATGGAGTTAAGGGAGACTATTTAGAGAATCTAAAGAGTATTTGTCTTGACTTAGAGGAAAAACAGTCAGATCCTAGGAACTTTTTAAGACAGTAAAAACCATAAAGCAAAGGAGGGCTTAGGAGAAAAATGCTTAGGAAATGGATTAAATGCTGGAAGTTAATTAAGATGGATGGATGGATGTATATATGTTTATTTCAAATTTATAATGGTATGGTCTGAGCTAGCCAGAGATTATATGAATATCATGAATATCTGTGACAGTGGGGTCCTGGACTTAATACTGTGGTAGGTTCCTTTCACTCCTGTGTAGACAATTTCAGTTGCTCCTGTACAAAGGTTACAATGTTGTCATCCATTCTGAAACAGAAGACAGACCCTGAAATAAGACACATAGTCTATATTTATAAATAAAAGTTAGTAAAATGTTTGTAATAAAGAGGAACATTTACAATTCTGTTTTCCTTTAGAACCTTCTGCTTATGTATCTTAATCCAGAACATTAAAAAAACAAAACAGATAAGCTTGCCATCAAAATCTTGTGTGTTTGTGGAAGCAAGAATACAGATACATGACATTTAACTACTTGTGGTTTGGTAGGTTCATAATCTCAGTCTGAAATTTATGTAATGCTTCATTTAGAAATAACAATTATCCACATATATCTTTTCATTCATAAAATGGGGAAAGTAAATATGAATTTACATCTTTCAAAGATAAAAAGTAGACTTATTTTATTCTAAATTCTAAAATGGATTTTACACTCTTTCTTGGGAGTGTCATTAGCAATTAATATTTAAAAATCAATTAGTACTGAGTCACAAACGTGCAGTTTTGCTTTTTTGGGTTGCCTAGCCACCTTTTTTATTTGTTTGCATGTCTTTTTTACATTTACCTGAGATTGTCATCATCAGGAGGAGTGGAAAAAATCTAGGAATTTTTAAAAGCTTCTGTAGAAGAGACTAGGGAAACAACCCAGTGAAGGTAGAGTGGGAAAAATGAATGAGGCTTTATGTGTTGCTTGGTGTGTCATATTACTGCTCCAAAGATACATTTGAAAATTTACATAAATAACCATATTGCTCATATCTGCTCTTGCTCTGCCCTTCTACCTTACCGCGGCATAAGAAATAGAGTGTTAAGGAGCATAGGCAAATATAGATTGCAATCGTAAAACTTCCATAATTTGCTTTGTCGATATGAGAGATATTTCAGTTGTATCTGCCAATGTTTGGCATGTTGCCCACATGGAAAGTCAGCATGTAGTTCAGCCTTACACCTCTTAAATTAAACTATCAGTATACAGCTATTTTTATGGTCTCATTGTGAGGCAGAGTATATTCTTCCAGCCTGTTTACAGAGAAGAGATTCTCCAGCCCCCAGCCATCCTAGTGGCCCTCCTCTGGACCCACGCAAACATGTCCATATCTTTCTTATGCTGGCAAATGCAGAGCTGAATGACATAAGCCCAAATAAAAAAATACAGTTCTTGAGGCTGTATGTTTCAATCAGGGCTTCTTTCAGTCTTCCAAAGTTCAGGATCCTGAAGGCTGTAAATAAGAAGTGCTCAAGTAGCAGGAAAACTATAAGGAGAGGAAACCACCTTTTCTTCATGTTGCTAAGATTCAAAATTTCTAGTGGTTTCTTTTAGCCTTTTAATAATTTGTAACCAGGTATATTTTTAAAATTGCAATTTCCTGTGGGACCTGATCTCCCTTAAGGCTGTGTCATGCAAATGAGGATTTATAATCTGTTTCCAAAAGATTTGCTTTGTACATATATTTAATTTATATTCTGCTGATTTCAAGTCATCTGGAATAACTGCAAATTGAAAGCTTGCTATAAGTACCCATTAACTTTTTATTAGTTAAGAAAGGAACTCTGAACTTGGAAACCAAAGCCTGTGGCGGTCAAGGAAGACATTTGTATGTCTTTTGCAGTTAATCTCATTTAAAAGCTCCAATTTCTGAAGCTAAAATTTGTTCTCCGATCTATTGGAAGGGAATTTATTTTGTACTGTTCTGAGGTGATCATAACTGTGAGTCATATACCTGAGAGATCCAGAAGATGAGTGAGCCACAGATCTCTTGAGATCTCTGCTGTTGATAGCAGGAATGGAAGGTTTAAAGGAAACCTCCTCCAGCACTGCAGAAGTGCTTAGTGGTTACACCTGATTAAAATGCAGATTACAGTATTTAGGAGGGAGATGGATTCTGTATGCTTCCTCAAGATGTCATGTAGTTTCTGGGAACAGGATTCTCCAAGGAACGGAGTAATGAGGTGGGCTAGAGAAAGGCATTGTCTCTGCAGATTCCCCATTCTTTGGATTATTTCTGCAGAGCATCCCTGTATTTGGATTATTTCCTGAATCCCTGATGTATATGTCCTCTGTAGAAGTATAGACACAGAAGGAAATGCTTCTGTATTTCCTGGCAATACAGAATACTGCAGCCTTTTGATCCTTCTTTTACCAGCTTTCAGCTAGAGAAGCCTGCTCTATACCATTTCTGTCACTTTGTAATTCTTTTTTTCCCATTGCATTTAATAAAGATTAATTCTCTGGAGGGTACTTTTCCACCCTGAGGCCAAGAAGCTGCGTTCTTATGTCATGGTGAATTTACATGTAAATGTAGTCAGGATTAAATTAGAGTCTCCAAGTAAAGAATTAATTTGGTGCTTGTTGACTGTTTTAATTCCCTTCCTTGCAAATCATGTTTTTCTTCTGGTTTCAGTATTCTTTAAATACTTAAATGTTTAAAAACCTGTAAGAAAACAGTATTAATATTTTGTCATATACGCAGCCAGTATGCATTTGCCAAGGCACTGTCAAGGAAAATGATGGGTTTTTTTCTCTAGATGAGCCCCTAAATTATGTTGTTATCAGCAGGGATTACAAAGATACCTGAAAGCACAGATTCTTGCATAAGAAAACAGATTTCTGTGGAACAGTGTGGCTGATGATGTGTTATTTTACAACTGTGCAGGTAACACCAGAGGTTACTGCTCAGTCCCATCAATATACCCAGTCTTCAGAGGGTTTTTTGCTTTAGTTCAGAGAAAATAATACAGTTTGGGTTTCTTTTTTTTCTTTGTTTTGTCAAAGAGGGAGTTTCAGAGCCAAGAGTGGAACGATTGGTCTTTCATTTTATAAGCAATTGTTTTTATAAATACCAGGCTCACTGCTATGCATGGTGATGTGCATCATCAACAAACACAGGCCACACAATCATTGCAATCCATCAGTTCACTGTTCCTCTTTCTAAAAAGTCACTTTGGAGTTCAACCGTGTCCCATGATTGTATTAGATTTCATGCCTGATTTTTAATCTTGGGCTAGTACTTATAAAAATCATACAGACTCATGCTTTCCATTAGGAGTTCTAACTTGGCAGGAATTACTGATGTTTAATCTTCTGCTTTTGAAGAACACAATGGAGTACAGAGCAGTATTTCCAAAGTTCCCGTAAAATGAGTTTGCATGAATCTGTGACATATGGCTTATATGTGTTCAATAAGCTTTGACTTTTTAACTGTTAATGTTTTATGCTTGTCAAAAAATCCTCTGAAATGTAATTTACAAACCTCAGCATCAGAGTACAATTATAGAATTGGATTATGTTGGTTGAACTGCTCTCCAGCTAGGGAACTAAATGATAGTAGTCAGATCTTTGGATTAGTATCCCATCAGCTTCTGTGGAAGGGAGACTCTCTTAGTATTTATAGAGATATTTTTTCAGTTATACTAACTCCTTTGCTTGCAGAATAAGCAGGATTTTAGGACAGAATATAACCAGGCTGCATGACATTAGAGATGCTTGGGGTATCCAGCAACCTTGCTCATAATTGAGGTTTTGGTGTTGCTATGCTTCTTTTTAATATTTAGAAGATTCATCTGAGCTAATACTTTTAGAAGGAAGAGGAATCATCTTTATTCTTTCTTTTTCTTAACCCTTGAATGTGATTTATTTTAGGCCTGCAAAGTGTCTGATAGTCAGAAATGGGGTCTAACACTTGGGTTCTGTGTATGGTGGGTTATTGTTTGGGGGGTGTGGATTACATTTGTTTTACATGTTCTGAACTAATCCCTCCTATTATTTGCTGGAAAGAAAAAAAAAAATGAAAAAGAAAGAACTTCTGTCATTCTTTCCTAAAATCCCTACAGAATTACATCCTGAAAGAGATGTACTCGAGACTGGGGATGTTTTGCTATGCTTTTTGTAGCATTTGTGAGTGGTATATGCTTCCCAACAAATGCTATTTGGTCCACAGTGGGGCAGAGTTTTGACAACAGCATGAATTTTTCATATCTTTTCCTAAGGGAAAGAGAAAAAAAACCCCAAACTTATATCTTTCAGATTTGTTATTAACTGTACCTGCAGTTGTACCAACATATGCAAAAATAGATACAGGTAGAAATATGAACTGACATTTCTGAGCAATTCTGTTCCTACTTCGCATATGAAAGTGCAATGCCCTAACACTTCTGTCATCTCTAAAATACAGCTCATGTTGAAGTTTGCCAAAAGTGGTTCATTCTCAGCGTTTCTCAGGTCATAACTATTCGTTCCACTTATGTGTATATCTTTTTTTTCAATATGCTTTACATACCATCTTGTTTCATTTCATATGCTAAAGACTGTCAACAGCTAAGAAAAGCTTCTTAGAAACTTGCCAGGAAAAATAAAATAACCCTATGGACAAGCAAGCTCACATGAAATGGGTTTATTTGCTCCCCTATTTAATCTAATTTAATAGAAATGCAGAGGGGATTTTTATTCATGCAGATCAGAGAAGTTTTGTTGTTTTTTTTTTTAACTTAGGATCTGGACATATGAGGAGTTTTTGAAAATCCACAACCTTAGGGTTTACTTGTAGCTTATTTAACCACTGGTGTTGTGCTTACTGTATTTCAGACCATGATTTGACCTTGTGAACTACTCGCATGTCATTCTCAAGACTGTATTAGGGCAGAAAGCCGAGGCCTATGCATGGGCTTAGTGTTCAGCAACACAAAGGCTCTCACATTAATAAACATATCTTTATGAAGGTATCACTTAACAACATGGAATTTCAAACTTATATCAAATATTGATAATATAGGTGGATTGCACTGCTTCACTAGTTTGAGGATTGGACAAGGTGAAGAAAGCTGATTAAATCTAATTTCTAATATCCCTGGGAGTTTTCTTTCTGGACTCTCTACTTTTTAGCATTTGTTTTAAAATCTATCAATAGGAACCTTTCCTTTTTTTTTTTTTCCAATACCCAGTGTATCAACAGAAAAATTTTGGTAGAGATAGTTGAATACAGCAAAGTGTCTTTATATAGGACTTCAAATTTCAGCTGAGTAAATCAAGAAGCAACTTTCTATCAAAGTAAGCAAAATGTGTCAACAAGATGGAAAACTGCTATAACCAAAGTTCTGTTTTAGCAAAAAAATTTCAAACCCTGATTTCAAAATACCCCTTTACATGAGATTCTTACAAGAGCCTCAGCTAGCAGTTATGACAAAGGCTGACTGCCATTTTACTGTTGAAAGATCACCGTTTTAGATGGCAAGCCTCTAGTCCCAAACTCACCTCTGCTAAAATAAATCTTTTTTAATGAAATTCAGGTTTGGTATTGGTATAAAATGTCAAGAAAACTGGCTTAAACCCCAAATTTAATTTCTATTTAATTTTCAATCTGTTTCCTTGAGTTTAAAGAGCAGTCAACATAGAGTAGATATGCTTAATTTTTAAACTGCAACTTGCAAAAGTGTTAAAAAAGATTTGTGAATGTGTTAGCATGTCTGATATGAAAATATCAGACATTAGGAGCTCTATTTTAAGCACCTCTCAACTTACTTAAACCCGTAACTAACTGACACTTAATGAGTATTTTTTAATGTCTCTGTCAAACCTTTATAAATTCTACATGACTTCATACATTTTCTCCATAGTATTAATAAATTGGTATAAGTATAATTTTGATTGTTTTCATATATGAACAAATACAGTTCTTGTTAACTTTTAAAGCAACCTGCTTAATAATATTTTAATCTTTAAAAAATTAATATTAAAAAAAATGGTCTTTGTCCTAAACTAAATTCATGATGGAGGCTCTTTTGCTTTTGGCAGTGGAATTTTTGATATTTTTATTCCATCATCTACACCTCTCTTCTTTAGACATGAATATTCATTTGATTGCCACCTGTTTCATTTTTTCAGTGACGTGGAATTCCTATTATTGTTATTGAACAGGAAACATATGAGCTGACCCTGTTCACATAGACAGAAAATCAGGACAGTACCATGCACCAGGTCAGAGACAGGCATCAATTTGATATATGAATTTTGAGCCACAGTGTAAAGCAGACTTCAGTATTTACTTTTTCTTCTTTGGACTGTCAGCTCCTACTGTGTTTTGTCTGTTACTATGTCAGTAGAAAGATAAAACAAAATCTGAAGCTTGAGGGCTAATGGCATGGTGCTATGCATGATGGTCGTGGAACATATTAAAAGAAAGGAATTTAATTACAAATCTTCAACATAAATCACCCTGAGCAATGGTGTACAGATCACCTTGTCAGATATGCTTTCTACCTGTGGTTGTATCACAAATTGGAGAATTTATGAAGCATTAAACTATGTCAGTCTTAGCTGGATTTAACATACAGTAACATTATGATCACTTAAAGCTCTTCATGAATGAGATTTGAAAAATGTTAACTGCATCAGTCTCAAAGGATCAGAGCAATGAATATGATGGTATGTCTGTGATTGCTATTTCTGCTTAGCTATATAAATGTATTAGAGTAACTAAAAGACTAAATTCAAAGGCAGAAAAGGAGCTTGAGGTAGTATTAGAGAGTAAACCTCCCTGGACAAATTCAACGCCATTTAATGATATATATCAAAAAGAGATTTTGTTTCAGTCCATAGATAATGCTCTGATATAGGAAGTGTGGATTTTTGAATTCTAGTATTTTTCTTTCATTTTTCTTTTAACATGTAAAACTTAATTTTTTAATGAAACCCAATGTTTTAACAGGATGCATTATCTTATAACATCAAATTCACATGGACAAGCATTAGCACGCAGGCAGCCTGTTTGTCAGGGAAAAAGAGCCCTGGTCACTCCAGCCATGCCTGGTATGCTCCCTTTTAGTTCAGGACAAAAATTGAGCACCTTGATATTAAAAAGAGAAAACCAGTTTGGAAGAATAATAAGAACTCACTGTAGCTCTCAACAGATATATTAACCTTCACCATTTAGCTCTTTGTTAGACCGATTTATTTAGTCTATATTCAAGTACATCTTGAATCTAGTACATATATACCCAAATATGATGATGACAATAAAGTAAACTTTTAGCATATCGTACGTGTGCAAGCTTTTTCCCTATATAACATGGCCTACATTTAGTCTGCTGCCTGTTCTGCTGAGGACTTCAATACTTCCTTTAGTCAAGATAGATTTCCTGCCACTTGCTTTTCCTTTGCTATATATTATCCCTTATCAGTCCTGTGGAGGAATGTGGTCTTTCTGAAGTAAGATTTCATGAAATATGAGGACTCAGAACTTGTTTAACTGCCTCTGGGAGCTGATTGAGGGCCCATCAAAGCTCCAGGCTATGCAGTTTTAAACTTTGAGGGGTAGCAAAAACCTCAGAAGATAAGGCTGCAGTGAAGTGGTTCAAGAAACGATAATGCTAGTAAGGTCTGTAGAGCAAGAAATTTGATGTGTTGGTAAAGTATTCCCCTCCATTCATACCTCAAGTATTTTCTTAGAGTTGATTTTTCTAAGTTCACATTAGCAATTTAATCATATATTTATATAAATTCTTGTGAACTATTGCCACATTGTTTATTTTTCATTGGCTTTCTTTCTTCATAATTAACTAAAAGAAATTATTTCTCTTTTCACAGCTGGCTACTAGTGTTTAATATTAATGTCTGGTCGATACATAGGGTTTGATCTTCATTATCACCTGGTGCATTTGCAGTGCCTATCAACAATATATGGAATTTTTTCAATATCACAGCAGAGCCCAAGTTGCTTAAGGGAGAAAGAGATATCCCCTGCCAGTAACCAATGTCTGGTGTTCAATACTGAAACAGGCAGTGTGCTCTCAGCTGAACTAAACCTGTACCCTGGTGTACTAGATTAAAAAAAATAACCATAAATAGGTAAATACATATTTAATTCATAATACTCTGTTTGAGCCTTTCTATGTGCCTGTGGAAGAGAGGGTGGTTCCTACACAATGTGTTAAAATGCCATCTTTAATTGGGACTAATAGTGAATCATCAAGAAGAGGTCCTAAACTGGAGATGTTTATGAAATTATGCGCCCAGTATCTTAAAATACACTTCAGTGGCTACTTCATTTGGAGTTAATATATGTGCCTCTGTCTTGGACACAGATGCTAAACTCAGTGAAGCCGGCTAATAGATGATAACATCTTATCTTTCCAGTGCACTTACCTTTTAAAATGAGGAGAACCTTTGACAGAAAGATAAGACTGTCCGTAGCAGGGCTTTAAAACCTTGAAAGATGATGTACATGGACAAGTCATTGACTAAGACTAATATTAGACTAAGTTATCTCTTAGTTTTTGTAATAAATCTAGTGTAAGGTTATAGAGTCCTTAGGAAACAGTACTTTAATTAGAGGTTATCCTTCAAGGCACTCACAATGTCTTATCAGTGCTTCTTTTATCTTAAAGGTAGTTTTGATAGCAGCTTAATGCTATGATCAAGCTGTCTATGTGATACTCAGCATCCATTTTCTGGTCTTCCTGTCCTTACTTTAAAAATGTTCTTCCTTTTCAATCGAAAATTGCATTTTTAAATTGGGGATCATGTGATTAAAGGAAAATTGGTGTTAATTTTAAAGGCAATGCATTGGTATTGAATTGCTTTCTTACGTGAGGTGACTTTTCTTGTGGGAAATAGTTCTCCCCCTCTAGCCTGCCCTTGTGAGACTCCCCCTGGAGTACAGTGTGCACTTCTGGGGCCCTCAGCACAAGAAGACATTAACCTATTGGAGCAAGTCCAGAGGAGATCCTCTAAGTTAGTCAAGGGCTGGGGCACCTCTGTTATGAAGACAGGCTGAGAGACCTGGGGCTGTACACCGTGGAGAAGAGAAGGCTCCAGGGAGACCCCATTGTGGCTTTCCAGTACCCAAAGGGAGCCTGCAAGAAAAAAAGGGATCCTTACAAGGGCATGTTGTGCTAGGGCAAGGGGAATGGCCTTAAAATGAAGTAGGTTAGATTTAGCTTAGATATTAGGAAGAAATTCTTCAAAATGAGGGTAGTAAGAAAGCAGCGCAGGTTGTGCAGCGAGATTATGGATACCTCATTCCTGGCAGTGTTCAAGGCCAGGGTGGATGGAGCTCTGAGGAACCTGGTCTAGTGGAAGGAGTCCCTGCCTATGAAAGGGGAGGTGAAACTAGATGATCTTTAAGGTCCCTTCCAACCCAAACTGTTCTATGATTCTATATAATTTATACTATTCAATAGCCTGGAGTTAGGAACCAATCTGGTTCCTAAATCCAATAGTCTGGATGGTGAGCAATTGCATTGTGTATCACTTATTTCCTTTTTATTATTATTATTATTATTATTGTTATTGTTATTGTTATTGTTATTGTTATAATTATTCTTAACCATTATTATTGTATTTTACTTTATTTAATTATTAAATTTTTCTTATCTCAACATACACATTTCACTTAGATTCTCCTCCCCATTCCACTGGGGTAAGTAGGGAGGAAAGGGGTGAGTTGAGTGAGTGGCTGCATAGTGCTTGATTTCTATCTGAGCTTAAACCACCACAATTTGGTAGAGATCTCTTGGCTTATGTGCTCTTTCATTGTTAAAGTTTTGTTTTTATTATTTAATCAGGTCAGAAATCCTTTTGTCTTTGCTATGAATTCAGCCTTAAAGGTTTTTTTCCCCCAAACATTTCTTTCTCTCCATGTCTCCACAGTACAGATGTATTGTCATTATTGTGATCCATTGTACAATTCAATCTTTACTGACAACTCAGAATTAATCTTCTTATTGGCTACTTGTCAACATTATAAAATAATTTCAGAGCTGTCTGTTTCCTTCGCTGATGTTTTCCATTAAGAATTAGGCAGATCTGATCTTTGTATTGCCAAGTGAAATTGTCTTCAGCTATGAACAAATCTCTAGTGTTACCCAACTTCATCCTTTACTCTTCAGGTCAAACACTGATCCTTGTAGGTGGTTTTCAGTCTTTCCTTCATCATGTATTTTTTTTTTTAATAATAAAAATGCTGTATATTTCCATTAAACTAAGGCCATGGACATTTTTACTGTAGTAGCATTATCTAACAGTGAGGGTTATTTGGGCTGTCCTAGATGACTTTTCCTGAAGCAGATTGGTGTTCTGGATTCAGTTCCACAATCTATTACAAAATTCAGAATTTGGTTTTAAGAAGCAAATAAAACTGAACTAATAAACTGAACATGGTTCAGAAATCTATTTAATTTCATCCATTTCAAATTCCTTTACTTCAGCCTTTTACAGTAAATACCTTCATTTTTACACTTTGTTTCTTCTACAATCATTCTATCTCTTCTAAAACTTCCTCTTTTTGCTGAAGAAACACATTTTCTCCTACCTGAATTATTTATAGCATTATTTGACTGCAAAATTGAAAGCACATATTGTTCCTGAATTCACATTGAAGTTGTTATGCCTTTTAAAAATTCTTTATCTGTCTAAGAATATTTAAATCCCTTTTTTCCATCCTTACGTACGGCTGTGATAAAAAGCATGCATAAGTTTGTTTTATTCTTATTTATAGTACTCTGGCCTACACCAACACCATCTATGTCTAACAAAAAAGTAGAAGAATTTTGTTAATAAAATTTGCCCAGGAAAAGACAATTTTTTTGACTTTATTATTGAATCATGGGCAGTAATGGACTACCTAAATATCTACTTCTTCTAGATACAAAATTAGCAATAATAAATATGGTCTTTATATGGGATAATATTTCTCCAATATAGAGTCATATTTCTTTACCAGTTTCATATGTTTTGCATCTGTCTGGCAAGATGGAAACTGCCTCAAGAGTTCCACTGAGTTTTCATTGTGTAGGTGGCATTATATAAATGAAGACAAATGGTAAAGAAACAACTAGTTATGTTTGTGGATAGTGTGTTTAATGAATAATTCCCAAGGAAATGAAAATTGAAGTAATGCAAATTCTAATGATACTTGCAACTGCTGGAAATTTTCAGTGAGCAAAGAAACTGCCCAGACTAAACAAAACACATGTAATTGCTGTGGTTTAAGGTTTGTCATAAATACTAAAATACATATTGCTAGCCTATGTGTCTGTATGTCTATGCACACAAGTAAAACACAAGATTTGTCAAACAAGGGTTCTAGGGGACTCTGAAATACATGTAGGTTACTCAGAAGCAACTTCTTTTCTTAGTGCCTTGGTGTCCTTTAATGGGAACACTTTTACTTATTTCAAGGTTAATGACTGAAGTTTTTAAATGTATGGTCTCTGCCCTCTTATCAAATATCTATAGTCCCGAACAAATCCATATGGGTACATTGGCTGATCTAAAGTGGTACGACCTAGGTGCATTTGAAAATGTGATTTGAAATGGAGATTAAGATAAATGCCGTTAAAGATAAAAGGCAAATTCATGCACATTCTAATATTGGACTCAAGGTTGGGTTTTTAAAAAATTTGTTTCATCTTGTAGTTCAAAAATATTTTTCTGAATACTAAACATAGTTTTTTGCACAAATGATCAAGGCAGTTCAAAACTCTTTTACGACACATTTACAAAGCTTTCATGTTTATGCATGATTCCTGTAAAGGGGTTTGAACAGCAGGAAAAAGGAATTTTCAAACATTGATGAGCTTCAGATAAATTATTTCATTGATTTACTTGTTCATGTAGCAAATTAATAAAATGGACTTTGAATAATATTGATATTTATATCCCGGTATTTGATTTAATAAATAAATGTAGTCAATATCAGCAAGAATCTGCTGTCTTTCATAAAATTTTTCATAGACATCTATTATTTAAGAGGAAAATTCTGCATTATTAATCGTATTAAATGATATATTTATATAGTTTATTTATTTTCAAGATTACAGTTAACATTTTGAAAATTAATTTATTTACAGTAATATGGACCAAAAGTAAAACTTATGTTTTATTGCCCAGCCCTTTAATGACATGTTTAATTAATTTTTAAAATAGGCTTCTTTTTTTTTTTTAGAGTATAAACTCTTTCTCTGATGTTTAACTTATTAGATGACTAATTCCACCTGCAAAATCTCTTGGTTTCATATAATTCTTCACATGATACAAAAATACTTGCAAATATTCCTGTAGCCTGAGAACGCACACTTGAACTGGGCTACCAGGCATCTATAAATCTTTGGTAAACACAGATAATCCTCTAACTCTGCTTAGTCAATATTTCTTTTGGAAGAACAAGAGTTGTCTGGGAAAACCTGACATACTTCTGTGTAGTCTTCTGCAGTCTGCCTGGGAGGTCAGCATATACAAATATTGCTGAACTGGGATAGAAAGTATGTTGGAAAATCAATCTCCCTTTTTCTCCTTAGTAATTGTGAATATGCCCTCCTACTTTAAAAACTGGATTTATAATGCTAGGGCAGACACAAAGAAATAAGCTATTTCTAGGATAATAGTTGCTTAAGCTATAGAGAACCTCATTGGTGATGCACTATTTTGGCTTTATCTTAATAGATGTTCTCAGAGAACTCTGAGTTAAGATAATTCAATGCATGGAGGATTTCCATGGATCATGGATCATATAGGGTAGGATAAGACAAATACATCCATGGTTAAAATCAGGAGTTGTGCTCAACTTTGGTTGGTAGCATTTACAGTTTAATAATATTCTCTAGAATAATTGTAAGAAATTGTGGAATTTTCTTTTTTTTCTCTCAGTATGTGGAGATTGGAAAGTTGAAGTTCTCTGATTTACCAAGTTTAAGACATAAATACCTCAGCCTTTTCCTCATCCTTGGTGAAAATGTTCCCCCCTGTGTCTAGTAAAAATGGAGTTTTTCCTTGGCCCTTCTTTTGCTGTTAATGTACTTATAAAAATACTTTTTATTATCTTTCACAGCAGTGGCCAGATTGAGTTCTAGCTGAGCTTTTGCCTTTCTAATTTTCTCTCTACATGACCTAAGGACATTCTTGCACTCTTCCAAAGTTGCCTGTCCCTTGTTCCAAGGGTAATAAACTGAATTATTGCAAAAGCTTCCTGTTCATGTTTTTGTTTCCTCCATCATTAAGGTGTCCTTCTGAAATTTTGTTCAGCCATACTGTTCTCCTTTGTTGTTAAGGACTGTTTCCCAGGTGACTCTCTGAAGCAGTGTCCTGAACAAAATCCACCCTACAGAAGTCCAAGGCAGAGATTTGGTTGAACCCTTCCTTAACTTACCAGTTGAAATTGAAAACTCCCCCATTTCATGGTCACTGAACCCCAGATGGCCTCTGACCACCACACCTCCCATCAGCCCTGTTTGTAAACAGCAGGTCTAACAGGACACAGGTCCTTCCTAGCTCTCTTCCCAGCTGTGAAAGGAAGTTCTCTTCCACACACTCCAGGAACCTCCCGGACTGACTCCTCTCTGCTGTGTTGAGTTTCCAGCAGACATACAGCAGGTTAAAGCCTCCCACAAGGGCTAGGAAAAGGAATAGGCAATGTGAATCTAAAAGTCAGGAGGCACTATAGTATTTCAGAATAATTGAATTATGTGTTGATAAGAGAATTTTTTGCGTGATACTTAGAAACAGAAGGTACTTTATTAATTCACGTCTGTCATTTCATAATATTGAACTAATTGGATTAAGTCTTAAGAGATCAGTGACATGTATAGATATTGTTGCATTTGTAGGTCACCACGCACAGGACAAATCATGAATACTTTTTTCTGCTGGAATAAATCTGAAATGCAGTCCAGTTATTCTTTTAAAATATTGAAAATACCAAAAATTTTGAAGACCCATTCCATTCTTATGAAATCTGGGAAACCAAAATAACTTTCATCTCTCTGATTGCAACACTAGGTGCTTGCACTTGAGGATTCTTTTGATTTATATCTTATTTACAGTATCCCTAGTGAAAAAGGAGTACATTTATGAAATTAGTCCTCCTGTAGAGTGGGATTTCTGATTGGGTACTTTCAAGAAAATCCTGTGGCAGTACGAAATTCAGTCTTGTAAATCAAGATTTCAGTATTTAATCTAACACCTAAGGCACCTAAATAAAATGAAGAAACTTTTTTAAAAACTATTAAAATTGTCAAAAATATGTCCTAGAATATGAAGAGGAATAATTAAGGACCTAATTTGGCTTCTCAGGATTTGTGTCAATATGCAAATAAGGCCTGTCTGTAATCACTGGTGCAGTTGCTGGTGGGTAGAGGCCTGAAACAAAATTGTTAAGCAAGAGCGGCTCCATTAAGATGCTGATAGCCTGTAAATGGGTGGAGAAAAGCTGTTATGACAGGACAGAAGAACTGATCCTCTTGCTGAATTCTTGTGGCATAGAACAAATAGAATTTTTTTCCAAGTGTTACCCACCAAAAAGCAATCTGTTCCTTTTTTTCTCTAGCTTTGTTGGGTAGTTTTGGAAGGTCAATCACTCACAAGTCCAGTTGATATTGGCCTATTTAGTGACTATGGTAAAGTGTAAGCAGGTTAATAGTTTCTATGACTGCTTCTTATTTAAAAATTATTTTAACTCTTATTACAAAATGTTAATTTAAGTTTGGGGACAGGACAAAAGCTTATGGGTTTGGTTTTTTTGAAAGGCTAAAAATGTCAATGAAAAAGATACATTAGTATACTTACAAAGATATTAAATGACATGTTTTCATAAACCCACACAAATTAGTGATATAAAAGGTCTATGAATTTTCAATTAGCTGAATTCCCCATATATGGCAGCATTGTACCCTATAGTGTATTTTTCTGAGGTTTGTTAGGCTCCATTTTAAATGACCCCTGCAACTAGACTTTTACGGCTGCCTTGAGAGATTTCCAAGGTCATGAGATGGGAAATTTCAGGGCACTGTGTTTATCTATAGCAATGTTAACAGAACTAATAATGTATTCAGTAGTTCTTTAAGGTTAGTTACTTGATTGTTGACATGCTCTTAAGAACTGAAGTAGGCAGTTATTCTGGATCCACTCGAGGTTTATACAAGAGAAGGGCAAAAGATCAAGAGATTCATGGAATCTTGCATTCTTTTCAATTTTTCATAATAATTATTTTTACTCCACTTTTTAAAATCTGGTCTTTTTAATATAGCCACCATGTGTGTAATATTAGCATAATATTGGGTTTTTTTCTCCAGGAAAATTTATGATTCTGCCCAGTGCATACAGAAACAGAAATGGGCTGTTTTAATAGTTAGGGTAGTCCTCAGTAGCTGATGATAATAGGTTTCAATCTCTCATATATCTGCTATTATTTTAGCAATCTACTTTTCTTCCCTACTCTTCAATTGCCCAGCTGTATCTAAAGCATTGGCTGGATAATTCCTCATTCACCTGACAGCCCATAAACAGCCTGAGTTGGAGAAGTTAGAAGATTTTCAGACAGAATGCCTGACATCCAGCATCTTCATTTAGTATGCAGAAGTAGGGATAGTTACTATGTATACGTTGTGGACAGGCTGGACCTGACTCTCTCAGACACAGTAAAAGCCTGAATATTGTCAGTGTCTGAAATAGAATTACAAAATAACCTTGATTACTCTTAGATCTCAATTAATAAATAGTTTGTGGAGGTTCAAGACAGAAGGTACAGTGGTGGGCTTGTGCTGAGAATATTTCTGGGAGCCTACAAGGCGAGGGCTTTGTTGGATCACTGGTTTTACTGGAGAAACTCGCATTGGTGGAAGTGTCCTTGGTTTCTCTACTGTGTTTGAGGCTCTTTCCGTTTGGAAATTCCATTTACCAGTCTGGAGAAAGAAACTTCACCCCAGGTTATCAGCAGAGGGTTCAGTCACCTAAATCATTGTTTAAAACTTTACATTGCTATGAAATGTGTATAGTCTTGGACTGCAATATGTATGATACGTTTCATAATAATGGAGCATGAGTTTCATGGTAAGTACAAGAAAAGACGGTCACATAAAACTCTCACCTTTCTGCTTGCTAACTAATAATCTTCATTCAATATATACAGAAATTATGTATTTAATTGCAAAATTACAAATGAATTATTTGAGTTATTGAATTTAATTTATCCTGGTTAAGAAAGATAGAGCACAAGCTTAAAGTAACTTTCTTATAATAAATTTTATTTGTTTTTAAAACAGTTAATTTAAATACTCAAAAGATCTGGGCTTTTTCCATAAGACTTTTGAACACTAGGGAAGGAAATAGAAAATAAGTAAATAATCCTATAGAAAAGACCTTTAGGCCTTTTATTTTTCTACATTTCAGTGGAACCAAGGACAAATTATTTAATCTTGTGCCACAATGCTTCTTTGTTAGACACAGACAATCTTTAATTCATTTTTCTCACATTTTTGTTTTTTCATCATATATATTTATATTACAAACACTTTGGGACACCATTATCCTTTGTTATATATAGGTAGATTAGGAATGGAGGAAAAAAAAAGGACTGATTTTGTCTAGGGTAGATGGGGCCTACATTAATACTTAAAAGCAATGGCAAATTCATTGCCATGAAGAATAGGTTTTGTATATAAGGGACTGAGTATACAAGTTAAAAATCTGTATGCAACTCTACAAAAGGAGTTTTGAATAAGTCCTTGCCCTTGTTTGTTGGATTTCTGCTTGAGATGATGCCTTTGAAGCAAGAAAAATATTTTTCACCAGGATCACTTTGTTTCAATGAATTTTATGTACAGCTGAGATGAAAAATTCCACTTTTGTTTTATTAAGAGAAATTTCATTTATGTTACACCCAATGTTAAAACACTTGTGTTTGTACACCAGAATTGTCAAAGATACCAGCTTAGTTCTGGAAGTTTTGTTACAAAACATTGTGTTTTACAGAAACTGGTCACAAATTTTTGGGGTTTGTTTGTTTGTTTGTTTGTTTTTAATACCTCCGTGAAAGAGCTGGAAATCTCTTTTTTTTTTTCATCCAGATCTGAGAGGAGGAGGGATTTGATTATTTTTTGAAATAGGAATGTATTTTTACATAAATACTACAGCCCAACTAAATTTCTCATTTAAGGCTAATGTTTTACCAGAAGATAAAATATTTGTATTAACTGGTGCCTAGGAAGAGCTGTAGGAGGGGTGAATGTGAGGTGAAGAAAAAGCAGATAACTATGAATTGTTATGAGACCTTTGCCTTTCATTTGTTTTAGTTTAGTGATAGCTCTTGTACATACATATACCCCTCTCTGCATTGTCTTTTGTTTGCTGTTTGTTTAATTCAATTAATTATTTCTTCAGAATTTACCAAAAGTTGCTACTGAGATGGCAGGTTAGCTGATATTGTAACGTGTAAGGCTCATGCATGTCCAAGTCTAGCTAATGGAGGAGGGGAACCTTACTGACAATTGTGGCTTAATACACACAACCTAAATACACGGAGATCATAAAGTCTCCTCAGCAGCCAAGACATATGTGCCAATTTTTATTTTTTTGAATAAGGAGCACCGATCTTCATTTCAAATTTCCCAAATTACTCTAGACATTCTAGATGTAAAACACCTCAACTCTTCCTGGAGCTGATTTCTGTTCATACTTTGTGCTGTGAAACAATTTTTGGTAAAAAAGGGAGGAAACTTTGAAAATGTGCAGAAAGTGACAATTTAAATTCTTGAAAAATTCCATTTCCCTGATCATAGAAGAGGAGAAGAAGCTAACTTTCAGTAATTTAAATACGATAATTTCTGTCATAAGTTGACAGCAGATGTGAACAAAAGAGATGGAAATAGATGAAGACAGAGGAAAATGGAGAGCATAGAAGCTGGTGTATGCAGAGCTGGATAATGTCTGTAGAAATAACATGACTTTGCTTGGTTTCTATAAATGCTCTGCAGCAAAATTAATGTAAGATTATTTGGCAGGAAATGTTCTTTTTAACTTGGCTTATGAATAAACACAGAATCAACAAAGATTTTTTTCTCTTCTACATATTAAGATAATTTAATCTTTTTTTTTTTTCCTTAAACTGAACATACATACATACATACATGTACGAACATATGCTACATGTGCTGGTTAGAGAGAGGAAGAAAGAAAGACATTTCGGTGGGAAACTGCAACACTAAGCTTGCTAAGCTGAGTACTCTTTATTTCCTACTTAGGATACCTGGTATAGAGCACCATGGGCTATCACAAAGATACATCTGTATGTGGATGCTTGTCTGCATATCCTTGCAGTATGCAATTAAGTTCCTAAAAAACCCAGTGTGCTTTAATGAAGACAATTTTTAAACCATTTTATATAAACAAAAAGAAGCAGAGGGAACTGGCAGGATTTTATTGTTATTCTTGTTAAGTATTATCATTATTTTGTAACAATGTGGCGGGGGAGAGCTGTAGTTATAACTAGTACTTGTTTATTAAAACATTAATCATAAAAAAATTACTTCTTCTGTCCTGGGGTCCTGGTTTAAATTCTGAACTCATAATCCTACAGCAGCAAATTCTTATTATAAAACAGTCTGTGATAAAGGCTTGGATTATTCTTCTCCCTCTGAAAATGTAGATGTTCATTTTTAAACAAGTTACCATGTGAGTTACATTTACAGAGCAAATTATGTTTTGGAGGAAGAGAAGGGACAAGAAAGAACATGACCCCAACTTTGCAGAACATTAGTGCATGTTATGTACATCTAGCAGCTTTTTCCTTGTCTTTCACTCCCTGCATTTCCTTGACCTCTTCCTCTCATCTCCAGTCTGCCCTAGTCACTGCCTGTTTCTGTTGCTGTTGTCAATAGCTGCCAGTGTCAAACAAGTGTCACCTCTGGGTGCCTTTGGAGGGAGCCTAGGGAAGGAGCAACCTTCAGAACCTCTTGGCTCAGTGCCTGATCAGCAAAGATGAAAACAGAGAAAAAACAACAAAAGCATCCTTTTCGTAATTGATATTGAATTTGAGAAGGCAATTTGAGAAAGGCCCATCATATGGAATATATGACTACCCTGATCTCAGCACTACCATTAATCTTTATTGTCAGAAAATTTCCATGGATCATACATGTGTTTCTGTCAAGGTTAATCTCAGAAAGGAACCAAGCCCCACAGAGCCACTCGCTCTCTCCCCCACCAGTGGGACTGGGGAGAGAGTTGGGAATTTAAAAACCAGAAAACTCATGGGCTGAGATAAAGACAATTTAATAAGGAAAGAAAAATACCACAAGGAATTAATTCAGTGCTTCCCATGGGCAGGCAGGTGTTCAGCCATCTCCAGCAGAGCAGGGCCCCATCACACACAGCAGTGATTTGGGAAGTCAAATGCCATCACTCCAAATGAACCCCCTATTCCTCCTTTTTCCCCCCCACCTTATATACTGACCATGGTGTCACTTGGTCAGGAATGTCCCTTTGGGGATAGCCTGTTCTGGCTGTGTCTCCTCCCAATCTCCCCTGCACCCTGAACTGCCTGGCCAGCAGGACAGCACAGAGAGCAGAAAGAGCCTTGGCTCTGTGTGAGCCCTGCTCAGCAGTAACAAAAACATCTCCCTAATATCAACCCTGTGTTCAGCACAAATACAAAACACAGCCCCATGGCATCCACTGTGAAGAAAATTAACTGCATTCCAGCCCAAACCAGCACAGTTTCTAAATAATCATTTGAACCTGTTAACTGTGATTGGTCATTTTTCTATGTGTTTAGTCCCATTACACTGCATTTTTTGAATACCTTGCACTTTAATCTAAAGTACCTTGAAGAAGTCTGCCCCAGTGTCTACATAATCTCCTTGCACAATATCTTTGGATTCATGATAGGAAAACCCAAATAAAAAAAACATATACCACTAGCATGAAAGCTAGCTCATGGGTGTAAGGCAGCTGGAAATTTCTGCTGTAAGTATGTATCATACTTCATTTACAAATAAGAACGTGTCTCACTGGAGATTTTATTTCAACACATTTCTGATGAAAACATTGGAATAGGCTGTAGACATACAAGAAGACTTAACTGCCACTGAAAAATAGATTCAAAGTGTACTGTATATGTTTTTCATCTGCCTAAACCCCAGCCAGTTAAAAACATGCTCTGCACTAACTGCCACATTTTCTAATTTCTTATCTTTTTTATAGTAATGTGTAATAGTATGATATTTAAAGCAGAAAAAAAGAGGTTTTTACTATTTGCAGTATGCTTATTTTGACCCATTAATAATATCTATAATATTGCCATTTCGGGACCATCTAGACCAAAAATTTCCAGAGGGCTGACTTCCCTCTATTTTTCCTTAATAATTCTAAAACTTACTCATATTGTAATTTTGGAAGATGCTAACATGCTTGCTTGAAAGCCCTGGGCCTGTAGAACATGTGCATATTTTATACACTTTCTATTCCCCTACTTTTCCCTTTACTTGCCTATAGGGCTAGCTGGGATATCCAGTATTTGCATTATGGTCCTAAGTGTTATAAATGTTTAGAAACAGACTGTAACACATTTTAATGTATTGGCCTTGTCCACCATGTTTTATAAAAGTAAATTTTGTTTATTTTTCAATGTAACTCCAAGTACTCATTCTCTGCTGGAATAGTCCTGCTTAGATGCTAAGTACGTAAGTGCAAAACCATAGGAGAAATAAAATCCAGCATTCCCCCAACATTGTTATGTGATACTCAATCTATTAAAAATTGGTAAAACAGAGGCTAAGCACTTTTTCATCATTGATAAAAAAATTATCATTCCTGCTGTTAACATGGATTCTCAGACTCTCATTTTTAACTCAGAAGCCTACTGTTTCATTTTAGATTCAAAAACTCATGAGACAGGGAAAGGTTTGAAGTAGAATCAAGATCTTCAAATCGCCTGACAAGAGATTATCTCCCATATCCACATTAAGGAATTGCAGATTCTTTTGACTTAGAAGTCTAATGGCTCAGGATGTTTAATTTGCTACCAGCAGTACCAGCAGTGCATGTGCCTGTTCCATATGACTGCAGTCAGAAAAAGAAGAGCATCAGAATTCAAGTTGTTATCCAGATTAAATTCTTTTTACTTTTCATTTGAGTCAGCTTCCAGATTTTTCATCAAAATGCAAGCTTCATTGCATTTTCTCAATGCTAGACCTGAATAGCTTTATCATAACCAACCTCATTAATTCAGGAGGACCAACTTCTCCCAAAGCATGGCATTTCTATGGAAACCTGGAGAAAGTTCCTCCTGACTTAGAAGTGCTTTTCTGAAGCGCTGAATGAACTGGAGATTTCCAGGGCATAGTAACAATAAGAATAAATGTAACATTGCAAAGATATAAACTACATGAAGAGTAACTGAGCATGATCCAAACTGTAAGCCTGGCATAGAATGTGAGGCTGAAATGGTTTCCCTGTTACCACGTCTTAAGAGAATGAAATTAAACACTAAGGACTTTGTGTGTTTCCTGATTTTCTATAGTGCAAAGTAAATCATAAGTCCTTAGCAAATGAGCTAGAATAATTGCCAGCCTTCTGTAATAAATCAACATTTAATTGCCAGTTTGACAGGTCATTGAAGTTTAAAAAGAAGTTGGCAAATTCAGAACAAGAGGGTTTATCAAGCTACACTTATTTTCTGTGTTGTTTAACCCAATCCTATACAAAGTAGTATGTCAAGTTTTTATAAACAGCTGGCTAAATTATCATGCACTGAACAACTTAAAAAAGCAACGTAGAGATAAATTATTTCAGTAAAAGTGTTATTTAAAGTTTTTTACTTCCGCCAGTAAGGGTATTTGATTTCCATTTACATGCTTTGGAATCTGAGATGGGGCTTTATTATGTTTTTTTCATCAAACCAAAACAACATTAGTTATACCATCAAATTTTCAGAGAAGTTTTCTTTAAAAATCCATTTCCAGATGGTCTCTGTGATATGAAGGCAGTCATGCATGAAACAACAGATTTACTATGGTAAATATGTTTATTTACTTATTTATTTACTGTGGATTTTTAGGACTGTTTCAAAGCTGTTGTTATTTTATAGCGTATTTTATTTTTGAAGTTTCTTTGTATCAGTGATAAGCAAGATGAAGTAGAATTTATAGAAAAAAATCGTCATGTTCACATTTTTAGTAGGTCAGAAAATAAATATATCTCAAACCATCTCTCTTTCAAAGGGATATTTTAGGGAATTTGAGAGTAAGTCTGCAATAGACTTATTTTCATATTCAAATTACTTGGCTTTTTATTTACTAATTTTTGTATCAAATCTCTGGTGGTAGTTATATTAAAAATAGTTTCATTTGAGAATATAATTTGAGAATATAATTTGAGAATAATAATTTGGGTTTTGGGGTTTGGTTTTCATCTTTTCTCACTAGAACACCAGATGATAGCTCTGTAGTGTGCTATTTTTCAAAAGTAGCATTCATTCACAGAAGCATTTCTTGCCATGCTGGCCTTCCAAGGATGACAGCAGAGCAAAAATTTCTAGTGACTTTTCTGAAATGTGTGTATGTTCTATAAAAACACTCGAATTAAAAAAAAAAAAATGCTCTATTTGTTCTTGTTTTTGGGGAGAGAAGGGGTTTACCCACAGATCTCCAATAGCTAACTGAAATTATGGATGCTCTGAATGAGAATAGGCTCCCTAAGATGGCTTGGCCCCAGCAGTCCCTCCCTGGTGTCCAGGCCACCAGCATGGGGGTGGCTGTCAGAAGCTGCATGAGTTCCTGTCACAGCCAGCAAGGTGTGCTCAGCCGTGTTAAACTGACAGTGTCACAAGGCCTTCAGTGAGAGTGAACTGAATGATTTATCGCAATTCAGCTTATGAGTTGCATAGTTCAATCATCCATCTTCATAAAATGCTACTGACATCCTCTACTGTGCATCAGAATGTTGCTAACCCAAGTAAAGTATGATGCAAAGACAATATGTTTTCATGATTTATTGCCTGTGGGTCCTATAATTACTAATTATGCATATGACAGGCCACCTAATGCATAAAATGCAGCAGAAAACCTGCAATGAAAAATTATAATACCAGTGCAGTTCAAGTTCCCATTGAAAAGAAATTGCACCTTAAGGAGAGAGATGAAATTTTCTGACCCAAAAAACCGTATATTTAGATTAAGAATTTTTAATAAAACTACAGAAAAGGAAAAACAATCTACTAGGTTTTAACCTCTCTATTTTCCATTATGATCTCACTTCTTATTTAAAACTAATGAAATCATTAAAAGGTGAGTGAACAGAAAAAAATAATTGGAAAAGACACCTTAATTATTGATAATTCATGATGTGTCACCTTATTCCGAAGTATTTAATGACAGACTAAGCTATTAATTTCCTGATCTTTACAGATATGACAAAATTTCTGGTAAAATTTATTTTATCTCTTGCCTACTAGAACAAAGACAAAATTAAATTTATATAAAGCCATTCCTAAAGTAAAAAGCAATAATAAAGTGGTTATTACAATTGTGTGGTGAGCAAAGAGCATAAAAAGCTTTAGAAATGTGTGTTAGCACTGTATTTCACTGTAACAAACCTGTTAGAATCTATCATTACTCTCCTTAACCAGATGCTTGAAGGAAAAGAAACAGAAAACAAACTTGCTATCTATGTTCAGCCTTCATACTTGTGTTAGAATCTTTGGCTTGAGTGCCTTTAGAAATTTACAAAAAAGAAATTCTATAAAAGTTCTATAGAAACTTAGCTTCTCTACAAACTATCCTTCTATTCACACAAAGGTCAATGAAGATGCAAGAGTGGAGCTGTATTTCAAGGCAGAAATTTGTTCTAAGAACTTACTGATGCTCAGGAGTAATTAATTTAGCACAGGCTGATTCCCTCACTGTCAGAACAAATTCAGTAATTGCGAGTGGATACAGCATATATAACCTGAGTTGGGAAACATTTTTTAATAATGAAATCTTGTAGTAATGGTGACTGGGAAAAGTGAGTGCCTCTCCATTACAAGGACTTTTATTATCACAGGCTGGTAGGTGTGAAGGGTGCTGCAGCTCATCTAATCCAGCTTCATGAAGATTTAGGGGTTTTCTGAGTCTTGGCCTAAATTCTCAGCTGGTACAGATGTCTGGAGGTTCAGGACTTCAGCAGAGGCATTTTCAATTAGATCACCATTGCAATTTCCTCACTAGTGCCATTAAACCATACTAAACTTCCTGTACCTAAAGGACAAAGATATGATTGTGCGGCTCTTTAATAATTATTATTATTTCTGAGATATATGATTTTGTAGTTGTATTGATAACATCACAGTTTCAGATCTCTCAATCCCTGTGATGCCAACTAGCAGATACTTGTATCATGTGCATGTGAGGTACATTATCACTGTGTTTCTCCCATGACAGATCTCCCAGTGTCCTATAAATTGTATTGACAGGGCTGCTCTGTTCCTGACTCTCCTCTCTTACAGCCAATGGATTCATTCTGCATTTCAAAGGCAGGAAAGATCCACTGCTGTGTGGCTGTATTTGAAAGAGCTGCCTTTCCTCTCTCACTGGGTGTGAAGTCAACCTCATTTTCCAGGTGTCTTGGGAACTCCACTGAAATTCATTATTCATCTAGTGCTGTGTTAAGGAGCAACAAAACAAGGCACTGTATATTTGAAGAATAAATGGTCTGATACCTTTTCAGAGGTGTGGGGTTTATTCATTTAAACAACGCATTCCTCTTTAACAACCCCTAGTGAAAAATGCAGGTGAGAGGGAATGCTGCTGTATCAAATGGGCAGGGAAGCAGAGGGGCTTGGAGGCATTCTCAAGTTTCTTTACTTTTAGAACTTATTTTATGCTGAAAGGCTGCTTTTATTAGTTACTTCCTCATAAATGAACACATGAAATACACTCTTAAAACCTAGGACAGTGTTAATGGACAGAGTACATTGACATACAGAGTATTTTGAATTTGAGATATAACTTGTATTGTCCAACAGCAGTCTGTGAGAGGCAATATTGAGTTAAATGTAAAGCAGTCCTACAATACTCGCATTTTAATTATGGTTTTTCGGTTTTCTTAGAAAACCCCTCCCTAAGATCCAAATATTTTTATCAGTTTCCCATTGAGACAAAATATATTTTATATTTACCTGCTATTGTGCTCTTTACAAAGAAAACATAATGTATAACAACAATATTGTCCTGAACAGATAGGACAAGAGGAAATAGCCTCAAGCTGTTCCAGGGAAGATTCAGATTGGATATCAGGAAGAATATTTCCCCTGAAAGTGTGGTTAAACATTGAAACCGGCTGCCCAGCGAGGTGGTGGAGTCATCATCCATGGAAGTGTTCAAGAAATGAGTGTACCTAGCAGCATCACTTAGTGTTGTGGTTTAGTTGCTGTGATGGTTTTCAGTCAAAGTCAATGATCTTGGAGGTCTTTTCCAACCTTAGTGATTCTATAATTCAGTTAAAAAATACTTCTAGTTGAGAAAGTGGATCATTTGAAATTATCATTATATAAAGACTTTACTATTATTCACGAAGAACTTTATTATTTACTTTTCTCTGTCAGCTTTCTGGTTTTAAAAAACATACGTAACAGAAATAGTGATCTGTGACAGCAAATACATGCAAATTAAGGAGAAAATATTTTCTTCTTGGGGCAAGGAGCCTCTTGAACTTCTCCCTTGCAGAGTGCTACAGCAGGGTGGTGTTTTATCACTTTTTCCTTAGGGCTTTTGATAGAAGAGAACAGGCTGTTTTCTTTTCAAATAAATCCCAATGTCTCCAGCAAATGCTTTCAGCATTTTAGACCTGGTTCTGTCTTCAATAGTAAGCAGTACAGCACAATAGGAGGGAACAACAGAGCAGAGCAGCTCATGGTGAGACCTGAAAGTCCATGCAAAGTCATTTGCACATGAAACTGGAGTTGGTGAGTTTGGACCTAGTTTCAGCTGAAGAAAATACAGCCCTAAGTCATGGAGACTTTTGCTAATACAAAACAAAGTCCACTATGTGGGGACAACTGCAAGATTTGCTCTATAAACACACTTCAGCAAGAAATTAAAACCACAATTCAATTTACAGGTAAACATTTCCCTTCACTTCTATAGGACTCTGGTTCATGCACAGAACTGTCTTCTGCTGTGCAGAGTTCTCTGGATTTGTTTTTGGCTGCGGAACTGGTCTGTAGCAAGGTTAAGTCCAGCCTCAATGTGTCACTAACAGGTTTGAACCACCCCATGGCAAGTCATGAAGAAAATCAGTTTTCACATATAGCACTCTTTGGTTCTGGCAGTAGAGTATTCCAGTTGTAAAAAAAAACCTGTTAAATAAGAAATGGTTTAATGTAATTTGAGTTTAATTAAAAATAGATCATGAAGAAACACTAATAAATTGGTCATTTGTATTTGCTAGATAATGTCAACATTTAGTAATTTATTCTGATAGAGAGAAGTGGGTTTGCTTTTCTGCAGTTCATGCCTCTGGAACAGAGGCAGAGGTATGAGCAAATCCTTGTAAAAAGTGCTGTATTTCATTTAGAAGAAAAAGTTCAATGTTTCTCCTATTCGTTGTATGGGGCCTATGTTCAATGAAGATAAAACTATAGACAGAATTTCTGTATAATAGTATTAAGATATGAAGAGGGCTGCTATGCCAATTTCCTTTCAGAAAATCTTGAGCCTAGAGCTTTCTATATCTACTAAGCAGGAGCATAATGAAAGTGTTAGAGGTGCTGATTTAAAAGTATTGCCAAGTGAGCGACATAAAAGCTGTTTTAGTGTACCACAAGTTAGGTGATAAAGCTCAATCACCTCTTCTCCCATCATATGCTTCTAACTTTCAGTCATGCATTGATGATTGCCACAAAATAAGCATTGAAAGAACTGTTTGGATATCTGAAGCATATTTAGCCTTCACTTTGCCAGAGTACTTTAAGATGTGCACAGCGTTTATACCCTACTAAAAAATGTTTTTTTAAAATATTCTTGTTGATAGAGAGTCCAGGCTGGTAAGGTTGTCTCAGGCATTTAAAATATCAAAAAAAGTTACATTTTATTTTAGCTGTTGGTCAGAAAATGTTTGTTTATTTTTTATTCAATGAAGTTTTTTCTGCTTTTTCTTCCTGTTTTTTTTCTTACCAACAAAACCCTTTGCACCAGTACTTAAGCCTTTTATAGGATTATGTTTGAATGTTATAAAGACATTGTAGATTTATGATTTTTTTTATTTTCTCTTTCCTGAACAACATTATTAACTGTGGAAACAAGAAAATGACCTACCCTTTAAAAAATACCTCCTGTTCATGCAAAGCTAGAGATGCATATAAAGCTAAATGCTCCTTTTTTTTTCTTCTGGTATTAACTTGCAGAGCAAAATCGGTATAAATTAGAAATCACCAATAGGCAATACTGGGACATTTTTCCAACTACTCACCTTAAAAAAGAACTCTGAGCTTAAACATGAGGACGAAACTTAACATAGCTGTTTTGATTCTGTTGGAGAACAAGGTTTTCTGTCATCAAAATACCTTTAAGGACTGCATTTGCCACTGTCTTCTTGGAATAGCCAAAAAATGAATAAAACCTGAAATAAAATATATATTTTTGGAATTAAAAGTCCTAAAACAGATTACTTAGATAGCTTTTTGAAGAATCTATCTAACATTTTATTTTAGGAGGAGCTGTAATTTTGCTTTTCTAGTTTAAATTACAATTAATTAAATACAGAAAAACATGGTTCTTGTAATTACATCCTGGTGATTATATTTTATTTTTTTTCTGATTGACTATTCATGGCATATATTGCTGTATTTTGAACTTGGCTGAATGTTTCAAACATTGTTGGCTTGTTTTGTTTCAGTCAGATATACCAGTGCAAAGCTATACTGAGTGAGGGATAAGCCAGGAATAATAGTTACAACCCCATCCTGAAACATGGTTCTGTCTGGCTAAAGGGAAAGCAATAACAAATAAACCTCTCCCTCTGCCTTCAGGCTGAGTATTGAGGGATTCATCTCCTAGTAGAATAGGCAAGAAATTATAATACAAAATATTTACTACAGAAGCAGGAACTAACGACCCATATGCAGCTGCATAGCCTTGCTTTGCTCCAGTGCTTCATGGAGCTAATGATAATATTCTTTCCTTTTTTTCTTCTTTAACAAATAAACTTAGTCCTTATAGTCCTATATCAAAATTAAGGCGAGGTTCTGTTCTGATGCGGCAGATGTTATGCTGTTAACTTCAGAAGAATTTTGTCCATGTACATCAGCAGACTGTATAACCTAGCACTCATTGATAGTCACTGCATGGGTCAGTACCTTTTAAAGCAAGATTTATTCACATGAGATTATTGGTAGAAAAATCTGAGATTTTTGTTTCTATAGTTTTCCTCAAGGCAAAATTCAACCAGATGTTATCTTTCTAAATTCTCCATTATGTATGAAACCCTTGTACTTTTTTTGG
This sequence comes from Petroica traversi, assembly GCA_025920805.1. Taxonomy (NCBI): domain Eukaryota; kingdom Metazoa; phylum Chordata; class Aves; order Passeriformes; family Petroicidae; genus Petroica; species Petroica traversi. The sequence continues at coordinate 4,221,563 of JAHLSL010000117.1, read as the reverse complement.
TATTCGTTGATCTAGTTCTTCTTCCATGTCTGTAATAAGCAAAACATCTGTTTCTTCTTGTTCAATCAAAGTGCCTAACTCAAGAGTCCTACTTTTAAAATAATGTCATTTAAATAGAAAACCTAGATAGAGAGAATGCATTTCATTAACATATTTAATTTGCATATGAAACCATCTTTTCATTTTCATCCCATTTCAGTAGGGAATTTGTGGTGGCAGCAGTATGTATTTCATTTTTGTTTTGTTTTTCTTCCTCAACTTGCATACCAAAAAAGTTAAAGTAAGAAAAAAATGAATGCAAATAAATATATGTATCAGCTCAGATGAGGAAATTAAATTGCAATGAGAAAACATCCTACATTTGGGATGTAGGCCATTCTAAACTTTTCAGCTGAAAATTCTTTTGTTATAAAGATTATCTACTCTTACTAATGAGTCTTGGTTTACATAAAGATCTCAGCAAGCAAAAATAATCCCTCAATATACATGAGACTGGTAAAAAAATATTACAATAGAAGCAGGTCATGCAGCTATACAAATTCATCCCCCATAATATATGTATATTTAAAAGATCATATATCCCAATAATAATTTTATGTTCCTGACACAAATAATTGTCTCATTTATAAAAAAAGGGTTAACACAACTGATGCTGATACACGTAAATAAAAAATCAGAAAAAAACAGTGGCAGAACTAAAAGATGCTTTTAGTTTTTTGTCTGGGGAGCACAGTTCTGTGAAGACAATAGTGAGTACTTGCTGAGTACCAATGAGCAATCCTCATTAGCATTCATCATTAAACTCCACAGGAAAAAAAATACCAGTAAGTTGTCTAAGCAAACATAAAATTGCACACGAATTTTCGGGACAACTTTGAGCCAGTTGGAATAATACTGTCATACTGCAAAGCTCCATGAGGATGATGACCTGTAGCTAAGAAGAAAACGGCCTTAATCCATTATTATTTTGTATCAATTCATTGAAGAGTTTATAAAGCAGAAACAGTGTAATCTTTCAGGGACTGACGGGAAGATGCCAACTTGTAGGAGCAGATATTTTTAATACAGTCGAAACAATGCTTCTCCAGTCATGCCTCTAGCAAGCAGCTTGCAGACAGCAGTGTGTTCCCTTAGAATATCTTGCTAAATGCTGTGCACTCAAAGAGAATGCATGAAATAATTTTTGCTCTTAACCTGCAGCTCTCCTCAAGTTCTCATTTCCTGGTCTGCTCAGGAGAACCACCTTTCCTTCCCCTGCCTTTTGCCTTGAGTCACTGTAATGTTCAGTTTCTTTTCAGGCTGCTGGTGAGCTTGGGGGGTTTTCCCTTCACTGCACATGGGGAGAGCACGGTACAAACACAAAATGCAAAAGTACAAGTTAAAATAACTGAAGTATTTTGCATCTCATGCCATATTTAATTTAAAGCAATTTCCTTATTATGCTTCCAGTTCATTCTTTTACAAACAAGTATCCTCAAGAGGTGAGGATGGTGAATTTAGCCTTATTATATGAAATACAGTGAATTTTCAATTTCATAGCATAATCTGTCTTGAGCTCCGTAAATTGTCATGGTGGGTTCTCTCACTCCCACTCCTTAACAGGGCAAGGTGAGAAAATAAGACTGAGAAGTTCATGGAATGAGATAAAGACAGATCATGTACCAATTACAGTTGTAATCAAAACAGACTTGGCTTGGGAAAATTAATCTAATTCATTGCCAATTAAAATAGATTTAGGTAGTGAGAAACAAAGGCAATCATTAAAACAACAGCTTTCTTCCTCCTTCTTCTTGAAGCTCACCTTCCTCAGTCACAACTCCTCTACATCCTCTTCCTGAGCAGTACAAGAGGGGTTGCAGAGGTAAGACCAGGACTCTGCAGCTCCTGCTCTCTTGAGCTGCTCCTCTGCTCCGGTAGCCAGAGCCCCTCCTTTCCCTGCTCCCGCTCTCTCTTGGAACTGGCAGGGCAATTTCTGCCCCATCTCCCCTCACCTCTCCCTGCCTGTGGCTGAAGGGCTTGACTGTGCTCAGCTGAGCACCTTCTTGTCTCATGTCCTGTAGTGTCTTGGTTTCTGCAATATCCCTCTTTGCAGAGAGTGTTTTAGACACACCTCCCTCTGTGATGAACAGCTCATGCCACAATTTTTGTGCTCCATGTTTTAATAACCAATTCTGAATTTTGTCCAGGAGTCTCTAGTTGTTGTTATTCAGTTCACAGCAATACTGAATACCTCAATAAAATATAAAATAGATTTTTTTAATATTAGTTCATCTCAGGCTGTAAAATTGGGGGTTTAAGCTGATAAGGTGATCTGATAAACTTCAGTTGAAGTAGCACATGCTGCAAAAATTTTGGTTTGGAAGTCTTTAAAAAATTGTGTCTTTTTCTTTCTTAGTTTATTATCAGTGGAAAATAATTTTATCTAGGTTATAATTATGTGTTTTTCAGTTTCTTCTTTTTCAAATATAATGTAAATGAAAGAAAAAGAACTTACAAACAGAAAGAAAAATTCCCTCATATTTGGTGTATTAGGTCTTTCATCTGTTCTTACTCTAGATTGAATAAGCTTACCAGTTTTAGTAGTAACATTTCTTACTGAGACATTTTCAAGAGGCTGCTGCCATTTTTATTCATACTAATGAATTTTCTGAGAAGAGCAGCCTAAGTTATTTCAACTTAATCTCATACTTTAAAGAAAGATGTAAAAACACTAAGAAAAAATATTCATCAAATGTTTAGGTATATCTGTTTGCTGTGACTATTATTCCTTGTTCATAGAAGATAACATTCTTTTGAATTTTTTGAAAAGTATTCTTACATAATACTTCTGCTGACATTTTACATTCCACTTAATTTTAGAAGCAGCTTATTATATTGCATTGTGGTTTATTTTGGCAAATTACATTTTGCTAAGGTGACTTAATCTAGGTGCAGAAAATGTTCCTTGTAAGAGGTACCATAACTTTGGTTTTACTACAACATTTGCTACTTATTTGCTGACCCAAAATAACCTGTCTGCACGGAAAGCAGTAGAACAAACTAGCACCCTTTGGCAGTTCCTAATGTGCCAGGCAAACTGGCTTTCTGCGAGATGCTGGAGACAATACTAGGAGTATATGAATTCAGGGTGGTTTTAAAAGGTCTGAATGAATAAACAATTCCATCTGCTTCACTGCTACCAGTATTTGGATAGTGCTTCCCTAACTAAGATTGGCAGGTTTTCAGACATTTGCTGGTTTTGAAGTTTCTCTGTGATAATGTCTTTCTCTGTCTTCCTCTTCTGTGAGTAGCCCTACATCCCAGTGACAGGATTAGCTATGAATTCACTACCTACATGATCCTTTTCTCCTCCTATTTTTCATTTCCCTTTTCTTGGAAATATCTAACCTGATATATACCTAATTTGAGCCTAATGTGCCCTTTGGCACTGTTACTCACTATAGTTAAATGGAAGAATCAATCTTTTCCATCTGAGCTTGATCATAGAAACAATGAAGACATATTCTATATTAGTAAAATGCAGATTATGGCCTTTTGATAGGGAAGGTGAGTGATAACACCTGTAGTTAGATACTATTATGCCTGCAAGCATAGACACTTTGGTAGTGCCAAGACTTGTACTTGTGATATAATGTGGATTTCATTGTAATAGTTACTGTAATAACAATGCCTTGTTATCACACTAAAATGGTTTTGTTTCAGCAGTAGCCTTTATTAAACCTTATATAATGAGCCAGGGAGAGAGATACACAAAACACTTAGAGATAATAAATATTGGAGTAAGAAAAATGTTGCTTTTTTTTTTTTTTTTGTCCTTCATAGGCTCTGGTCTCAATGATGGGCAGTGGCATGAAGTTCGATTCCTGGCTAAGGAAAATTTTGCTGTTCTCACCATTGATGGCGATGAAGCTTCAGCTGTTCGAACAAACAGCCCTCTACAAGTCAAGACAGGAGAAAAGTATTTCTTTGGAGGTAAAAAAATATTAAAACAAATGCATACCTGAAGTGCTATTGTCTTTTATTCTTTGTGGTTAAATTGAGTTCAGGATGTAATTCATTCATGTGGCTCTTATTATGGGTTAAACGCCTAGGTGCTGCTCATCAGAGTGCAATGCTAAACCTTATTTCACTTTTAAGAATCTTTTTACACCTCCTCATCCTTACAAAAGAAACCCTGAGAAGTTCTATACAAGAATGAATCTAACTTGGAATGATTTCTCAGATCTTTGAACATATCAGAGAAAGGGGAATCTTAATAGTTTAAACAAAAGGCATCAAGTGGAGAAATAAATTTAACTTTTCAAGTTTGAAATTCTGAAGAGGAAAAAGAAAAAAATCATTGTTCTGGAAAGGTTTTGCTGATTTTTAAGCGCTGTCGTGATTGTGGATAATTGAGAAGCTGCCATAGGTTGAAGCCTTAGATTGTTCAGTATTTTTGTCTGTTGACAATCCATATACTAAAAATAGTTCTTAAAAATTGTGTCTTCAGAATTTTTTGTGCTTGGTCTTGTATGTTAGCATTTATAAAAATCAAAAAAGGCCATCGAAACTCTTTGATTTTTTTAACTGATATTTAAAATTCTACATTAAAAAGTGTGTTTACAATCCAAAAGGATTGCAGGTTGCACTTTTGAAGTGTGCCACACATTTGAGGTTGAACATGAATTCTTCAGACAGAGAACATAAATTTTAAAAGCAGAATTTATCAATGTTAAAAATTGATTTCTTTCAAACTTACAAGGTGCATGTCTAACAAAAATAAAATATAAATGTGATACTATAAATAGTCATAACATTACCCAAGGACTGGAAAACTTAGTGTTACATGAAGTACCCTAGGTAGAAAGGTGAAAAACATTTCAAGGTTATTTTCATTTTATTGTTATCAAATTGAAATTGGTCTGTCACTGGCATTAAACTTCCTATTGCTGTAACATGCATATTTTCCAATGTCCCTAATCCAGCTAACACTGGTTTTTTAGCCTATTGCCTCAAGTAAGAGTTCCAGTATTGCCGGTTTCCACATGCTAAAGTGTGAAAATTATCTTGTTGTCAAAGCATTGTACATTTAATTTGTCAGAACAGTCTGTGACATTCTAACTAAATGAAGCTATTAAGGACACATAGGAGACAATGAGAAGAAATGCTGTACATAATTAATCAAGTGTTAAATTCTGTTAATTTTGATAGGTAAAATCCTCAGATCACTATTACATTTCTGGAGAGAGATTGATTATTTCTTCTGATAAGTCTTTTACCTCTGTTTCTTTGTCTTTGAAGGATAGATTGTCCAGCTTCTGCAGGTAGTTTTTATACCCTTTCTTGGTCAAAAGTCAGGTTGATTTGTTGTCATTTCAGTTGGACTATGAAATCTACTTGATCTGTGATTGTTGACCTGTACTTTAAAATTCCACCATTCTTCCATAAAAAACAAGCATGCATGCAGAAATTGTTCTAGTGGGATATGGAAGTCAATCATGAATTCCCTGAAGTCTCATTCCCACATCTGTTCATGCAAATATATGGTCCTGTTACACAAATTATGGGGGGTTTGTTTTTTGGAAGTACCTTTCATCCTCTGAAAGGTCTTCTAAAGGTGTATCAAAAGAACAGTAGTGTCCTAACCTTCATGTCTCAAGTTTATTTCAGAATTTGCATTTGCAACACTGCACTTACTCACATTGACTGTCTGAAGCTGTGAATATGAGGAATTTAATTTATAGAACCCTTTTTTAGTATTATGTTCCCTCATGAAAATTGCTATATCTTATATATATATATATATATATACATATATATATATGCTATATTAAAATTTTCAACTTTGGATTCATGTTAGAAACTTAACTTTCTATTCATGATCTGCATCTTATAAGGCAAAGATATTTTTGTTCTATTCCCTCCATGAATATGTTTCTATTCCCCAAATGAAAATGCTTCTTCTTACTTGTCTTTATAAGCACTACAAGTCATGGCTTTTAATAAATTATATTTGCGAGAGCATGCAGAGAAAAGAGTAGGGAGGAATCTCAAACATTTGGGCCAGGTGGTCATTGAAGATGTTTTCATTACTTCCCTTAGAAATAAGTTCAGATAAGAAAGCATCAAATGCTTCTTTGCTGCAAATACACATATTTGGTTAGGAAGTGATAACTTCCTGAATTCAGAGGGCAGTAGCCATCTGCACAGTGTTACATGGCTAGCAGAAAGAATTATCAGTTCTTTGGTGATTATATGTTTTCACTGTGAAAATGGATCTAGATTTCTTTGCTAAAGAATTGAATATGATAGTTACAGATACTTACACTGTTAAACATTCTTATTGTGAAATATAAATGTGTGTAACAGATGCAGAAGTTAAATTATGAGATTTAACGTAGAAGTGTTATTATATTCATCCAATCCCGCTGCTGTATGTCTTGTCTTTTCAAAATACTGAGAAAGCTTAGACAATTGAATTTGGAGAGGTTGTACAGCATTTCTAGCATGCTCTGAACACTCTTTGATGTCCTATATCATCTTTGAAGTAGCTACTATATGTATGCAAGTGTTTTGTTCCTCAAACTTGCCCCTTCTCTGACTCCAAAATAAGTGAGCCTCTTTATTTTCCTGTCTCTGGTGTCAGTACAGCAAATGCATACTATAGGCAATGTTTTTGTCTTTGCTGAAGAAAAGATTTATAAGTTGCATTTAGGCACTGCAGTACAATATTTTCTCAAAAATGCTTGTCATTGACCAGCAGAGCCAGATTTTCACAACACGTACAGTAACAGTTGAACAAAGGAGATGTGGAAATCATAGAACTAACTTTTCTAGTTTGGAAAAATCGTGGGTAAATAATAAGAATATTATTTATTTCTCTGTCAGAGATTATGTTCAGTACGCTAAAAGTTGTTTTTTTTCCCCTTGCTCTGTGCCTCTTCAGTGCCATTTCCCAGCACTTCTGAGATCTTCCCAAGGGACAGACAGCAGGGATGTTTTATTCAAGCCTAAAGAATTAGGGGAAGCTCTGTTAAGATCAGGCATTTCTGTAGATTGTGTGAATGTATGCTAGTGTATGTGGGAGGGTGGGTGCTAATTGCCTATTACCCTTCTGTATAGCTATTATTTTCTGTCCACTGGTTTTATTCTCCTTCTTTTTCTTCTCTTGAATTTGTGTTTTTGGAATGAAGTGAACGTCCCTTCCCTACTAAGCTCTAGAGGATGATGCTGCTTTGTTGCTTCCAATTATCTGCATAAAACAACGAAACAGAACAGAGGAAGTGAATCACAGAGTGAAAATGAGTCCATTAACCTCATTTGCACTGTTGGAGATAAAGAGCTTTTGTGAAACATCCTAAGCTTTCACCAAACTACCTAATAGCTGCCTGATGTCCATAGGAAATATTTGATTAGAGACACAATTCTGACTTGTTTCTATGGAATTTCTTTTTAATTGTGTCTACTTTCCCTCTCCTTTTCACTGGCTCAAGGATGGGAGAGTTTTTAGTATGAGTGCTAAATATTTGTTGAGATCAAAGGTTACCAGCGAGCATCAGTCAATCCACTCTATGCTTCTTTTTCTCACTAGCAAAGATGAAGGGAATATGCAGTAAGTTTCCTATGGGACACCAGTCTGAGGTGTATAGAAAGTTCTCCCTTTCTACTAAACACATGAAGTCTTGTTCCTGGATATAATTCATTTTGAAAAGTTATTTCGGTCTAAAATTCCATAAAATCAGAAGTGGTAGAAGGAGGAGGGAATTCAAGGAAAAAATTACCTTCCTGTGTTTCACATTTCCTGGACTCTTCTGTGAATCTTCCCTTCTTAAAGGTCTTTGTGTGGTGTGTCTACATTTTTCATCAAGTTACCCATTATTATAATTCTGTGGATTGTTTTAATTAACAGCTGTTATAGTCATGGCCAGACTTCCTAGGTATTGTCACTGGCATTTAAAAAGCATCTAAATTATGATAATTGCAAGTATTATCAGATAGAAAGGGGTCACGTTTTAGGGGGGAGAGGGGGAGGTGGTGAGAGAGGGATATTTCTGTAGCTCAAATTAAAATTTGTTCAGCAAAACCAAAGTTGAAGTTTTAGCTGTCATAACAAATAAATGAGAACCAACTCATGACAATTCGTGATATCTGCTGCCTAAAAAATGGAGGACTAATGTCACTGCTGACCGCCTTCTTGCAAGTCTGAAACCTCTCACATATAAATAAGTAACAATGATGTTTGGTTATGTTTGTATTTTTGCCAGTCTTTTCTGCACATTTTTAGTATATCAGGGCTTTAGGTTTGCTGTCCATTTGTTGTTTGTGGGGGCTTGGGTTTTCTTTTGCATGTGTGACCTCAAGACAGGATGCTCAAATTTACATTTCTTGTGGAAACAGTAAATTTTGAAATCTTTCTTTTCATGATCTTAAGTCTACTGTAAACTCAAATACTAATCCATGAGGAGACCACAGAAGAAATTCCAAGTGACTCACAGTATAATGTGATTTTTTGTGTCTTCAGCATTCATCTTCGGTATTCTCCCTAGTCAGACCTTTGAAATAATGGTAACCATATGAAATGGAAATAAAATAATTGGAATGGGTAGTATACTCATACCTTGGATTGTTAAATCTGGAATGTTTATAAGTCAATACAGAAGCAAAGAATGCAGATATGCAAAATTTATAAAAATGAGCAAAGAAAGGAAGTGCTTGTAGAAAGTAAAAGAAAAATTAGATAGCAGGCAATTATAAACCTCTTCCTGGTATTTAGTACATGATTGAAATTCTTTATTATTTCATCAGCTCTCTTGTGCTATGAATGAGGAAACACGACTGAATTCATATTCCCTTTATACAACTGACAGAACTAAAGGGAGTTGCTCATCATTGCCCATTAACTATTTGAGATTTATGATTTTTTCATCATGCTTAAAGTTTTGTTTATTTCATTCAAATAATTTGAAGGTTAGACAAATGAGACCAAGTAAAATAATGGTGACTTTCTGTGATTAATTTTCAGTAATGTCAGTGATGTTATGATCACTGACATTATGCCAATCCAACAGCACATTTTTTACAACAGTGCAAGCAGAAATACCAGAGATAGATTGATGTCCTAAAGAAAAACAGGTGCAGGCAGAAAGCTGGTACAATGTGAAAGCAAATAAAATATGAAATGCATGGTAATGACAGTTTAGGAATGTATGTATGGGGCATGAGTCTTGCTGGAAAAACTTCAGCTTTTGAGCACAGGCCTATTAAATATGAGAAATGTCTATCCACTGAAATTTAAATGGATGAAGTCTTGAAAAGTGCTCCCCTTGTTACAACATAAATCTCTTGTTAAGCTGAAGATGTTAGCCACAGAATACATATCTAGAAGTTTCTCAAAAAATAAAGAGTGGGAACTTAATCTCTTTTACTTTATTTTTTTGGAAGCACTGAAGCAAATGTTTGTGTGCAACAGAAAAGGAAACATCAAATTTTTCAATACATTTTCTTTACTCTTATTGGAATTTAAAACCAAGAAAGAACAAAGAATGAGAAAGTAAACCTTCATGGACAGGGGAAGGAGTGAATTGACATCCTGGAACTCTGTTGTCTCTAACTCTCTGAGCACATTGTTTATTTCCTTTTTCACTAAGTGTAGTAGTCATACTGCTGCCTTAGTCTGAAGCAAATTGTTCCAGTCTCTGAATATTCCAGAAAATTCAAATAAAAATAGAGGAAATTCCCTACTTGGTATAGATCTTGACTCCAAACCAAAAGGTAAAGAGCTTGTAAAGGAGGCTTTTCTTCTAAAGGAAACACTTTAGGAGAAGAAAATTTCTGTGGAAGACTTAAAAGAAAGCAACTGGAGACACACTCAAGAGTGAAAATTATACCTATATTCTATATGGCCCTCCTTTATTTATTAGGTCAAGCAAGGTTTTTGGTACCAGTAAGTGATAAAGCAGTGAAAGATGGTAGTAATGTTAATCAACATTAATCACTAGTCAGTAGTAGATTAGAGCTCTATGGTTGTAGAACACTAAAAATAATGTAGTCTATTGATGGGATTAGGAATGTCAAATATGTCTGTGTGTGTGTGTATGTGTGTGTGTGTGTGTTGAATTGTGATATGAAAAATAAACTCATATGCTTTTCTGGGATGTTAAAATAATGATGCTTCTAATTAGTGGAGAGTGTAAAATAATACTGGAATAGCTCCTCTACCAACTTATTCTAAACTATTTCTCAGGGGTATCCTATATATATATATATATATATCCTAGGTGTATGCATGTGCTTACTGTCCACAGCCACAATTCAAACATCTACACAGGAAAGAAGAAATAGAAATAATAAAAAGCAAATTCCTGGCGCCATGAACAAGCCATACTGTTTTCAGAGGCTTTCCTTTCTTTGGGGAGTAACTTACTGATGTTCCTCCATTGATTTTCCATAGTAAAATCTGTGATTTTCCTCCTTAAAATCATAGAATCATAGAATGGCTTGGATTGGAAGGGAAGATCAGTGTAGTTCCAGCCCCTCTGTCCTGGACAGTGACATGTTCCTCTAGACCAGATTGCTCAGAGCTCCATCCAGCCTGGCCTTAAACACTTCCATGGACCAAGGCATCCACAACTTCTCTGGGTAACTTGTTCCAGTATCTCACCACCCTCACAGGAAAGAATTTCTTCCTAACAGCTGATCTAAACGTTCTCTCTTTCGGTTTGAAACCATTTCTCCTCATATTTCTAAAGGATCCCTCTCCACATTCCTTGTAGGCTTCCTTCAGGTACTGGAAAGCCACAATTAGGTCACCTGTAAGCCTTCTATTTCCAGGCTGGAAAATCCAATTCTCTCAGACTTTCCTCATATGAGAAGTGCTCAATCCCTCTGATCATCTGGGTGGCCTACTCCCTTTTTTCCCCCCACACCTCTAAATATAAGACAAATTTTCAGTCACATTTCAATGTTTTAAGTATGCAAATGAGCGCCTGTTAATATTGTAAACAACCTTAGGCAAAAAGTTGTCTAAATGCCATTGATTCTGATGATAGTCAGAAAACTGACTCACTTTTCAGAGAAATCTGTTTATCTAGATAATTGTGAACATAAATAAGTTTTGAAATCTGACTTAATGAGTCATAAATGCATAACAGGAGAAAGAAAACAAGATATCACAAAATGTAGTGTTTGTGAAAGTGGGGGACAGGAGAAAAATATGTTATTTAGAAGAAGGCCTGCCTGACACGTATGGTCTGAGTGGGGAATGTTCTTAGTGCTGATTGTAAATTCTGTCATATGTATGAAACCTGATTGGAGCTCCAATTATAGTTAATATCTGTTGCTTCTATTATATAAGCAAGCTGCAGGTAGCCCTTTGTGTCTAGGGATGCCAATTAAATCCTTGCATGCCTGCAGTCCCAGGTTGTTATTACCTTCTGCTGAAGACAACAAATCTCATCATATAAAAGTGGCAGTCTACAGCTCTGACAAGAACACTTATTAGGGATGCTTTTGTAAATCATGAAGCAGATTTTAAAGGCTTATATCTTCCAAAGAAAGAACTTTATTGAATCTCACAGTCAGTACTGTAGAGCTGATTTATCTGCAGAAATTGGCAAAATGGAACTGTGAAGCTGAAAGAGAAGCTTTAAAGCCTTGTTTTTCACTTACCAGCTAAGCACTGAACTTACCTCTATAGTACTTTGGAGCAGGAAGTAACAAGTTGGAGATGCACAAATCTCCAGTGTGGATTTCTGATGGCAACTGGCTTACTGCCCAGTTTGCATTAAATTACCTTGTAAGTGTCAAAGTACATCTGCTTTGAGTTTAATTTGGGGTGGAGAAGGTTTGATAATGCAGTACTGAGTATTTAACATTGGTGATGTCATTAGAAGGGAATTGGTGGTTAACCAGCAAATCGCTAGACCGTTTTGGGTTGATAAGTCCTGTCAAAGACATTGCCATTCAGCTTATTCACTGAATGGCCATAATCCTTTCCCTTGTTTTTGGTTTGTTTTTTTTTTTTAGGTTGGGTTTTTTCCCATAAGACAGAGTAATTTCTCTGAGACAGAATTAGCATAAATACTAACCATGCAGCTGTTTAAAAAATCCAGTGTTTATGAATGAAGAAAAGAAATTTGAGACTTTTGAGAGATGATGATCACTGTCAAGGTTATACTATGAACTGGAGAAAAGAGAAACTGGATCTGTTACCATGGCAATAAAGAATACCCTTCATCTCTTTGAGTTCATTGCCCATCATACCAAATGTATGCATAACTTAACTGATCCTGAGAAGTGATTTTACAGGTCTTCTGCCTCTGGAGTGAGACCTGCATGCTTATCATTTGATCTTGTCCAACAAATCCAAGTGAGATTAGATACTGTTGCTAGTAATATACAATAACTGAAAATCCTTTGGTAAGCAAATTTATATTTATCAATAACAACAAGTCAAATAGTGGTGTAGAATAGCAGTGTGCATAATTTTTTTTTTTACTTGTGTAGGAAGTATTTTGCTTTAGTCTATAACAGCAAAAATACTCTCTAGAGGGCACTAAGGATATTTCCTTGTGAATATTTTTCCAAGTAGGTGATGCCTCAAGAGAAGTAAGCTTTAGTGGTGTTTGAAAATAATTCAGCTGCTTCTTACAGCTTATTTCTATTATTCTTGCTGACCAGACTTCCCAAAATACTTTCTGCAGTGGCTTGGCATTTTTTAGTTGTTTTTTTGAAAACTGATTTTTATATTTGATTCCGTCAGTTTGGAGCTTTCTGTGGAGCTTCAGAGTAAATGATTATTTTTTTCATAATTAATTAGTCCTTTTGTGGCCTTACATCATAATAAAATGGAGTAGAATTTTGGAGCAAGATGTTCAGATCTTAAATTCTGATGATTTTCATTCACAGAAACAGGTTGCACAGACCCTGACCCTCTTGCATTTTTTATACTTTGTTATTTATACTAATTGTCTTTGCAATTCATGTTCCCTATTAACTTGATAAGAGATTTTCCAAGTTGTTTTTTTTTTTTTTTTATTGCATATTCACTAATGCCTCTTATTAAGAACTTGGCTGAAATACAGGGGAAAGCACAACTGGAAAGGAAGAAGAGCGTTTTATTATCTGAATGTCCTAAAAATCATGGAGTGAGTAAACAGTTTTCATGCTGGTAGTGACTCAGTTATTCCATACATACTTGATGAAAAATTTTGAGATAGCAAAAAGATGGAATACTGCATATCTTGAGCATGTTGAAGAAAGGTCACAGAGAAATTATACAACTGGAATAATATATGAGGCTTAAATCTTTCTGAGAATACTGAGGCTCTTTTTGTCAGTTATATATTCCTATTTCATTTTTTAAAAGATTTTATTACATTTATGATCTCAACAAAAGTCAAATAGGACAGGTCTTTATAAATGCAGTGAGTGATCTTTTCAAGAATCCTACAAATATTAGCAAAAAGACTATAGTCATATCTCATGTTAGTGCCCAGAAATATAAAAATATCATATCCACCTATCATTTGGTAAGTGGAATTCTTGTTTAGTCTAAAATTGCTTTTGAAATGTGCCATCAACCTCTGGGATGGTTCTACAAAGTTACACAACCACATGTGCATACATGTGCACTCATTAAAAATGTGTTCAACAGAACATTTTGAAGTTTCAACAAAGATGCAAAATCTTTTGTTGGTACAATCCACCTGTAAGAAAAAATTCCTGAATGTCATACAAGCATGTAAAATTTGAAGGATTTTGAAGTTGTCTCTATTCCATGCTTGGACCTGTAGTGGGCAAAAAATTACTAGATTATGCCGCTTGCAAGGTTTTTTAAGCTTTTCACTGATGACTTTCAGAGTTATATTCAGGCACTAAATCTGACACTCAAAAAAATTATTTGATTTGCCTACATACCTTGTTTAATTAATATTGTGGTGTCTGAATGATCTTGTAATTTAAAATTAATAAAGAGAGATTTTTCAAAAGTCACATTTGTTTGAGAAAGCAGAAAAGTACTGCAATCAAGAATCTACATGGAAATTTTGCAGTAAAACTTGCCTTAATTGGGTCAAAGATGTTTGCCATTATTCTAATATCTTTTGAAAGTATTCGTTACAATACTGCCATTGCAAATGTATTAGCAGTCTCTGTAGATTACATTTTGTTCTTTTCTTGAATGTATTTGAGAAAGACCCTGACTAATGAATGTATTCTCAGCATGTCATTACAGCAAGGCAGCTGTCCAAGTCTCTGCATTTCACCCCTTACATTTGTTTTCACAGTCAAGAACAAATGTGTACGGACTTTGATGGAATTTCAGAACTAACTCAGATTTTACTCAGCTGAAAAAAAAAAAACGTAGTCTTTGGAAGAGGTTGATACCAACATTGGGAAAGCATTCTTAAGGAAATTTGTTTCATCCAACATCTTTTTTATTCTTTTGGAGTGTGACTTACAGAACATTCTTCCTTACCCATAATTTTCAATGAAAGTGCTCTGAAACTAGTCTCATTTACAAAATTCACTCAATTTTCTGCCTTGCTATTACAGGAGATGCAAGGGCAGGAAGAGTGTGACTATTAGCAGTTTCAGAAACAGCCTTAGAGTTTACTGCCCTATAGATCACAATGATTGGGACTTACATTTCTAATCCTATCGATCTACAGTTTTAATTAACTTTCAACATCTCAAAAGCTTGCAAACTGGATGTAAGATGCTCTTGCTTAGTGAAACAAATAGAAATTTTTTTTCACCATAAGCCTAAGTCTGTTTCAAAACTACTTTGCTTATAATAAAAATAAAAGAGGAATTCTACGAAGTACATGGATCATTCAATAAAATTAATTAGGAATTATATTATTATTATTGTTTTTAGTGGTGGTGGTGGTGGTGGTGGTTTTACAATAAATATAAATATTGGAAAAAACCCATATATGCAATTAAAAAAAAAATATATATGTGACTGTATCCTATTCCCTTTTCCTACATCCTATTGTCAGACCCACCTGAGGTGAATGCTTTAGTCTGCATGAACTTTATGATGGTATTTTAGTTTTCTGCTTCAGTCAAAGTTTTTGTTCTTCAGTTAATGTACCCTACTACTCTTCAGTATTTTGTGTTAGAGTGAAGCACCATTTATAATTTTTAAATTATTATATTCCATCATTAAAATTCAAACTTCCTAAGCATGTTTCTTCAACGGAGTGGAATCACTTTGTATTTATTATCTCTATTGAAAAATTTGTATTCTTATCTTAGTTGATAATAAGTGTTTATCTGACCTTTCAGAAAACTTATTTTCTGGCCTAAATTAAAAATTGATAGAAAAATGTGGATTTCCCTCTTATGCTCTTAAAAATCTACCCCAATGGAAATAAAGCTAAAGATTTGGAGAGGGTTCAATATATTGCAGCATGGCTGTATGTGACCCTTAGCATGCTATTTAATACCAGCTGTTCAGTTCAGCTACCTACAAAATTACATAAAAAGTACTAATTTGAGGGTGACTAATTAAAAATTGACTGTGGACAATAAAATTGGCTCTATTCACAGTACTAATATATTACTTATCCTTGAATTTTCAAGTCCTACTTATTTATTACTACAAATAATTATTTCAAGTTCATTTTAAGCCCCAGTGACTACATATTTACTGAAAATGGATTATGTTCTTTTATCAATTTTGAAATTTGAGCTTTTGTAAAAGTAATACTGCACAAAAAAAGGACAAGTTTTATGAAAAAGCATAATGTTTAAAATGTCAGTTTTAATTTAGAAAGATATTTAAAGTTATTTGTCCCACTTTAGAAGGCTTATGTGCTTTCCATACATCATGGATTGCAAATGATATTTACATACTAACACATGTGTAAACAAATATGTATATATATACATATACACACACATATGTATATAAATGTATACACCTATGTGTGTGCATTTGTGTGGTATAAAAATATCATAGTTTGGTTTCCAGATGAGTTAGAGATCTGGATGAAACTATGACAGAATGAACTTGTAATTGCTAATATAAGTTCACTTTGTGAAGTGAAAAGAAATTATTTATTTATGTACTGATAACATTCAGAAATAATTACCTATAATGAGTAAGTTCAAGAATTTTATCATCTTCTTTTTGAATAATTTGTTGGTTTTTTTCTCCAAGGAAAACAGTTGTTGCATATATGTCTTCTGATAAATTACTTAGGGTTCCACTTAAATAAATTGCAATCTGAGAGACTTATTACAAGACTTCTTTAAAGGGTATTTTTGAGTCAGTTTAGATTTATGACACAGTGCAAATCAAATTTTCGGTTATTTTTATTGATACTAGTGTTATTAAAAATTAATCATCTTATGCACAAGGGATAAAGATGGCAAATCCAGGAATATATTTTAAAGATGCACTGAAATTAATATTGTTGAAAAATTAATGTGACTGAATCTTCCTGCTTATTAGTATGTTTTTGACAGGCAGTACAGAGATTATAGAAGGATTTGTATTAATAAAATATCTAAAAATATAAAAAGGGTACTGTGTTCAAGAGCGAAATAATTTTAGGTAAACATAAAATAAAATGACGTTTTGTTTCACTAATAGACAAGGACAACTTTTTTTTAGACTGAGAGAAGGCTAATTTTTTAACCTAAGAAGAATAAAATAATAGAAAATAGATGCTTTATAATTTCCTGAGAGTTTCTTTTCTTCTAAATAGCTTTGTATACAGAGAGAGTAATAGGAATATACTTCAATATTTCATTTACATTATTTCACAGCCTGTAAAGGCTGATAAAGTTTAAGAAAAACAAAGCTTGTGTTTTTGTATCATGAAATTATATATTTGCATATCTTAAAATCTTGTTTGCAACTTGATTGATGGTGGTAGTAACAGCCATGAAAAATGTCAAATGTGCTGTATTGTGCATTTCAGTAATGAAACAGATTTAGCAGTTTAGCAGTTGCCAAAGGATGGACCTTTACCATGAGGCTTCGTGAGGTACTGATGCTGCCAAATTTCATAGAATCATTGCCAAAATATGAATGATACATGATGAAGTAATATTTGGTGGAAGAAAATAAGCATGTCATATTTAAAATATCACTTTGGATTATATGAAAACTTATAGTCTTACAATGCTCACTCTTGCAGCATAACAGAAATTTCATTAAATAGCTTAAAGCTTACTGAAAAATGCTTAGTTCTGTGGTAAGAAAACTGTCTAGACTGTAAGACGGAAGAAATGCCATGGAAATAAATCATAGCTTTTTTATGTGTTGTCTTACCAGGTTAATACGAACAAATTCTGTATTTACAGGAACAGTGTGATTGAGGGGAAACACACCACTTTCTAGTGTCCTCTAAATTCATAATACCAGGATGATACATTTTTAAAGAAATTATTAGAGGGTCAGATTATATTTATTATTTAATTGCATATTATGTGTTTGCATTTTTTTAAATAAAATTGTTATCTTATGTGAGACTTGAAATCTGAAGGATAAAAATTATTCCAATTATTAATAAGTCTGTGTTTCAATCTGTCTTGGAAGCTGAAGGAAAAGTGACTCAAAATATTTTGTGATATATGAAGGAAATTGAACTCTGCAGATGCTAGTACTGTAGGTTTTGCACATCTGTAATATAGATGACAAAGGAGAGTATGGACACATCCCTTATGGGTGTAGATAAGATAATCAAGGCTGTCAGTGGTTAGTTATTCATAATGTCCAGTGAAATCAGAGGTGGTGCCCAGCGTACCTGGTAATGGGGCCATACACTCACTCATTTGGCAGCTGTCAATGGTATAGTTTAAATAATGATGAGTTAAATTAGTTCTTTCTGAGACTCATTTTTCAAGCAATTCATCTTTTTCTTACTTATATCCAAGTTTGGATAGTATGTGCTTATATACCTACATCTTGTAATTTCTTCCCCTTCCTTATTTGGATTAATCTGATTCTAGAAACATAATACATTTCTAACTAATGGAAATGCGTTTTTAAGAATGTGTCTTTACCTCTTATTCTGCCTCTACACATTATCATGCTTTTTTACCTGGGTCTGCTTATGAGGCCCTGAATTCCTGAGTCAGTTGCTTCGTCATAATCCTTTCTACTGTTCTTCTTCTTACTTGCCTTCCCTCTCCATGATTTTCGACTGCATCCTCCTCCCCTGTTTCCCACCACAGTGCTCAGTATCACTCAATCAACGTGAGGAGATGAATTACTTCCTTGGCAAGAAGAGAGCATGAAGCCCAAGCACGGTGCACTCTAATTTGTCTTGTGTCAGGATGTAAAGCAGGCTCTATCACCCAGGCTGCCAGGCGAGGGTGAGGGATGGGAGCTCTGATAGGTTTATCATGTGTTCTCATCTCTAAGAAAGCTAAATGGAAACATAAAGTTCTCAGACACTGCCTGGGTACATACTGATAGCGTATTACTTCTGGCACTAAAACAGTGGGTCCACACTGTAGTTCAGCATCTCTTTTCTTTTAAAAGGGAGAGAAATTTTGTAGTTATAATAACAAAGACAGCAATTTCAAGGCATGTGTCATATGTCAATATAAATTGAATTTAAAATGTAAAATTTATTTCTGAGCTAATTCATTCTGTTCGGATGAAGGCAAAATCACTTCAGGTAAGCATACCAATGCACACTGCCTCTCTGGAATTTGAAATTACATTTTGGTGTACAGGTCAGAAGGACTGAGGCTAATGATGACCCAGAATTAAAAGTTCACAATTTGTCATGAGAATCCGAGAAGACTGCATGAGAATTAGATAAGAAAGTGTAACTAGTTGGGGCAAACAGATTCTTGTCACCAAACTTCCTAAATTAACTTCTCTCATCTTTCTTATTTGGGTTTTTTTCCCCATGTTTCCATTAAGCTGTACTTTCCATGTAATTTTAGTCTATGTCATCCTCTCTCTGCCTTTATGTAGAAATACTTTTCAATCTGTGTTGATTTTTTAGCTCCTCTTAGGAAAGATGCCTGAAGATTTAACTACAGTTGACCACTTTGGCAGTAGCAGGGTTTTTACTAACTTCACTAGTGAAAAATGGTGTGGGAAGTGTATTGGAAAACAGAGGTATTGCTTAGAATCTAAATGGAGTAGTTTCTCCCTGTGTCTATTTTTATTGTACTTCCAAACAAATGAGCTGAGACTGATGAGTCATGATGGCTAATTGTACTATTTAATGGCTGAATTACACCTACAGTAGGGGCTATTTCCCTAATAAATTCTAGACATTTCTGAAGACCTCAGAAATTATTTCTGTACTGCACAATTATGTACCACAGAAGTCCTTTAATATTATGGCAAATGCAGCATCAGCAAATACAAAAAGAAGAGAGCTAGAGATTTTGCATGTAGGAAGAATGCTTTTTGTGCAGAAAGCAGTCTTTTGTTGAGGGGTAATCTTAATAAATCTGGATTTCCTGTTTCCTTGGTTTAGTCTGTCCCAGGAATACACAGTGGTCTGGCAGAAAGAATAAAGATGGCAATAAAAGGTCAAATATAAGAATGACACTCCTTAGAGATGAGGCTAAAAATACATTTGTACATTAGGTTGATTGAAATGTTTGGATTGACAAGGATGCCATAGAAGGAGGAACTAAAGGACTGTGCCATGCTTATACCTTAATTTGGAATATTGCTTTTGTTAAACTTTATTTTCCTCTGCATGTCTTAAGAGTACACATTCCCCAAAATATATATTCTATATATATTGTTAAAGTTGTCAGTAAATTAGAATTAAGGAGATGTTCCTTCTGTAATTCATCTGTAGATGAATTACCAAAAATTTCACAGAATGGATCTTATTAATTCAGTATCAGAATGACAGCAGACAATTATTCTCTTTCTGAGTGTATACCTCTAGGTATCCATTTCCATACTTTAATTTTTACTTAGAGTGCTGTTGGAGAGTGTGGCTCTCCAATTCTTTACTTGGCTACAGCAGCTTGTATCAGATCTGATAGAATTTGTGTTCTTGCAGTTTTCTCTTTGGGGGTAAGACTAGTGGGTTATAAATTTCATTCTATGGGAGTTTTTTTTCAGTAAAATAAAAGATTTTGAAGAAAAAGGAAGGCCTTAAAAACCTCAGCAAAACAATGCATGTTTGCCAACATGAATGTTTCTTTACTGTGTTTACCTAAAATCATACCCTCACAGAGATGAGATCTTCCCTCAAGGTGAAGGAAGCTGTTCCTGTTTTCAGAGATTTATCACATTTCATCCTACCAGTTGTTCATCTGTGTTCATGGGCTTTTCATATTCTGTGCAAATGTTATTTTGTATCTCAACTGGACAGAAGGCAAAGTAATCAAAGCTAATAATTGTGGTTTCGTTCCTTGATATCTCTCAATTATTTGGTCAGAAGAGGCTTTTGCCAGTTTATTCTTTCCTGTCTTCCACAGACAGCTTTCTTTTGCATTAACATACACAGTTCATTCAATACTCGGTAGTCAGAAAAATAAGATCTGTTTTATAAATTGCTGAAAATTAATCTAAATTCATCATCATCATGAAAAAGCCCTGAGACATAAGTGTAGATACATCAAAATCCCTCAACCTGCCTGCTTGGAATCTTTGATTGGGCACACAATAAATAACTATGCTTATATGGCCTTGATATTTATGCCTCCAGTGGATGAGCAATAGTTAGACAATGGAATATACACATGGAATAGAGAGCAGTGATCTGTGGTCAGAATAAAGAATTTTCTTGACAAAGTGAATTTGCTATCATTTAATCTTACTGAAAAGGTTATGTGTTATTAGCGGATTTCATTTTTAGAAAGCAGCTAATTAGGTGATTCATTGATATGCAAATACATTACCCATTGATTTCTTGCTCAATCAGCATGTGGTAAAGCTAGTCTGTAGCCATAGTAAACTGATTCGAGGAAAGCTCTTCTGGCCCAGAAGAAAATGGGCAATTAAATAAAAGTTGTGGTATTAGTGAAGATGCAAAGGTTCACTCTCACGTTATTAAATAGTGCAGGAAAGATGAATGAGCACTCAGCTTTTTAACAAAATAAGGGAGAAAAACTCCAGTGCAGCATCCAATAAATCAAGAAAGTCAGGGTCCTGCAGCTGTTTAGGTACTCATTTTTTATATGCTTTTTGCGCTTGTATTTTTCTGTTTTCTCTGTTCCTAATTCTCTTTCCTGTGTGCTCTGTTGAGAGCATTAGCTCATTTTCTAACTTTTCCAGTTAATTTTCTTGAAGAAAGATAATTTCGAGATACAAACCAGGAAAAGACCAGACATCAGGACTTCACAAAAGTGTTGCCAACATTTTCTTTTATTCAGAATTTAGAAGTATAGTGCTATGAAATACTAGACTAATCATTGCTTTTTTTTTCTGAGTGGGCTCTGCATTTTCTTGGTTAAAGGTTGATGGAACATTTTCACAGTTGTAGTCCTAAAAAAATTTCTTTTCTTCTCTCTCTCATACCTCTCAAAAGTTAGGACTGCAAAAGCAGATGTGAAGAATTAGGCTCCTAACTTAAGTCTGAAAATGATAGAGGATTGCCCAGGAAACATAAAATATATTTGATTAATACAAGGAATTATTCCTAAGTTTTACCAGCTTAATGTGGATTTGATTAATTTAAATAATACTCTGCATTATGTTTAACTGATTTTATGTTCATATTTATTGACAAAACATACTGGTGTTCTGACACTGGACTGTTTCAGTATGGTAAAATTGTTCTTTGAAGAGAAGAAATGTATTATTTAAAACTCTAGGAAAGGATCAGATTTCCTGAGCTATGACCATATGTGATAAAGGTGCTCCCTGTGGGTAGCTAACAATAACATAAACCAAGCCTCAGGCTCTTATCATTCTGTTCCAGAATATTTACTTCATTTGAAATCATTGAGGATATATTGTCAGTAAAGGTGCTTGTCATATCTCTCCTGGCTTAAAGGTTAGTTGTGCAAAAGGGCATTTTTATTCATAGTTATGAAAAGGGTTTTTTTTGTGAAGGGGTTAATGTATTTCTATTCTCTGGTTAAACCTCAGCTGGGACCTTGGTCTAATATTTCTTTAGCTCATGAATATTAGCCTTTCTTTTGAATAGATCCAAGACATATGGAAAAGCATCTCAGCTACATCTCTCTGGTGGGAGAAAATCTAAATGTCAAGCAGTAGCATTGAAAGCCTTTAAAATTGGATCATGTTCTGCAAAGAAACATGTTTATGAGCACAGCAACGATTCTTTCCCAGAAGTGCCTGCAGCCTGTATTGCTAAAATGAATGCAGCTTTCTCAGCCTGTGCTAGATCTGTTCGGCTACCAGGAACCTGTGAGTTGTTTCTTGGATCTCCTATCTGCTTCCGAAAAAGGCCATAATGCAGCTTTCTCAGCCTGTGCTAGATCTGTTCGGCTACCAGGAACCTGTGAATTGTTTCTTGGATCTCCTATCTGCTTCCGAAAAAGGCCATGTCTTTTGGCCCCACAATTTGCACTTGTGTCAGCTGTACAATTTGACACAAGCAATTTGGTATTCTTGAATCACTTTTTGCCAGGCAGCAAAACCGGGAATACATGGAGACACTTCAGACAATTGATGTTTCATCTCATTTAACAGAAAGTCTTGAAAATGAAACATATAGGAATGCAGAAAAATATTTTCATGCTATAAATAGAATGACTGTTTTGCTTGATGTTTGTTGGTAAAAAAAAAGAAACATCGCAACTGAGGTGTCTCACAGACAGGATGATGTTATGCTGCTAAAGAAAATACGGTGGCTGAAGTTATACATTTTACAATGGTATCAAGTTACTAATTTTTCCTTACTCATTTGATACTTAAAAATCTAGTGGTTCAAGAGGAAATACTCTATGACACCGGAGAGGACCGAAAAATTATATTAACAACTGTGATTTGGTTGCTTTTTCACTTTGGCTGTCTCTTAGTAATTATGCTTTGAGAGGGTTAAACTTCAAAGCATCTTTGGTGTATTCAGCCATGTGAAGTATTTGCACTGAACTCCAAATCAGATTTACCTAGCTGGTTTTCATTAAATCTTTCATTAGAAGAACAACTAGGTCTGTTTGATTTCAAGGATTCTGGGTCTTCGTAACTCAGCTCCTTTTCACTGAAAAGGGATAGTTACCATATAGTTTTAACATAATTTTGCTGAATAGAATACGATGCAACTCAACAATATCTATGAATTTAACTCTGAGTAGTCTTCTTTAGAGAATTCTTATATGTGGACATATGCAAACAGGAGTTTAAATAAAGATACTCCTCCATTCCAGGAAAATGAACCCATTGGATTTTATGTATGAACATTTTGCCCCTTACAAACCTGGATAGGCCTAAAATGTAATGCGAGTAAGAGAGGGTGTTAATGTGATGATGTTTCTTGATATCAGAATTAGAACCAATAGCATTTTTAGGAATTGAAAATAAGAAGAAACCAAGTGGAAGTTGCACTTACATATTGCAGAAACCTCGAAGAGGAGAATCTTTTTGTTAATGCATTTACTAGCTTTTCATTCTACCAGATAGAGTCCTACATAAAGTTTGGTGAATTGCACTGTCTTAGTTTTGTTTTAGTCTATCACCTTTATTGCCATGTGTATCATCTTCTCCAACATCACAAGGTGCTAAATGATATCGCTTGTACCTGGGAGTGACAATATACATCTAGGGATCAAAATGCTCAAAACATTTAGCACAGCATATGCTTCCTGTGGAAATTTCCTATGCAAAAATACCCAATTTAGCTCTGAATAGAGCAGCAAAAGAAAAATCCACAGCTGGCAGGCTTCATCTCTGCTGATCCCAAGCGGCAGGCTAAACAAGCAGGAAAAGAAGCCCTTCTGTTCCCTATTCTCCCACTCTCCTCTGCCCCTCCATTCAGTGTAGGAATTTTAATAAATATATGCAAGATGCGGGGATAGAATGCCAGTACAATTTCTTACTTATTCAAGATATTTATATCCAAGAACACCAAAATATCCTCAACTCTACAGGCATTGGAAGGATTATACCTTAGGTGGCCTAGATGAAGGCTTTACAGACTGAATGAACAGACATTTTTCATTTGCTGGCTATGCAGTAAAATCTTCATCATGCCACTTTGTGTTGGGGCTGCTGACCTTCCCAGTCTTGTTGGTTATACTTAATTTATTTTTCAATTTTTTAGGGGACAAGGTGATCTTTCATAGTATGTGCGAATGATAATCTGAGTTCTTCAAATGGTACTTAAGCTAAGTACTAAGGGTAAATTTAGATTAGATATTAGAAATA
Organism: Petroica traversi; assembly: GCA_025920805.1. Lineage (NCBI taxonomy): Eukaryota > Metazoa > Chordata > Aves > Passeriformes > Petroicidae > Petroica > Petroica traversi. Next base: position 4,197,304 of record JAHLSL010000117.1, on the reverse strand, counting down.
AATTCTTTACTGTGAGGATTGTATTGAGAAACTGGACAAGTTGCCCAGAGATACTATGGATACCCCATCCTTGAAAGCATTCAAAGGCAGGTTGGATGGGACTTTGAGCAACCTGGTCTAGTGGAAGGTGTCCCTGCCCATCTCAGGGGATTGGAACTACATTGTCTTTAAGGTGCCCTCCAATCTAAATCATTTTGTGATGAAACACAGTTAAAATTTCATGCAGAGGAAAGTTGAATGATACACAAAAAAAACACCCAATCTGAAATCAGATTTACAAATAAATTTTTGGGCTCTAAGCTAACTTGCCACTTAGAATTTAGTTCTTGATGTTACAGTAGAAAATGTCAAATCAGATTCTGTGGTGGTTAAAAAAGTATTTGACACAATTATTTAGGAAAAGCACACAAAACAAATTAGAGATCATGACATACATCTGTATAGTACCTATATCTTCAAAACAGAAGGTGAAACGATCAGATTCATGGGACACTTTCTGCTCAAGGAAAAAATGAGAATGGACTAAAGCTGGAAATGTGATTGATATGATAGATCTCTTTAAAATAAGAAGTATCAGGATGAAAATGAATTGGTTGCATGTTCTTTCACTACAAAAGTTGGAGATATCACATGAGATTTTAGAACTCAGACAAGGAGGTGGTCGTTCGTATGTTCTGTCATCAAGCTATGGCACTCCATGCCTTGAAATGCTAGGGATGATCAAATGTGACCAAAAAAGCAATTGTATTTTTTTTCTTGTTATTCCCACTGAGAGCTATTAAAAAACAGACAACACTTCTGACTCAGGAGTTCTCTAGTCAGCAACTTTCTGAAGGTCAAGAGGAGTTTTTGGAGAGGTGTCATGGCACAGCTAAACACTGCCAAAGAAAGGGGTTTGGGATGGGAAGACCAGTATGGAGTTTCTTGCCTATGTGAAAATTTCAGTGGACAAACACCAGATACTTCTGTTCTGTGAGCTTACTGTAAATGATGTGAAAATGGTGTGCTCACAATCAGGAATGATCTAGTATCCTTCTCAGAGTTAATCTGTTTGTCTAAACCACCATAGGAGCCAAGTACCTTCATTTTTCACTATAAAATATTAGCAAAGAAAAAATGCATGTCTTCAGAGTGTTTTAAAATTATTTGAGTTTGATAAGATTGTGCTTGCAGTCCTCTTCTGTAAGACTTCAGTGGACAATTATTTCCTTGTTCTAAGGAGAGAATTTAATATATGAACTCTGTCATGGTTCATTTCTGGTACATCAAAAGTGCCAGATTAAAGTATTTCATGTGACTGCGAAAAAAGTATGACAAAAGAAAAAAAAAACATATTGCCATACTTATGATTTGTAGGGATAGATAAAATTGCTACTATTGTCAACAGATTTAAGAATGCCAAGTATTTAATAACCTGAATTGCATGTGATAGACTTTACTTAAAACATATGAATGAAAGAGAAAGGTTCTGATCACACAATCTGGCACATGGCATTTACCTGAGTGAGAAAGTTCCAAATAAATAGAAGATGAGGCCGACTCCAAGTGCTAAAAATATATTTTTGTCTAAATAAGCAGCACATCAAACACTGTGAGTTTTGTGTACTTGTGGAAATACAAATGGTGGAGAGAGAATGCACCATTCCGAGAGAACAGCTGTTGAGAATGTCAAGCTGTATAAAGACAGGGACTGGTATTCCTTCAGGGCTGTTTTTCCAGGCAAAACCAAATAAAGATAGTGATATGTAAACTTTATCCAGGTATCACAGTTTTTGTTTTCTACTTCATCAATGTGTGGCTCTGTAGAACCTCAGTTCTGTCTCCCTGGCCTTGGGTGTTCAGTGCAGTGTGGTACTGTGCTCTGGAGTCTGCCAGCTTTTTGAGCATTGATGTTCATCTGTAAGAGTATGGACTCCAGTAATAAAATAATTATATTGGACTGAATATGGGTGCTCTAGAATTTCTGTAGTATATTTACTAGAATCTTGTTGCCTATCTGCCTCCAACCTTTCTCTGAGTAGTCTTCATCAGGATTTGAGGATTGCAGGCAAGAGCTTAACAGTTAAGTATAAATTTGACATTTTTGTAGTCACTTTTTTTTTTACCCACACATCATCCTGTACCATGATTTCCATGGCACATATCTACATTGTCTGTAAAAACACAAGCTGTTTTCTTTTTATCCTTCTTTCTCACCTTCAGCTCCACATCCCTTATTTCAGGAAAAAAAATACTACAGGGGAATGATAAAAAAAAGCAAGAAACCTGTTTTCACACTACCTGGCAAGGCATTAGCCATCAGCTACACCAGGTCTGGATTGATACACATATTTGCCCAGCTTTTATGCTACAGGAGGTAGCCTCTTCAATTTTAGTATAACAGCAGATGAGCTACCCAGCAAGTAGTCAGGCTGGGGAACTAGCCCAGTGTGGTCTAAGCATTTGCTTGTATATGCAAGAGGAAAATGTGGATGTGGGGGCTTACTGCTAAAAGCACCTGACTTTAATGTTGTAGTTTGGCTGCTACTGTTAGAGGAGCTGACTTATTTATAGCAGTAATTGCAGTGTAGATTAGCTTTGTGCCTCTGGATATGCTTTGGTGACTCCAGAGGAAGGCCAATGCCTTGAACCTCCTCACTCTAGTTCTGATGGTTTCTCACACAAACAAGCACTTTAAAATGTCCTTGGAGAATTTCTGGGGAAGGATGTCTGTCAGACCTATTTACCTGACATACCTGCCTTGGACTCAGACAAGCTTAGCACTAGAAGGAGAGGTACAACCATTCTTTTGGAACCCTCTAACACATAGCAAATGTCAATTTAATTCTTCACAGTGTCCCTGTTTTTAAAGACCTGCATTTGTCACACCACTAGAGTCAGCTATCGGCTTTGGATACCAGATGCAAAATATTCATCTGTAAAATATCCTCTCTTACTACTGCTGTGCTCTGACTGATGTCTCCCTCTGCTTCTAGAATCATAAAAAGGCAAGCCCCATACATATTCTCAGGTCAGCTGCTCAGTTTTCCTGCATAGGAAAGTCGGTGGAGGCAGGCTGAACAGAAACACTTTGATGTGTGCACCTCTCTACTCTTAAAAGTGTTTCTCAATGTATATTTTGAAGGCAAAATAAAATCACTGGATTCCCAGCTTTAAAATAAGTCTAAATGAGTAGAAAATGCATGCACATGTGTACTTCTTAATGGTAAAAAGCTTGGTAATGAAGAATGAGCAAATTTTTATATGATTTATACAATGATTGTTTTCCTCATATTCCAAAATTATGCCTTACATTTTATTTTGGGGAATCACACTTTTCTCCTTTATATTTTACATATAAAAATAGGGTACAAAAATATCATTTAGACATGTGAGGTAATTTCCTCATAGAAACTGAATTGCTTCTGGATGTGTAAGTATTTGCATTTCCCTCCAAAATAACTGGGTCAGAGTTTATGTAATTTCTTAGATCACCCTGTGCAGACCATTGTCCTCAGGAATGCAAAATAAAGACCTGAGCAAAATCTCCATTAAAGCCTTTTGGAAATGTAATATGCATTCCCAAAGTCTAGAAAATAGATTTCTCTCCTCAAATAGCACTCCTGATGGAGGAAATTAAGACTTCCCCTTTTTTTTTTCTGCCAGACAGAAAGAAATACAGTAGCATATGCTTGAAACAATTCATTTATAACAGATGAAGTATAAAAGTATGGCTAAATTCTGTGTAATAAAGTGTTTATATGTTACCACACAAGTACTTAGGAGTAGCTAGCTATTTTTTTAAACATGTGTTATGGCAACAAACCCCATCGTGAATAGTTTTGAAATTAAATACACCGTCTCATCAAGGGTGACAAAAGCAAGTAAATATATTATTAAGTACTTGAGTTCCTAGATATCCATGTCTCTCATTTCCATGTGAATTGTGTTGCTCTGGCCATTCTTCTGACTGGTAAGACTTGTTCATGTGCTAACCTTTCCCATTATACTGTCCACTGATGTATGAAGGTGCACAGCATTAAGGATCAGTGCAAAATCTTTTTTCACTTGCCTGTTTAAATCACTTTCCACTCCAAAGTTTAGTCAGCAGTGTGTTGTTACCCCAGCTGTGATACCATGTGTCTCTGGATATAAGGACTCATTAGTTAAATCTCTGTGTGTGGGATCTGGGTTTCTTGGCAATGCTTTTTTTTTTCATCTCTGCTTCAGGAAGCTGTTTGAAAATGAATGCCTAAAAGGAGCCTACTCATTTGTGTTGTAAAATTTTTGACATTTCTGGATAAGTGCCACATCAGAGGCATTTTAAAAATCTATGTAACCTTTAAGATAACCAGAGCTGAGGGCCCTGTTCTTTTCTGCTTTTCTTGGCAAAGGCATCCACTTCCTTTCCTTTCACTTCTCTCTTCTTTTTTCCTTAAAACTTCCTCTTGGCTTACCAGAAGTGGTCTTTATTCCTTGTATATTAATTCTGGCATTCTAGACAAAGAACAAGACTTAAATATCTGTCTGACAGGTAAAAAGCATTTTATATAAAATGCATCAGAATCACTTGTATTTATTTTGGGTTTAGAGAAGGTTAACGTTCCTGCATTTCTTGGCTAGCTCTCATGCAGCAGTAAGGTTTGCTGGAACTGAATGCTTTGTTTTGAATACACAATAGCCTGGTCTTTCACTTGTTTATTAGCCTTGTAGCACATTCCTATAAGTGACTGTCATGACATTTAGAGGTCAAGGACAAATTACATTATTTTGTATAGAAATATTAGTCAGCATCCCTAAATCTGTAAGTGTCATGGAATACATTTGTTACAACTGGCATCTCTCCAGAGGCCTTAGTTGGAAAAGATGTCATCACAGCAATTGTACTTTAATTCGTTGAGTAACCAAATTATGAGTATGGTAAAACTCGGGGACTACTTACACAAAACCAGTAAATCTAAGTGAAGAAGTATATACTGATATTTGAGGAATAAGGAAACCTGATACAGGTTGATAGAAAAATATGCATCACAAATTAAGTTTATTGTAAAAGATGTAACTCTGTGAAAGGCTCACTCAGTGTGAATTCTAAAGGGGCTTTTCGCTTTAAAATTGTTGACTTTTCCACTCTGTTTTTATTTAAATTCAATGGTTAATTATTTTTGTTTGTTTCCCTTTATGCTAATAGCAAGTTAAGAGGAAATAGAAATAAATTAAAATATGTTCAAAGCAGTCTTTTAGCATTCTAATAATGTGCAGAAATGCAATTGGAAATCCTGCTGTGTCTAAAACTAAAAATAAAAGAATAATATTTAATTTTTATTGATGAAATCCATAAAAGGATTTTATAACTGATTGAATAACAGTCTCCAATCCCTAGGCAGTCAGTTGGGCTTCAATTAATGTTTACAATAATAATACAAAAAAGAAAATATTCTAAAACCAAGACCTCAATTAGGACAATAAAGTTGAGAACACTTCAGTAGTGCAGCAATTCAGTATTTTCTAATACAGTATAGGACAAAATCTATATCTGGAAATCTTCCTTTCCCACATGATTTCCTTAAAGTAGTTCTGAAACCTACAGTAAACTTTTTTGATCTTTGCTTAAAGGTAAACTTGTGATCTGCCAACAATTTTGTTTATTAAATACTCATTTAAAGTAAGGAAAGTTCTGTGCTCAGACTGGCTCTAAAATTGTGCCCAACCTCTGTTTGTGAAACTCTGTCCCTTAGATCATTGTTAATTAATTAGAAATTAAAATTTGTAAGTCAAATTATATCAGGTGGAGATTTTTCAATCATGCTGTTCTTAACATGCCTTCAGGTTATTTAGCTTTATTATGAAAGGAAATTTAAGAAAAGTGATTGATTTTATTTGTAAATGATCCTTTTAAGCAGGGCTTAAGGGCTACTAAATCAGCATATTTTGCAAAATTTTAAAGACTATTCAGATATTTTCAATTGAGATAGACACTATTATGAGAGGTTAAAAATCTAAATATCTCATGATTCATCTGTCTGTAAACTCAAAGGCAATTGATCATGGGTTTTTTAAATAATCATTACCATTAAAACTATTGATGGTAATATTCTGAAAGTTTGAATAAATGCTTGGCAATCCCAAACCTTATCTAACTTATCTGGATTCATTAAACTAATTTGGATCGGTTGAAAATCTAACTTTAAAAAGTGCTTCTTGCATGATTTCTCAGAGTTCCAAAGATGGTCTCCTGTCTGCTTCTAACCAATATCAGAGGTTTTATATGATTTTGAAGTAAAACCGTTAAAATTATTTCTGTTAGCATAATATTGATCTTGGGCTTACTTTAAAGGTTTTAGACTTCAACCAGACCTTGCACTGGGCGTGGACTGTGAATTCCAAACCACAGAGAAGGCCTTGTGGATTTGATTTTTGCTGCAGACATTAACACAATGCTATCTGGAGTCCCTGCAAGCAGAGCAGATTGTTTCTTTGTTTGTCATGATAAATTGTAGTGCCAAGAGCAAATAACATAGTAAAAGATTGTAACAGTATTAAACTGTTTGCTGATGGTTGGTTTCATTTAGCTGGTTAAAGGAAAATATTTCCTGATACAATAATTACATGGATTAAAAAATAGTGGGGTTTTGAAGATTTTGTTGCTTTGTCCTGCTGGTTATTAGGATCTAATTCTATATTTGCTTTAATTCGATCAAATGACAATGATTTCCAAAGGAGTCAGTCAGAGTCTTTGGTCCAATATTAAAAATTCCTCCCAATTTGCAACAGCTGGCAAATGCACAGAATGCATTGTGCCCCCAGCTAATTGGAGAGTAATGATTTCAATTAGGTACCTCAGCCTTTAAACATACCTATTCCAAATGTGCAGAAGGAATTTCTGTGTGAGAACATATCTAAATGTGTCTGATTCTTTCAGACTGAAACCCAAGGTATGGTGACTTCAGTTTGTGTTTAGCACATGTGGGAAAACAAAGGAGGCAGAAAGACTGTATTGAAGTAGGATTTTGATCTCTTCTATGGGAAGAAGTATTCCCCTAAAGAATTAGGAGTAATTCAACATCCTACTTTGGTAATAGGATATTTTTGTCAAACTTTTTGTAATACACTAGTGCAAACAATGGCAATGAGTGTTAATTATGTATTTCTCAACCATCATTTGATTTCAAATACAGAAAACTGGAGTTTACTTCATAATATATAAGATTTTTCCACTATCAAGAAATTTAGTCTTAGGGTATACGGATGTGATTACGAATTCAATGAAAATTAATCAAAAATATGCAAATAGAATATATAAAAATTTTCAATGCATACATAAATAGATGAATGGGATCAGACAGAGATGAAAATAAGGTGATAGGTGGTTGAAGTATTTTTTCCTGTTTTTCAAAATAATTCTCGTTGCGGCCGGCATGTCAATAATTTTTAAGCTTGGCTTCCAATGATGTATTTCTTCAGCAATGTCCAGAGAGAGGGTTCAATTTGCCTGTCCTTCTGTCATTATTGCTGTCACAAATGTAATCTGCAATTTGAACTTTTAGGGAAGGAACGTATTCTGAGGCCTCACTCCCAGAAATTGCACCTAGTTGCTGTTAATTAGTCAAATTTGAGACTGTATAGCATTAAGAGCCTATTCATGATAACTGACAGTAAAAGAATCAAGCAACTGACTTTGACTTCTTCAAGTTTCTCAAAAAAAGCAAAGATAAAAGCTGAGCATTCATTATTAAAAAATAATAAATAAGGATATGTAAGCTATTATAATGAGAAATATTTCAGTAAGTAGTGTTCCTCAAAGAAGATAGAAATAATAACATGCTAGTGCTAATTTTTAGAATTTTTTAGTAATTTGCAATAGATTCTAATATTCAGTATTTCTCCAATTGCCAAATGTTGGATTACAGATTTTACTTTGCTGTTTGTCATTGCTGATTGATCCATTTAATCACTAGACTATGCTACCTTATATCACCTGAATCTGCATCTTCTCAGGCATTCCAAATTCAAAACTTGCATTATGAAGTTTGATTTGTGTGTAAAATCATAGAATCATTTTGTTGGAAGTGGCCTTTTGAGGTCATATGGTCCAATCCTCCCTGCTTACATCAATGCTAAATTCAAGTTAAATCAGTTGTGGGATTGCTAGTTTATTTTTAAAGGATGATAGGTCTAAAGTCAGTGGAAGACTTGGTTTCAAATACAGAAAATGCTATTACTGCGATTTTCATTGCTTATCTTTTGTGGGTTTTTTTCTGCACTGATGCTGCAGAATGAATACTTTAATGATAGTGAAATGCAAATAGTGATCCCTGAATGTCTGACTAAAACATTCTCCTAAGAGCATACCAAAATCAAACTTCACTGTATTTCCAGAAGGGCATTGTCAATATTAGACAGTTTCTTTGGTCCTGGGAGTCAATAAAACCTTTACCTAATAAAAGACTTCAAGTTTTGGCTTCTGTGCAAATCTTTGCTGGTGAGATAATTTAAAGAATTCACTGAAAACTGCGTACTCAGAGTAACATCTCTGGATTTTGCATTTAGTTTACTTGAATATGAAATAATTATATTAAGTGAGTGGCTTGGTTTGGTCATTGCAACAGTAATTCACTCCTCTGTTTCTAAAACAAGGAACATTCCCCTGCAGATTTTCAATGTTCAAAGTAATAGAACTTGTGAAGAAAACATTATAGATTCAATTAAATAGTATTCAGAAAAATCTCCCTGTTGTACTCAAGAATAATGACAGGCAAGCATATGTTTATAGAAGATAAGGTGGTGACTCAGACTGTTGCGCAACCAGGCAGTGGAAGTAATGGGTCCAGCCTCTTGTTAAGCCCAATGCTGCTGGATATTTTTTAGTCTCCTCTCCCTTCCACTGCTTCTTCATACTGCCAAGGTCACCATTGCCAGTAGCAATATTTCCTGCAATTTTTCCTCCTTTGGAACTTTGTGTAAATGCATTTGAAAGAATTGCTTACATTTCAAGGTCACAGAAGCAGAGTGAGTCTCATGTTTAGTTGGAATTTGAGTGACATGGTGCTACTAAGCTGTTTCAAATAGTCTGAAAATATTTTTCATTCTCAGACTGACCTGGCAGATATCTGCATTGGTAAACTGCCTTCCAAAATCAAAGACTTGTTAAGAAGTATGTTTAAGTTAACTATTAAACCTTCATGCTTCTTACAATTATGAATTAGTCACTGGAGAGGGTGGACTCAGTTTGTCTTTTACCTGTTTATCACTTGATGGAAGCTTTTATAAGCTATTATAATAGAATAAAATGCAAACTAGTCAGTATTTGAGATGTCCAACCCAGAAAGAGGCCTCTAAATTCAAGTACCTTCTAATGTATGATTCAATATCAACACAAATATTTTATTTACAAACTATGCTGAGAATGAAAATAAAAGCCACACCAATTTTTATGCCACTGAAGTAGTATAAACATCAAAGACATTTTGCTTTGTTCACTGGAATCAAGCTCAAACACATACTGTATTATAAAGTACAATATGCATACCTAGTAAAAAAATATGCGGATTTAAAGGGTTAATTAGAAATTATGATAATTGAACTATGTGTTCTTTCTCTGAAATAGTCTCTATGAATTTACAGCACAATATAAGTGGTTCTGTGTTATTAGGTAAACAGACTCGAAGCCATTTCCAGGAAGATCTTACATTAAAAGCTCTTCATTTAATGCATTAAGGGCAACTATAGCAGAGGGTTTAAAGATAAAATAGTAGTAATGTAGTTATGATTTTAATGACAGTTAATTTCCATTTGAAATGACCTTGCTTTTTAAGACTAAGTCCAGTTGCCAAGGCTTCCAGATTGATGTCCTTGACTGTGGCGGTTTTGCTAACTTGAAACCTTCAGCTATTGTTTGGGTCTTCTCTCCTAGTTTCCCCTAAATGGAAGGTAGGATGATCAGCACTGATGGACACTCATCACGTGGTGCAGGGCATACATACCTGCATTCCATCCATCCATCCGTCCGTCCATCCATCCGTCTGTCCGTCTGCCTGTCTGTCTGTCTGTCTATCTGTCTGTCTGTTTGTCTGTTGGTACAATCTATCTCTCTATCTATCTATCTATCTATCTATCTATCTATCTTTCTATCTTTCTATCTTTCTATCTTTCTATCTTTCTATCTTTCTATCTTTCTATCTTTCTATCTTTCTATCTGCATTTTACTGGATGCTATTTGTTTACCTCTGCTACTACAGTGTTTGTATCATAAGCAACTACAGCACTGAAGGAAATTACAGAAATCTGGTTCCTTACTGCATTTTAAAGACCTCTCATTTCCAGTGCAGAAAAAGAATTGAACCCTAAAATGAGCTCTTGATTTTTTACTTCAACCTTTAGATTAATATTAGACATCCAAGACACTTTTTAAAATGCAAGTTTGAATGAGATTAAAAATAAATTATATCTGTTGTATGTTGCTTTAAGAAAAAAAAAAATGCTTGCATAACAGAAAAATGGAAGTCCTTTTATAGCTAAAAGTAATTTTATCCATATTTAAGTTTTATTTACCTGTGGCTTTCTCTATTTCCTCTCTTCTGCTTAATGACCTTAAGTAAAAAATACTGCTAAAATATAACATTGCAATTTTGGCCATCACCTGTTTTATGTACTGTGTGTCTGATTAAAAAATTCTAATATTTCAAACATAAAACTCAAACAAACATTATTTTACAGAACTTCTTTTGCAGTGTACATTGAAAACTGGATAAATATTTTCTTCTGGGGTATTTTTATAGTAAATGATTGAGAGATCATCAAAGGGAATAAATTAATATTGGTAAGATAAGAAACTTTCATGTATTCTGATGCATCTCTGGCCTGGAGATACCTGGGACTCATGAGACTTAGGCAGCAGCTGGGCTAGCAGAACTCATATTTCATACTAGAATCTGTCAGATAGCAAGCAAAAACATGGAAGTGTGGATATGCATCAAGCAGAAGGGTTATGTTGAATCTAGGAGGAGCTGAGAGGCCCAGCAATACTGAGAGGCCCAGTTGCTCCGGTGAAGCGAGATTTTGAGTACCTAAGTGAAAAAATGCTGACAGAACCAGATAGCCTTCACCAGAGAATTCAAAAGACAGTCAAATATGAAAAATAAATTATTATTAACAGATTACTTAGCTATCTAGTCAACCCAGACTCTAGAAGTATAGAAGCTGGGAAAAGTGACAACACTTATTAAAGAATAACAGGAAGAGTCTGAGAATAAATCTGATTTCTGAACGAAGGTAATAAAAATAAGATCAAGTATAGAAGTAATTTATGCAAGAAAATAAAGCATCTATGTGGTTCTTGTAGAGAGCTCACAGCTGTTCATAGCAGTCAGTAAGCATATGAATAAACTGCAAGCCAGCTGATATATCTGAATTTCAAAAAAAGCTTTATACTAAGTTTCTAATCACAGTTTCTTCAAGAAACTGAGCTGACAAGGAATAAAAATAGGAACTAGTACCATTAGATAAATGAATTATGTCCCCCCACCTTTTGAATGTTGTGTCCATTTTGATATGATCAGCTCATCTCAGACAGATGTATTAGAAGTAGAAAAGGCTTATGAAAAGGGCGATAAAGCAAATTAAGACATCTGTATGGGAAGGGATTAAGAACAGAAAAGGCTCCTCATCTTGCTCTTGAATGAAGAAGGATGTGATCTGGTTTTGCAGTCATAAATGGCATGGAAAATGTGCATAGGAAACAATTATTCAGTGTTTATCACAAGCCAAGCATTAATAGCATGTTTAAATTGAATGTGAGTATATTCAAATGCAAAACTCTGCTGCAGATGAGACCAGTGCAACTGGCTTCAGGGAGCAGTTATGTTACTTTACAGATGAAAAGTCCATCAACAGCTATTAAATACAAATAAGATGAGCAAACTGTTCAGGATGGTCACTTTAGTGCATACCACAGCAATTCAGGGGAGTATACCAATGGATACATCACCCTGTCCTTGTTATGTTCACGTATTTTTTCATGAGAATCTTCTCTGGTCTTAAAGTCCATATGCTTATTTTTATATTTGTACAGGAATATAAAGGTTGAAAAAAAGAAAGGCTGTTATTAGACAAGTGGGGAAGTAATAAACAGAAGGGAACGGTATTAGTGAACCATGGGAAATAGATGCTTGATAAAGCAACAAAGAAATTTACAGATACGTAGAAAGCAGGATTGTGGCAGGAAATGGTGTGAAAAACTGGGAGAGAAGGATTTTCAAAAAAGGGAAAAGATTAAATATACACAAAGGAAAGTGGGGGCTTCCAAGAATGGTGAATAAATACATGATAATGGAAATAGGAGAAAACCCTATATATCTGAATAGTGGAGATTCATAGTAGTGGGAAAAGGTTACTTTTACATTACTTTTTCTTTTTAATAACGTGTGATGTCTTTGCAGGTGACCTGGATATGGTAGCACATTATGCATGCCTTAATAAGAGACTATGACACTTTGGTGGTTGCTTTCTCATGTGCTCAGGGGCCTCATCTCCAGTTGGGGCTATTCATTTATATGCAGAGGACTCCAGTTGTAGCATGATGTCAATCGAACAGCTGTGTTTCTGGACAACTAGAGACACTTCTGAAGTTCAGATTCTGCCAAATTTAATAAGACTGTGTCAAATGTATTCAGATCAAAGCCACTTACTTTTAATCTTTCTGTTTCTAGATTTAATGTGAGTCTCAGGGCAGAGTAGCTCATCTGAAAACAAGAATGCCATCTATCCCTTTCCATAGGGTAAATCCTTACCAAATTATCTGTAATAAAACCTTGCATTTTTAAAATGAGAAGGACCTTTCTTCTAAAATTCTTATTAACTTTAGTTCTTACATTACTTGCTATTCACATTACCAAAGTGCATAAGGGTAATAGTCCTTATCACCATGTAAAGATCTTCACAATATAGTGTCAACTGCTATCAGAAGAGAACATAAGCTTTCTAACTTATGGGAGAAAGAAGCAAGTTCTCATTTGGTAAACTGATATTCCTCTACTAAAATTAATGGACTAGGCCAATTAACAGGAACCGAAGATACAATGTCAGTATGCTTCTCCTTTTTACAGATCAGTCATTTGCCTTGATACATTTGCCTTGCGTACTCTTTATGCAAATATGTAAACATGAATAATTACTACAAATTATTTTTTAAAAATAGCTTGAAAGACAAACTCTTTGCAGAATGTCTAAGAGACAGGAGATATGCAGGTTTTTCCAAGAACAGAGTTCCAAAAATTAGGGCAATATGTGCAAGTAATTAGACACCAAATATGCTAGAGATGCATTTCTGACCCAGTGTGCAAATGCCCTTAAATACAGCTATGCGCACACCTTCCCAGGAAAATTTGCCAGTGCTTATGCAGAAAATGCCAGAACAGAAAGTTGACAGGTTATGGAAAAGGTAAATTGAGGGAAAAACTTTTGAAAGGCCAGAAGTTTTGCTTTAATCTTAGCAAAGTCCGTGTTTGCTAACAGATACCCCATATCTCAGAAGTTTCAAGACTTGCCTGCCTAAGAAAACAGACACAGATTCAATATTCATTCGGTGGCTTCTGCAAAGTCCAGTGAGAAGACATCGCATAATGATGTCTAACACCATCCTGTGAAATAAAACAACCTAGATAGAGCAGAGTATATTATTTGTCCTGAGAGTAGTATTATAAATTTTATCAGAGTAATTATTTTAATTAACTGTATATGTTGTGACCTTTTTCCCTCCCCTGGACCTAATCATTAGACAATCTTTTAAATGACATTTTTAAATATACAGTGTTAAAATTCAATACTAGTGGAAAGTCATGCTTTACAACATTTTCAACATAATTTTACAATAGCAGCAGTGTAGACTCCTGAGGGAAGGAACTCAATAAAAAGAGCAATGTGGCTAACAGATTGGTTGTGCATGTTGACATTCTTTACACACACAAGTTAATGGGCAAAAATACACAATTTCCTCCAGGAAAAGAAAGCAGAGTCAGTGCCAGTGTCAAATTCCCAGTGTTAATTAGAAAAAAAAAAATCCACAGTTATTTGGAAATAGAAGTAATCAAACTTAATTATGGAAATTTATTTAAAATTAGACTTTTTGCATATTTTACCATGTTTTGCTCTGTCAAAGAACTGCTAGTAGAGTGGCAGAGAAGAAAAGGGAAATAGCTGGCCATTTACTGCAACCCAGTATCATCAGCAAAAATGTTACGCATGTTTTCCTAAGTTTTATAAGTTGCCAAGATGCAATTTCAAAGCTACAGTGTTAAAATTCATCTTGAAAACCTCCCCCATGCTCTGCTAATTTTGCTAAAAATATTAAAGTGCATTATCTCTGCACAGAACCTTATATTTTAGCCTTTTTTTATCTACATACTATGATTTTGAATTGAAGAAAAGTTTAAACCTTTAAATTTATTATTAAATATTCTCTGCACTTTCAAATACTATACCTGAGTCATGCCTTTGAAACATAAGGTTGAAAAGTTAGTGTCTTCTGTTTCCTTCAATCCATGAAGTAGATATTTAAAACAATGGATCTTGTGCCATTTTATTTACGTGCACCGTCCTATCACCAGCACCCAAAGGCTGACTTTTGATCATAGGGGAAATTAAAGAAAAGCCTCTGAATGTTTGTAAATACAGGAAAATAATTGAAAAGTTCGTGTGAAAGCACCAATAGTCTAATCCTGCAGCAGCCACTATTATATTTGAAATTTCCTATGCATCCAGGTAAAATGATCCTACAGATATATCTGCTATTCCAGTTAACTGAGCATGCTAAATGAGCAGGTCAAGGGGAGTCACTCAAGAATTTAAAACCTCTGGGAACACTGGCCTTCCTTGTATCAGATTCAGTCTTGCTGTGGCAATTCAGTGCTTCACAAAAGGGTGAAAATACATTAAAAGACTACTGATACATAAAGAATTAAAAAAAAAAAAAATGTAAGCCCAAATATGCCTTTGCAGGTTACTAACAGAAGCCCTGAATCACAGTATTAGTACAATAGAAGTATGGTACAGCAATCCTCCTTTTTCAGTTCTAATTAAAAATATCAAACATTTATACACCAAATCTCATATCCCAACCGTGATATCACACTAAGTTGCTATATGATTTCTTCCATTCATTCAACTTTTCCATTCAAACAACATTTTAAAACACTGTAAATCCCTTTCCCCTATTATCTGACTTGCTAAATCTAGAGTTTCTTCCCTTGAATGATTAGGAAATATCATCTATTTCTAATTTACTTGTGTTACTGAAAATAGAGGACGGATGGGAGAGGGGACACAATAAATATTTGCAAATGTATATTAGGTGTAACGTCTGTGGCACTGAATTTTAAAGCAGCCCTTTTCAAAAACAGGAATATGAATAATATTTGGGTGATGGTATTGGCATAGAAATCTGTATTCAGTAATTTGATTGAATATTTTCCAGGTAAATATTGCTTATAGCTTTGCTGCCTTGCAAATATTTGGGAAGGCAGTAGAGTTTGTGCTCATTTTTCTCTAAAAGTTGATGTTTGTATTCTATAAATACAATTCTGATTTCACTATTATATGAGAAGACAATATTGTAGTAAATTTGATACTTAGTTTTGAGGTTTTTCTGTAGTTACCTAAGTTTGTCAGAACACATGGTTAAAATTATATTACTACATTAAGGGAGTTGATTTAGGTAATCTTGTAGTTTTCAAGTAATTATATTGGTTTCCAAGGTTTTTATACTCTTGAGTAGTGGCTAAACTATTCTTTTAATGCACTTTCTGCTGTCTGTGGAAAATCTACCTCTAACTCTCCAGCCAAGTGTTCCCTGTTTTGTTTGTATCAGAATATTTGCTTATCTTTCATTTGTGAGTTAAGTGACAGAACTGAATGATGTGACATCTTAACTCATGAGAACATGAGTTAAGAATGTAGTGATGTAGTGAAATATCTGGTTCTGCTTATAAATCATCAGTGCTAGCTTTAATAGTTCTGGTGGGCTTATAAATGAGCAGGTTGTACCTCTCCATCTATATCATTGTGTTTATTGTTCTCATCATTAAATTTGATTTTTATTTGGGGTCACTGCTATCCAGTATTTTGCCTGTAATGCCTTACTTAATAGACTTCAATGTCTTTCAAAATTATATAAGTAGCTGCTTTTTATCATTGCCAATCAGATCAATTCAGTGCAATCTAGTTGACATGACTTATAAAAATGCATCCTGACAGAGCTCTCTCCTCTTTTCTGAAGACTGACACTGCCATAATTTTGCACATATTTTCAGCGTTTTCCAGTTATGAGCACCTGTCATTACTCTAAAATGGATATTTGAAAGATCTCTGACAGTAGCTCAACTGTTTGAGTACAGTTTCCCTTTACTAGATAAGTATATATGCAACTGTGTATGTCTTGCGAGCAAGATTTCAGTTTTTACAAAGCTCAGAGTGCCTGTGAATCACAGAAGCCTTCATTGTCTTTATGGTTTAAGAGGAAGCATTTACATTAATTCTAAGGTAAACTTATCCTTCCAAAAGACATTAACTTATTTTTAAATATAAGGTCAGTTGACTCTTTTATAAGAGTTCAGATGTCTGCTCTCTGCATAACAGAAGGCAAAGTCATTTAGACATTATAATCTGACCATCCTAAACTGGAGTCCAGGTCAAGAAATTTCTGACTTTCTGTTCTTAAAAGTGCTATCAATTACTGCCTTCCTATGTCCTTGTTTCTTAGAAGACATGCCTCTGGTAAGATTTCTTCACTGTACTAGAGTGTCTTTGGATTTCAATGTTAAACACTGAGGGTTGGTAAATCAGGTTTCTCTCTGGAGATGCATTTTGCTCAGATGTACTCCACAATAAAACTTAGAGAATTACCATCTTCTAATGATTGCTGTACGTATACTTGCTTGATTTTAGCAATATCCTGTTGTGGCCGGTGGCGTGGGCCGGACAGCTGACCACAGGGACGGCCGGTGGCTCGGCGGCTTGTTCTGAGAGCTTCCTCTTCGTTAAGTCAACTTCAGCTAGGGACTTCTTTTCCCCTCGCCGCTTGCCGGGCTTCCCTGGGATGGTGGCCGCTGTCCTAAAAACCGGAGAGGTGCTGAGAGAGAGAGTGTTCCTTTGCCCGGAGCCCCAAATCAGACACAAGACACGAGGGTCCGCTCTGCTTGGGCTCAGGGGCAAAAGACCCGGAACCGCCCAACATTCAGACTTTTATTCTGAGGGTTACAACTTCTCTCATAACGGTACAGGGGAGGACACGGAGAAGGGTCGAAGGTCAGGATGCAGTCAGGAAGGAGGAAGGGAGGAAAGAGTGAGACACAAGATACTATTAACTGAGGGGGAGGCAGGGAGAGTTCGACTCCCCTTCCAAGGCCAAACTTAACTCTACCTTCAGAGGGGCCTCACTTTCTAGGCCCCCAGAAATTCTTCAGGGGGTATGTCATTCTCTGAGCTTGAACCACCGCTACATCTCCCCCTTTTCTATTATATATGGAGAAAGTTTTACTAGTTAGGGACATAATGAGACCCTTAAGACAATTGAGGGAACATAATACAATGAGAATAGTAAACACTGTCTAAAGTAAAGTTAATTGAAATGAGATCATCTAGGATTAAGGAAAAAAAAAACTTCTTTCCCTTTACCTCTTTAGGGGCATGGGGTGGGAAAAAGGGGGCAAGGGAAAACACACGAGGAGAGGCAGGGGGGAAGACAGGGAAGGGGGTTCTTCTTTTTTCTTCGGTCGGGTCAGTTCTTTCACCGGTTTTCTGAAGGAGGTTTCCACTGTTTTTCCTCCGTGCAGGTTAAAAGTCCTTTTTTCTTCTTTTCCAGGCCAGATGGGCTTGTTTTTGTTCTCTGCTTTCCGCTCTGGTTGTGCCTGGAAGTACACTCTTGGATATTTGATTAGAGGGCCTGTATGGCCTTATATTTCTGGCTGGTACCCACTTTGGTCCCTTAGGGGTGGACACACATGCGTACCCTCGTCCCCAGACAATCAGTGGGAGGGGCCCTTCAATTTGATGGGTCTCAGGGTCTTTGACCAGCACCGGCGGTTGTTCTTTTAATTTGGCTGAGGTCGAATTGGAAAAGTGCCGGAATACAGGGGGAATGGGTTCTTCCTGGGTGTTATTTAAAAAATTGATTGTGAAGAGCGCCTTGCAGAGTCGTTCAACAGGCGATTTGTTCCCTGCCCCTCCCTGTTGCTGGTGGAGGACCCTTTTGAGGGTTTGGTGTGTTCTTTCCACGATTGCCTGTCCAGTGGGGGAATGAGGGATCCCAGTGGTGTGGGTCACTCCCCACTGCTGGAAGAACTCTCGAAGGTGGGATGAGGTATACGCGGGACCATTGTCTGTTTTGATCTCTTTGGGGGTGCCTAGTACAGAGAAGGCCATAAGGAAATGTTTAACAGTGTCTTTTGCCTTCTCGCCTGTGTGGGCAGAGGCAAAAATGGCACCAGAAAATGTGTCGACTGACACATGGACATACTTGAGTCTGCCAAATTCGTTGAGGTGGGTAATGTCGGTCTGCCATAATTGGCAGCTGGCTAGTCCCCGGGGGTTAACCCCTGGGTTCATTGAAGGAAGTTGGTAGGTCTGGCAATTAGGACATGTAGCTACGATGGCTCTCGCTTGGGCAAGAGGTAAGTGGAACATCCTCCTGAGGGCGGGAGCATTTTGGTGAAAGAACTGGTGGCTGAGTTTGGCCTGTGCAAAGGTGTCAGGTGTGTTAGCCATTCGTACGACCATGGCTAACGCATCTGCCCTGCGGTTCCCTTCAGATATGAACCCTGGGAGATCCTGGTGTGATCTAACATGCATGACATGGAAAGGATGTTCTCTGTGCGACAGTAGGTACACTAACCTGGAGAGTAAACCAAACAGTTTGTGGTTGGTTACCTCCTTTAACAAGGAATGTTCTGCTCTGGCAGTGACCCCAGCTACGTATGCTGAATCAGTTACCAGATTCAGAGGTTCCTGGAATTTCTCGAATACTCTGACTACGGCTGTTAATTCTGCGATCTGTGGGGAATCTTCTACTATGTGGACTTCAGCTTCCCACTGTTGGGTTTTAGGGTCCTTCCAAGTCAAAACTGACTTGTGGGAGGACCCTGAGCCGTCTGTGAAAACAGTCAGGGCATCTAATGGAGATTTGCTTTGAAGCATTTTGGGTGCCAATTGGAAATTTGTGTTGAACAGATGGTGTTTTAATTTGTGGCAGGTAATTTGGCCTGGGTAACTGTCCAGTGCGAGCTGGAGGTGCTCGTTGGTTTGGAGTAGGTTCTCCAGATCCTCGTCACGCCAGGGGACATGTATGTGTGAAAAATCACATCCAGCTAGGATGCGAAGCCTGGTTCTTGCTCTCTGTATTAGTTTTGCTACTAGCTCCTGTGGTGTTGTGATAGTCTTGGACGGTTGATGAGGAAGAAAGATCCACTCTATGATCAGGAGAGCGTCTTTCAGCCTCTCGTCCCACTGAAAGATGAGACCATGGTAAGATGGTACCTGTCTGAGGATGATGAATCGGAAGGGCAGGTCTGGTGCGATCCTGTGTGCCTGTCAGGAGGAAAGTGCGCGTTGCACCTTACCAATGACAGCCTTGGCGTCTGCGGTGAGAGCCTTTGGTGAGTCCAGTCCTTCTCCCCCCTTTAGGAGTTGGAACAAGGGGGCGAGGTCTGTTGTCGTCAATCCCAGTAGAGGGCACACCCAGTTAATTGACCCGCAGAGTTGGTGGAGGTCTCGTAGGGTTTTTGGGTTGTCGTTGATGATGAGCTGTTGGGGTGTGATGGTCTTTTCGGCAATGCGAATCCCGAGGTACGTCCATGGGCAGGTGTGTTGTACTTTTTCAGGTTGGATCTCCATCCCGGCATGTTGAATAGCGTCTATGGTGGTGGTTAAAGTCGTTTCTAGGTAGGGTTGGGTTGGGGCACAGACTAGTACATCATCCATGTAGTGGTAGATGATTGCTTTGGGGAAGGCTTTACGGACAGGTGACAGGATCCCTGCCACGTACCATCGGCAGATTACAGGAGAACAACACATACCCATTGGTAACACTCTCCAATGGTAGCGTTTCTGTGGGGCCTTGTCCTGGTTTAGGGCAAATATTTAGGAGGAAACCTCTGGGGGGTCTCCTCTAGGAAGAGCCGATTCCAATCGCCCGTCCCCCTACCGGTCCGGGAAGAATTTCCTTAGAGAAAAGTGGAAAAAA
>JAHLSL010000117.1:4098274-4176998 GCA_025920805.1 Petroica traversi | reverse complement strand
GGGGGGGGGCCCCCGGGGGTTCCCTGGTGTCCTGGGCCCACGCGATGCCAACCAGTCCCAGGAAGAGGAAAAAAAGAAAAAATATCCAGCAAAAGAAACAAAGTCTCTCCCTGCAAAAAGCCGGGAAAAATCCGAGGAAAAACCCTCTGCTGTGAGCTCAGCCAGCACCCCCACAACAGAGAGAGTAAAAAAAAAAAAAAAAGAAAAGAGATAACGCTGTCTGCTGGAATGCAGCCTCTCCGCTCTCTCGGCCTTGGTTTGTAGTATCCTGCAGACAAACGGCGAGTGTTTTTTTCCTCCACCTTCACTTTCACTGTCTTCCTTGGACCAACTTAAAGCTGCAGAACTTAATGTCCAGCATAAGCAAGAGGACGACTGGGGATACAAACAGGTCATATGGCCAACCCAGGACAGGCCTGTCGGTTTATTGACGGAACGGAGAATGCAAAACGCGGAGCATCTCGAGGATGTAGGGGTATGGAAAAGAAACAGTCTTTTATATCAATGACAGCAAGTGGCCACTGTCGGGGGAGCATCGCAGGCGATGGAAGGCCTGGCTGAAGGGGACCCATTTCTACAATGACTTTGTTTATCTCTCGCAGGTCGTGGAGAAGTCTCCACTTGTCCTTGCCTGCTTTTTTTATGACGAATACTGGGGAATTCCATGGGCTATTGGATGGGACAAGATTACCTTTGGCAAGCTGTTCTTCTACTAGTGACTCAAGGGCGCTTAGTTTGTCCTTAGGAAGGGGCCACTGTTCCACCCTTACTGGCTTATCTGTTTTCCACGTTAGAGCTGGGGTGGTGCGCCTTTGGGTGGCCCCCACTAAAAATCCTGGGGTGCTGGTGGAATTTCTAGGCGGGTCCCCCACTGTTCGAGGAGGTCCCTCCCCCATAAAGTAAAGCCTGATGGCACCACAAAGGGTCTGATAGAAGCTATGTGTCCATGAGGTCCTTCTATCGTGATGTTGTTGGTACTTCTCTGGGAGGTTGTTGCTCCCCCTACCCCTGTGATTTCTCCCCCAGAAGGTCTGAGACCCCACTGGGAGGGCCACTCAGACGCTGAAATGATGGTGACATCAGCCCCTGTGTCTGGCATCCCACTAAGATGTACTGTTGACTTCCCATTGGTTAACTTACAGTTTAGGGATGGGTGGTCTGTGCCCACTACCTGGGCCCAGTAGATGGTTGGTGTTCGTACATTTCTGGGAAACTCCTTGGGCAGTATGATGGTATGTGCCACCCACTGCCCTTGTGGGATGAACTCAGGGACGTTTGTGTAAGACACTGTGATATCGAAATTCATTTTTGGGGACACTGTTATTATTTGAGGTAGGATAAAGAGCATAGGTGGTCCCTGGGTAGAGTTCCCAACAACGAGTATGTCCGTCTGGCAGTCTATGTCTCCTTGGAGGGAGACCTTGAATGGTTGGAAGTGTTCGCTTGTGATATGGTGTGCTGATGCACTTACCAAGTCCATCCTCTTGCCCCAAGTCCTCGGTGGGCCTCCTGTGTCCGCTGGTGGTGGGGCGGCAGGTTCCTCTGGGGCGGCAGGTGTGATGTTGTCAGCATTTAATTTTGTGTCCCAGCGCGGTGCTGCTCCGCGCTCTACTGCCCGTTTCCCTGCAGGTGCTGCTGTAGGCATGGACAGTGTGCGACTCCAGGACCTGTGAGAGGCTTAGTAGGAATAGGGTTAGTTCTGCAGGGCTTAGGGCAGTTCTTAATAAAGTGATGAGGGGACCCACAGTTGAAGCATTTGCGGGTGTCTCTATTGGATTCTGTGATGTTAGCGGCAGCTATGGTGTTCCTCTGTGGTCCAGTTAATAAAGGGTGTTGAAGGGAAGGTTCTATTCGGTCAGGTCTTATTTCAGTAGAAGTCTTTACTATTTGTTCTATCGTTGGTTTTGGATTTGGTGGCAGGGAGTTGAGGACTCTTTTACATTCTGTGTTTGCATTTTCTTTGGCGAGTGACCTTAGTAATTCTTTTTGCATTTTTGTATCCTCTACTTGCTTTGCCATTGCCTCCCTCAATCTGTCTACAAAGTCTACAAAATTTTCTTCAGGCCCCTGCCTGATAACTGCATAGTTTTCTGAAGGGGTCTTGGAGGATGGTAAGTAGAGTAGAGTTCTTTTTGCTGTATTTTTTATATCATTTAAAACCTCTATTGGAATTTGAGTAGCTTGGTCCTGGGGTTTTTCCATATCTGATTGGCCAGTAAGGTGGTTACGAGTGAGGAAGGCTGTGTGCTGGTTAGTTTTATAAGTTGCTAATAATTCTTTGAGATGTCGTTGCCAGGATCTTTCCCAGAGCCAGAACTGAGTTTCAGTTAACAGGCTGGACATTAATGTTCTTATGTCATGTGGTACCATCATATGTGTTTTGAATGTTGGATTTAAAACTCCCTTAAAATAGGATGATTCTCTTCCAAAGTCTTTAGAAACTTTACACAGTTCTTTTAGATTTTGATAGGAAAAGGCTGTCCACCTTGGATTTGCCCCCCTTGTGTTATAAGTCACGGGAGTAACAAGGAATTTTTTATCTGTGGAATCGTCCCAGGATTCCCCGGCTGGTCCGGGCTGGCCCCTGCTGTGTGGCTGGCTCCCGGCGGAGGGGGTAGGGGAGGGGGGGGAGAGTCACGGCAGTGGCGTGGCCCACCCGGCCATGCGGGTGGCTCTTTGTTATAATCGCTGTGGAGTCAGGGGAGGTGGTGTTATTCTCCCCGCCGTCCGAATTTTTTGTGTACTCCTCTTCGTGGTCCGCGCCATGTTTGTTCGGTTCGATTACCAAGTTCTCCTGTTTGCCGCGGGACCCGGGCCCTCCCGCACAGTCCCCCCCTTCAGGGGAACTCGGAGCCCCGGGGAAATGCGGTGAGAGACAGCTCTCCGCGGACTCACGCGGTCTGCACCTGGGGAACGGCCGGGACTGGCCGGGGGGGGCAGGGGGTGCCCGGAGTCGGGGCGGGAGGGGTGGCCGGAGTCTCCGAAACTTTCTCCCGTGTTCCCAATGTATCAGAAATTAAAATTAAAAGTGAAAAGAATTTTGCAACGTTATGTTCTCCTCTGCGAATGTTATCAGTTAATCTTTCCCCCACTTCATCCCAAAAGTAGGGACAAGAGGCTAAAGTAGGCGAAACTGAAGGGACATGAGTAACAATCCATCTGATGAATTTTTTTAAGTTTCGTTGCTTTAACTTCCATTTTCTTAAACCTAGGGTAGTTTTGACTTCGGAATAAAACTCTCTCTCAAGGGTAGACCTGGTGTTTCCCATTTCTATATACTGCTGTAGGAATGGGATTGAAACCCGAGGATTGTGGAGGGGGGGGGGAAGAGGGGGAGGGTTAGAAGCGGAGCCGCACTCACCACACACTTGTAAGTGCTCAACCTCTGGTTTCCAGCTCTGAAACCGTTGCTAGGACGAAATCCTTCGGGTCTTCTCCGGTGTTCCAAGGTTCTGTCTCTTTTTCGGAGAAAGAGTTGCTTGGAATCCCCTCTGTACGGTCCTGTGATATAGGAGTCGTTCGTCGGGGTGTGGCAGGTCGAAGATGCGCTAGAAAACTAGGTAATTCTCAGGGTCCAGATCAGGTCCCTGTTTCGAGGCGCCGCTTGTGGCCGGTGGCGTGGGCCGGACAGCTGACCACAGGGACGGCCGGTGGCTCGGCGGCTTGTTCTGAGAGCTTCCTCTTCGTTAAGTCAGCTTCAGCTAGGGACTTCTTTTCCCCTCACCGCTTGCCGGGCTTCCCTGGGATGGTGGCCGCTGTCCTAAAAACCGGAGAGGTGCTGAGAGAGAGAGTGTTCCTTTGCCCGGAGCCCCAAATCAGACACAAGACACGAGGGTCCGCTCTGCTTGGGCTCAGGGGCAAAAGACCCGGAACCGCCCAACATTCAGACTTTTATTCTGAGGGTTACAACTTATCTCATAACGGTACAGGGGAGGACACGGAGAAGGGTCGAAGGTCCGGATGCAGTCAGGAAGGAGGAAGGGAGGAAAGAGTGAGTTAACTCAGGGGGAGGCGGGGGGAGTTCGACTCCCCTTCCAAGGCCAAACTTAACTCTACCTTCAGAGGGGCCTCACTTTCTAGGCCCCCAGAAATTCTTCAGGGGGTATGTCATTCTCTGAGCTTGAACCGCCGCTACATCCTGGTTTCTCTCTTTCACTTTGTCCCTCCTTTCTACTCCTGTCATGTATGTATGTGAAGTCTAATAGAGTACATATACTCCCTTGGATGTCTCCTGGATTAGACCTTAATTTCGTTTTTTTTGTTTTGCTTTTTTGTTTTTTGGGGTTTTTTGTGAGTATTACAGTGAGCATCAAACTTTACCAAAGTATTCCTGCTTAAAGAATGTGCCCCACACATTCCTACCCAAAAATCACACCTTTATGAGTGTTGACTTCTGCAAATTGCCAGCATGGGAATTAAATATATCACATGTGGACTTATAGGAATAGGACCCGGTTGTGACTGGTACTGTGCACAAGTACATTGATTTCTTAGGGCAAAATACAAATAACATGTTTCTATATGTATCAGTGTTATATGGTTGTTGTCATTTCATACCTGATCTCTGACTTCAACAAGGGAAAGCCTATTTTTATTTTTCTGGTACATTTCCAGGCTTTCACTTGCATTTCAAATTCTCTTTACAAAATATTTAAGTAATAAGGCAAAATAGAGGTAAGAAAAAATTTAGAATTCAGGGTATGTGATCTGACAGAGCCTAGGAATTACATGCACAGTCATTTGCCACCTGTCTGAGTAATTTGTCTAAGTATTGTTTGAGTAATTATGTTCAAGGCTAGTTTTCAATCACATGTGCTACAAGGACTTCACTATTTACCAACTTCTCAACCCATGAAATTTGCTGATAATAAAGTTAGATATGATGTAGCAGCTGGTCTCCTGTGCTCTGTTGCCTGTGCTATTTAAAGTCGTGTTATCAAGATAATGCTGCCTACAAGATAAGAAGATAAATAATTTGAGAGAATAAGCCTTTTTTTTTTTAAGTGACATCTATAATTCTAGGCACATGTAACCCTATATGAAGTCAGCAGAGTAGTTCAGATTATCTAAACATCTTTATTAATTTACCAAGAGGAGCTAAGTGACATTTTTATTTTCCTTTGTGCTTGTTTGATTGCATATACTTGCAGTTCTGGTTACTTTAGACACAAAATTCAGAAGACTGGCCTTTCACTTTTAGCAAAGGCAGAAGACCCAAGCCAAAATCAGGGAAAATCCTTTTGGTTATCTCAGCATCTTTTCTAAACCAAGTGAATCTTTAAGTGTTATTTCACTAAGACACAAAATTATTTATTAGATGGATGGGTAACAGTCAGTGAACAAGTTAGTAATACTTAATATCCTTGTAAAACTCCTCATTCCCTCTTGGCTGTATTTTGCTTTAGTGTAAGAGCTTTGGTCCATCTTCTCTTCTGTAGACATTAATTTGCTGCTTATCCCAAACTATCTAATTCCAGCATCCCCATAATAACCTTTATGGTTTTTGTTTTTCCCTTATCTCCTCTGCAAAAACTCCATATGGTCCAAATGACTACAAAATCACCCTGGTCTAACAGAGAATAACTCTCCTATAACTCTGATGCTGTACCTTTTAGCAGAGTTCATCTAGAGTCGAATCCCTCATCTTTTACAGAGCTTCCCCAAAATGCCTGTATTTCATAGACAAGAGCAAAAAATATCACCCACAGTTCTTGCATCCCCTCTTCAATTTCCACAAAGATCTACCAAAGCAAAACTGTGAAGTGCCACTCTAACAGCCAGCAAAAGATATAATATGAAGGAAGTGGATAATAGGGCAATTTAAGTTATAATTGATTTTCCTATTCTTTCCCAGAAGACAGTAAAGAGTGTTTGTACATAAATGCCTGGAATTTGATACCATACATACAGATCTGGGCTTTTGCACAGTTTAACAAATATATTTCAATAATTTGTATTGTTAAAAAAAAAAACTGCGAATAGCTATAGGGAAAAACAGAATACCCGAAGGAGGAAACAACACACCAGGCAGAAGCAGGGGTTGGCTACCCAGGAGGAATATAGAGTCATTGCCCATAGCTCAGAGCTGAAACTGTAAAAAGACAAAGCTCAATTGGAGCTGAAGTTTCAAGAGTTTAGAGAAGAAGGATCCAGTCTTTTCTTGAAGGAAAATAAGAAATTAAAAGGCAAGACACACTGATTAAATATAAGTTCACATTTCTCAGCTATGAGAGTGATCTAGTGTATGTATGGTTTGCCCACAAAAGTTCTGAAATGTCCATCCTCAAAGAAAGTGAACTTGACTGGACACATCCCTAAGCAACCTGCCCTAGTTTTACATTTTCTGAAGAGCAATTTGGATCACCTAAAATGATATTAGTTTCTAGTTTTATAATTTTGTTTTTCATAAATGTAATTTTAGTCTTTATTTTCATGTTCTCTGAGGTCTCAGTGAAGAAGCCAGTGTCCATACAAATGGAAGGTACCTGCCTGATACCTGCTAAAGACTTCAGTTAAATTCCCAGTGAAAGTAATTATTTTAAATTTCATACATCATAACTTCTATGCTTATTTTGAATAGTTAAGAGTATAGATGTTGCATTAAAAAAATACAAAACCCTCCAACAAAATTTTAAAAAGTTAAGATTTCCTTTATACTTGGGCAGATGTAATATTTTTTTCATAGCTTTCCTTAACACACTGAATTGCTTCAGTCATTTTGGTAGGAGTCATTCAGGATTACAGTAAGAGGAAATCCATCTTGGATGCAGTATATCAATAATGTTATTTTTCCTGGGTACTTTGCACTATATAGTTCCAAGAACAGAAAAAAGAAAAACTTTCTTTCAAGAAAATAACATAATTTCTTTGCATGTCAGTCAATCAATATCATGCATCCTAAAGCACTTTCAAGAGTTGATTTAATAAGACTAGGGCAATTTATCACAGTTAAGTCCTGAACTGGCTAGTCAAAAAACTCTCATTGACTTTATGTTGAGTCACGACTCTATGAGGCTTTGCTGCTATGCCTGCTGTGCTTTTGAACAGTCAGCCATGGTGTTTAATAAATCTCCTTTGCATCACTAGACTTGATATTTCTCCTGGGAAGAAAAAAGAAGGATTATTTTGTGGTTTAAGTTTGACATTTCATTCAATTTCTTTGAAAACAAATTGCCTGATGGTTTTTTCTATCATTATTAAAAAACACAGGAGATTGAAGTTAAATTAATTTTCCTATTTTTTTTATTTCCTATTTTCCTATTGTACTTTCCACAAATTCTCTACTGTATACGTTCCTTTTTATGAGTGAGCAGACTCGTAATAGAGTAAAGGTTGGATGAGCTGAGTTAGAAGAAATGTGCCATAACTCAACAGGTGGAAATTTTTCATTAATTTCCTGATTGTACAAGACTAAATATAAGTTTCTATTTTTTTTTTTTTTTTGAGAGGAGCATGAATTTTTTTATAAAATAGTTTAAAAATGTGACAGAATGGTAGCCCTTTCCAACATTCAAGTCCTATGGGTAAGAGAGAAATACACCTTTGTTTATTTCTGCTTAGTGATATGTTCCCACTCCTAAGAGCTTTAAAGAATTATGGAGATAACAGAAAATGGATTTTATTGTTATTATTTTTGCCTGCAGTTCGTTCTGATTAATTTTATGCTTTTTTTTTTCTAATATTAATATAAGTTCAATATGCACCACTATGTGAGCGGTTTGTTTCCACTTAAAATACTTTAAAGGTTTGCTAACTTTTCACTTGAAATAGTGACAAATTATACAGATACAGATAAATTAGTTCAGATTCAGAAAAGAAACAATGTGTGCATTTACATTGTAGGGTTTCTCTGATATTTTCTTCCAGTTTGGAAAGACTATTTACTGACAATCTGTTTCTACATTTGCTTCTAAATAGCACTAAGAAAGCTGAATATTTTTAAAATCACGATCCCCTGAAAAAGAAACAAGCAAGTGGAAAAAAAAAAACCACAAAAACAAAAACCAAACTTAAAACAAAACACACAAAAAACCTCACAAAAAAACTCAAAACAAAACAAAAAACAGAATCCCAGATATAAAGTTCTATTCAACCGCTAAGTTAAACACTTTATTAAGTTAAACCAGCCAGTCTGCCCAAATGGGTATGTATTTTGAACAGTTTATAAATATCTCATA
This sequence comes from Petroica traversi, assembly GCA_025920805.1. NCBI lineage: Eukaryota > Metazoa > Chordata > Aves > Passeriformes > Petroicidae > Petroica > Petroica traversi. Next base: position 4,168,821 of record JAHLSL010000117.1, on the reverse strand, counting down.
ATACAAGTGAAAGGTATAGCTAGCTATTAAAAATAGCCAGGACTGCTTATCACTACTAATTTCTGTGTTTGTGTTCTAAGTGTCAGAATGATCATGCAATTTTCCCTCTTCACCTTGCTTTCTCTCCTCTTGTCTTCATCTAATTGAAAAATGTAACTGATAAGAAAAGTACCATTTTACATTTCTGGTTCATATATCTTTACAGTTATTATAAATCTCTAAAGTTATTATGAACTGAAAATGTAGGAGAAGAGAAAAAAATGTTAATCAGTTCTGTAGATTGTAATGCTAAGATTTTTAATTTAATTGCTATGTCTTTAGTATAAGCATAAGGATAACCTTTACGTTCAATTACATATTTTATGGGAATTTCATTAAGTGCTACATAATGTATATAATTGCTCAGATAATCTAAGCTGTGGGGAAAAAAAAGGCGAAAATTATTATGAGAACTTTAAATATTCAATTTTTTTTTAAGTTTGCCCCTTAAAAATCAAGTATTGTTCTTCAAAGCAACCTGGCATATTTAATGGGCATTCTTAGTTTTGACCCATAGAGACCATCTATGGCAATATATGGCAATATATGGCAATATATGAAAATACATTAATATGAAAATACATAAATAGAATATAAATAGATTGATATGCTTAATGTAGTTTTGGAAGTCTGTAAAATTAAACTTCAGGTGTTTAAAGCCTGTAAGATATTGCTAACAGAACTGTCAGAATGGATATTTAAGATACACTGAATATCTGAATTCAGTTCAAATCTGATCACTTTTCCAGTGCTAAATATATATCAGATTTTATTAGCAACCAAGCTCCAGGCAAGTCTTTGGACTCAAAAGATAATTCTATTCTCTGGTAAATCTCTGGAGAAGTTGTTACTGTCTGTAGTTATAGTTGACACAGGGCAGTAGGAGCTAAGTGAGAAAGTTGGGAATACTGGAGAATGTTCAGTGAATGGCCTGAAACTAGAAATAGTGGCTAAGGTACCTGCCAAATCTCAATTCCAAACTCTAAGTGACATTCTGTGGTCATTCACACTGTAGCTCACAAGGATTTGGCTAATTGCTTTAATTTTGACACCTTTGGTAACTGTACTGAAATGATAATTATTGATTAAAACATAAATCTCTTAAGTGAAAGTTAATAATTTTAATCTGTTCAATGCCTTCTATTCAACTATTTTCATTTGAAATAGATTTACTTTAGTGATATTATAGTCATAACTTTGCAGTACATAAAAATACCAAATAAGTTCATGTAGCAGCAACAAATAAGATTACACAATTAATGCCAGCAGAGTGATATCCACATTCCACAGCTCTTAAAGGCAGTAAAAAAGGATAGAGTATTTTATGCTGCTTCTATCTCCCTAACTGTTCTTATCTTCACCAATATCTAGATTATTTTTCTTCATCAGATATTTTTGGTGTAAGTGAAGTAGCAGTAACTTTGAAAATCTAGTGTACACTTCTTTTCTTTGTTATAAAATAGAAAGCTTATAATAGATGTATTCTATGAGTAGTGTAATGTACAAATTTTCTGCAATTTAATCATTATGTGTCTTGCTATATTTTCTATCATATCCTATAAAATAAGATGGAAATTGCAGTAAAGTGTTAGATCGACTTAAATTAGCCAAGACTGGGAAGAGTGATCATCCTTACTTCTTCTCTGCAAGTCAGTAAGTGATGATTGAAACTTGCTGCTATTATTCTTATTTGCAAGCTAATTGAAGAATTACCTAAAAAGAAATATCACGATATCTTTTCAGTTTACTCCAAAACAGACCTCTTGCTGCTTTCATATTTTAGGTTTTCAGCCATGCATGCACAACATTTTTATTAATGGTAACTGACATATAAAGGTTAATAAAACCTTCATCATAGAACACCAGAAGACATTTTTGTTGATTTTGTCAGATAATATAAAAATATTTTCTTAATTTATTTAAATGTTACTCTGCAAGAAATAGAATTGGCTTTGTACTAAGAGCATAAAGCTGTGTTCAAATGCCTCATAGAAAGAAATTTTCAAACAATATGGGCTGTTTTTCATTTTTCTCCCATTTAATGGTGTTATTTATATTAACTTTATTACAATCTCAATGTCTTAATTTATTTTGTTCACTGCCACTTTCTAAATAAAGGATTAGGTGTATGTCAAATTTTGTTTTTTATTTTAAACTAGTTGTTTGGTTTTTTGTTCTACTTTTACTGAGGACTCTTTATGTGTATAGTAGCCGACTACTCTCAAACTAGATTGAAGCGGGCAGGAGTTAAAAGCATTTAACAACTGGAAAAACCAAGTGGTTTCTTGAGAAAAAAAAAACAAACATAACTCAAGGGAAGTAGAAAAGCAAGTCAAAAGCTGCAAAATTATCTGTGAATTGAGTAGATAATACCTGATTTATTTCTGTTGTGATTTGACTAAGTTTCAATTTTAGCACTTGCATGTATTTTTGACATTAACTAATTTTTTACCCTTATGCCCCCATTTTCAGATGCTACCATAATGTGACAGTAATAACTAGTATTTTTTTTTTTCTCAGTAGACCAGAAAGTTTTGGTTCAGCTCTTAAATATCTGGGCAAAAGTTTGCTTTCATCCAACCTACTGAAAACCAGAAAAACTTCAGAGACAACCATAAAGAGGGAGAAGTCATTAAATTTCACACAGTCATGGAGCTGGGAGAGATAGGCCCATATTCTCCACGTCTAAGACAAAATCATTAAAATTAGTCTCATGCAATAATTTTATTTGTTCTCGTCCACCACTGAGTGGTGGTTCATCTTATATTTTGGTGACTGTTGGCATGTGCTTGGGTTTGTAAAGTCAGTCTATGGCTCTGAGAGAAGCAAAGTCTGCAGCAGCAATTTTCAAATAGACTATTGTCATACCTGGTTTGCAACAGGTTTTTTTCCATTATATATTTTATCTGAGAGTATTAATAGGTAGTTTATTTTCTGAATATAGAAGTCTTTCTGGATTATCAGAAAATATTCCTTTTCTGTTTCAGTACTATTTGAACTAGTGTATGAAGTTTACACACTTAAACAAACAGCAGTTTAGAATGGCTTGGGGTATTTATTAAGACTGAAATTATTTCTCATTAATTAAATTCATGCTTGTGTTCTGCTAAATTATTTAAATTTGCTCCCAGTAACAATACAGCACATGGATTTTTTAATATGCAGTCCAGTTTCTGTGTGATCTGGGAACAGACCTGTGCTTGAGTACAATTTGCCAGACAGTCTCTTTGTTTGAAAATGACATAGTCTACATATTTTGCAGGAAATAACTTTGAAAATAGGAGAGGTACCATATTTGTAGTCACCTTGGGTTGAAAATAAATTAGTTCCTTTGGCATGGAAAAATAAAGGGAAAGGAAAGACATATCGAAATTGATGGTGAGATGTACCTCAGTGTCCTCTGCAGTTCATTTCCAATTAAACTGTTACCATTACCACGAAACCTGGGTTACAAACCTGCTATTTCCAACAGTATTTGGAAGCCCCAAATGTATTTGAATACTTTGGATTCTGTGGCCAGCCATTTGAAAAAGTGTCTCAAAACAGTTCTTGAGAAGTCCACTGCTATTCACACTAAGGTCCACAGTAATCTGAGAGGAGGGTAGAATCAACAAAGCTGGTAAAAGAGACAATTATATTGTAGTCTTACCCTTCCCTTGTTACTATCAGCAGTTTTTCTGTTTGCTAACAAAGTCAGTATGCCTGGCTTTGGTTTACACTTTTGTCAGTGCTTTCAAAATTGTATTCCTCTACTTTTTTTCTGGACTGTCATCCTAGGCATTTAATATCTTGTAAAATAGTTCTTGTGCAAGTTGCATTGTAGCTTGCAGATAGCCTGTTCACAGCTGGCTGCTCAGCTGTTATTATCTGAGTATCTTTTGGATGTTTTCTTATCTGCCTGTTTCTTTCTTCGATGACTACTTATCAACAATATCAGTATAATTACGTGTTCAGATAACCTATTATGCTCTGCATGACCTATATCTATGGCTTGGTCACATAACCCTAGAATTTCTCTGGCACACAATAAAGGAAATCTGTAGTGCTGTATTGGTATTCTTCATACCTCAAGTAGAGAGATCTTAGCAGCTTCTTTTTAGAAATTCTCTCTATCAAGAACTTGCAGGTACTGAATCGGTGTCAATACACCAAAGGAAATATAGCTGAGAGTTAAGGCATGATAGTATAGAGAGAGATGGAAAAACCTCAATACTTATCCAGAACTGGCTCAAATTAATAAGCAGAAAACTGGTGATAAAATATTCTTAGAGAAGAAGGTATGGCTGAAGAGCACCTTTCCAAGGGAGACAAAAAAAAATCAGGAATCACAACAGGAATCACTGGTAGAAAGTGCTGCCAAGTCTTGTGAGATCGAATTAAAATTTTTCATCATACTACAAATGACATGTATAGAGAAGATTCTGCAAAGTCCACCAGAGACTTCATTAATGCTAGCTTGTTTTTACCAAAGGGCTCATGTGTGCCCCAGGAGTGCTAGAAGCACATCATCTTCTTGGTCTAAACTCTAGCTTTAGTAAATTCTGTTTTTTCCCTGTGTATAGAGATATATTTGGGTTTCTTGGGGTAATAATTTAGATTTTTTGGGATAGAATGCACTGCCTTACTATAATCCTCTGCATTTCCATAAACAAACAATGAGGGCAAAGATTATTTTATTAGGAATTTACTTATTCAAGAAGTTGCTGACTTTCAAACACATAAATTGTTGTCCTTATTCTTGTTTGTCTTTCTACATTCCACCAAGCTGAAAGATGATAAATTCATGTTTATTTTCATCATTATTTTCATCATTATATGATTCTATGATTATCAGAACATTTATTGTAGTTCCTAGATGTGGGATCCAAATGCCATTGCAAACTCCATCCTTAGTCTTCATATTCCCTAATACACAAAGACAACTACAGTTAAAAAAAAAAGTCTATGGAAATGCAAAAATTGAAAAAAAGACCTATTTTAATTCATGCTATTCATCCCTTCTGCAATTTGTTTGGTTTATTTCATGCTCTTGGAGCATGAATCTTCCAGTTTTCCAAAATTACTGCCTGTCTTCCACTTGACACTTGGGGCTCCATTCTGGTCTGTCTGAAACAAGGATAAAAAACAACAGTGAATCTGTATGGGTAGGCGGATCAAGCTTTTCTCTCAGTGTCTAGTCCTATTTATTGACATGTGAGACATCAGCTTTATCTTCAGTCTAAGTACATTGTTAGGTATTGAATTTGGTTTTTTTTTCTCTGGGTTCAGAATAATATCTTTTAACTCTGTTTGATATATATATAGAAAATTTGATTACTAGACCTTTCAATGAGACTTTGTTTCTATTTATTGTGACAGATAAAGGGCTTTGTTTCCTCTCTCTCATTCTACATAACAGCAGTCCTGGATATATACTTGAAATACCATAAAAATAAAAATCACTATCAGACTTGAAATCAGTCAGTTTTTCTATTGATTACCCTCCAGCTACCTGTGCAACTAGTTGAAGACAATTTTTATTACTGGTTAGGTATCTAAGTTGCTAGTTACTTTTTTTTTTTTAATTAAGAGTATTTATTTTATTAAAAAAGTACATTATCAAGTACCATCTGTATACAACCATTGGCCCATCATTAACTTATAAGTAATAGAAAAGGAAAAAACCATAATGCCATAAAGAAAAACCTTCTTCTTATTACAATAGATTTTGCATTACATTTCAAAGAAAATCCAAGTGTTTAATGCAGGGGTACAAAAAATCTCTGATTGTACATCCAGAGTCTAGTATGATATTTCAGTCTTAGGTCAGATCTCAGAAACAAATAGTGTGTCAGGTGGTCTTGCTATGTATACATTCTTCTGGTATCATAATAAGAAGCTGGATGTATTCTTCCTTCAACTTCCTTTTTTATAATGCTTTTGGTAGAATCTTACTCAGTTGATTAGAAAAGAGACGTAATAGATCTTGTCACTGGAAAAGGAATATACTTTTAATTTCATGGGTGTTTTACTGTACTTATTATAGTTTATTTAATTAATTTATTTTATTATATTAAAGTGACTACTAATATAGAAAATAGAATCAATTTAAACTATAGCTTTTCTGATTTCTCTTGAAAGTTTGAACTAAATTCAGGGGCTGGATCTAGAATTTGACTGTTCTGTGTTTAGTACATCAGAATGAAGTCCTGGAAACAATTTTTCTTGAACACTGGAAAAATCAATCAAATTTAATCCATGTCTGACCTTTACAGGATATTAGTTCTCTTTGTGGTCTTTAAATATGAAAAATAATATGTTAATATACAGATTCTGTACATCAGAAAAATTTAGAAATTACAGGATAATGGAGTCTACCTGACTTAGAGTTGTGTTTGTAAACATAAGCATGAACATTATTTTGAACTGTGCAAACTGAATTTTATGTGCATTTTGAAAATGTACTTAGTTTCTTGTCAACAAGAAGATCAGTGAAGTGCTGTCCAAATTGTTCATCCATTACTTAGCCTTCCTAGAGTCAGTATTACTGTCAGCTTTAGTTAGAGAACTTCATTTATTTAAAATTTCATTCACTGTGGGAAGGATGAGGAAATGAAACATGTCTCAATAATGGGAATCTGGAAGGGGAAGGCATTGCCCTGTGTATTGAATTAAAAACCACAAGGTACTAGGAAATTTTGAGGTTTGCACTTGAGTCAGAATCTTTGCCCCAAATGATTCTGACCAGAATAGTCTTAAATGTCCACGTCTCACCAAAATTAATGGGCATTAGACTAAATACCTCGTAGTTCGAAAACAATGTAGATTTTGTATACAAGGTTTATCTAGTTGCTTATATTCTTTGTGAGAATCATATGGTTGAAAAAACCCATTCTTCCATTTGCTGCAGAGTAGGCATCGTTTTTAGAAATTTCTTCTTAGCATAACTATCTTTTAGAATATAGCATGACTGAAATGCTTTGACACTCAGTCAGCCCCACAGACATATTATGAGATGTGCTTTACTAGTGCATGAAACTTCCACCTCTTCCAGTTTCTTTCATGACTAGAAACAGCAAAGGGAATAGCAGCAAGACCGGCAAACAAAGACATTTGCATGGGAAAATTATAGTCTTCATCCATTGATAGATACAGAAAAATTCAGAATCCTAAGTTGATTAACACGCAGTGTACACCACTCTCATGGATAATAGAGAAAAGGCTGATTTATGTAGTTAGGTTAGGAGCAGCTGATGCTTCCAGCCACTCCATCCCACAACTCCCTCCTGCTGCAGCCAGTAAACCCAAGGACATGGGATCTACCCCAAGGCTGAGGGACTCAGCTACCACTTCTCTGTTTGCAGATTCAACCAGGAGAAAAATGGAGAATGTGTCAAAGAGAAATAATAGCTGTGCACTAATATAGTGCATACTTCAGATGCAGTGAAGCTGAGAATCATGAACTGAAATATCTCTGTGGTTAGTTCTGGAATTGTCTCAAAGTGTTGAATCTAATAATAAATTGTTAACTTAGATAATTGGTTCATACTCTTTTTGATGTGAACAGTGAATTTTAGCTCTTGGTTTTGGTCTTATTTTTCAGTTAGTGTTTGTAGGATGGTGGATAATCTTTCATTATATTCAGATATATCTGTATAATTTCCTTGGCTTTGCAGGTTTTACATGAATGGTACTGCTTACTCCAGTGCTGGTAACCTTGAATTTAATATTTAATCAAAGGCATTTAGGAAGTGCTCTGAACCCAAAGGTGATAATGCAGGTTTCCTGCCCTGCTATTGCAGTAAAGATCTAAATTATCGTGTGCTTTGTGTTAGTTTGGGAATTCTTGCTTGGGAGGAGTTCTAGAGTTCAGCAACATTTTGAAAACAGACAATTATACTGAAAGAGTGAGCTGTTTAAATATAATTGGAGAAAGTGCCTGGTAGGAACATGCAAATCTTTTTCTTGCATCTACCAAACAACAGAGAATTAGCTTGCACTTTTGTCTCTCTCTATTGCTGGCTGCAAAGCCTCACATAAATAAGTTTAATCAGAACAATTTTTAAAAAGTAGGAGGCAGGTTTCCATCCTCTTTTCATCAGATAAGTCACTAGCCAATGCCATGCTGGAAAGACAAGATAGGTCATGTCCCTACAACTTGATTTTTCTGCCCGCCCAAAATAACAATTCCTAGTCTAGGATTAGCACCTTTGTTTGTTTGGTTGGTTGGTTGGTTAGTTAGTTGGTTGGTTGGTTGGTTGTTTTGGGGAGTGGCTTTTGATCTGATGAGGTTATTATGCACTAGTTCGGCATTTGGGAGATTCCCAAGGAGCTTTTCCTTCTCCATTGAATGTGTGTTAGTGTGACGGGGTTATTTATGTGTCTCACAGCAGTTTATGGATCCCTGTAATGATGTTACAAACGTGATACAACCTCAAGGCAAGCCTAGCTTCTTGCGATACCTGTCAGAACTAAGGTCAGCATTGTCCCAGCTTAATTACTATAGCATTCTTGATTAATTTTGGGATTGAGCTCTGAAGTGAGTGCTTACTGAAGTGAGTCAGGTAAAATTAGAAGCTACCAGAAGTAAATTTAGCTGATGGGTAGGGTCACTTTAGAAAATTTCAAGAAGCTTTAATGATGATATGACATCTCTGGCAAAGCCTTTTAGTTAAAATGTATCTTTATTAGATTTTGGCAAAGACTTACAGGTAACTAGCTGTGGGTTTTTAAGCAATAGGTGCTACATTAGGCATCATCTGACATCAAGCACCAGTTACTTGTTTCTCTACATATTGCCCTCTTTTTCAGCCAATTCAACTATTTATGTGGCATGTGAAAAACTGTATTCAGGAACAGAATTTATAATTATGTTCATTACCTTTTTTCCTGTCCCTGTTCAAATAATGTCAGTTTGATAATCTGTTATTCTCCTTTCTTCAAAATGCTATTGAAGAGGGCATTGGAGGTTGGAAAGGTGGATAGAAAAGTGGGAGAAGGAATGGGAGCTGTAAAATCTGTCTTTGCTACCAAAGCAAATGTGTACAATATTTTAGCCTGGTCAGATAAGTACTGCATGGCTAGTCCTCTACCTAGATGAAATCTGCAAAACCATTATGCATTTTTCAGGATTTTTACCTTCTTTTCTTTTCAATAAACTGTCATTCCCCTGTCCCTCTTCCTTCCTGCTCCCATCTTAAATGGATTCTGTATTTTTCAGGGAGCACATTGTTAAAGATTTATAAGTAGTGAATGAGTCTCTCCACTGTCTTATCAAGGACATATTTCTCAAGTAAATTGACATGTTCACTTCTGAAGGGCACTCAGTTAAACAGTTGCATACAAACATGCTCTGTCTCCCTGCCTTTTAGCCTGAGCCCGACACTAAGTCATTCTCATCTCTTGTAAACCACCTTCAAACAGGCAGGAAAATGAATGTATTCAGAGCAAAAATGAAAATACTACAGAATGTTTTCAGATTCCTCAGAAGTGATCCAGGACATTAGATTTTAGGACCATTTCCAAGTTTACAGAAAGATTCCAACACAAGTATTTTTTGCCCATGAACAAAAGGACAAAATTATAAAGTCTGGAAACCTAGTTCTAGAAAAGGCTGAACTGGAAATTCACTTAATGGCTGCATTTTTAGTCAGAAAAATTAGAGAAATTCGAATGTGAGTTCTAAAATATAGCAAAGAGGTAAATCTTTTTCCTATTCCAAGAATATTTGTATGAGAAAGAAGGAATGAGAAGCAGCAGGTGAGAGGAATGGAGAAGGTAGCAGAAAATTTTAGACAAAAGTTAATGAATAATCAGCTGTACTGTATAAATTATGTGAGGTAGTTGACAATTACTTAATTCAATAACATGCAATGTAAATTAATAACTTTATAATATTTCCTTACCACATTGTTATTTCTATCCTCATGTAGGAAACCTGTGTTTCTTTTCCTTTGAAAAAATCCTGGCTTAAGTAATAGTAGATGAGATTAATAATGCTCTCGATTTTGCTTCTCTGCAGGGTTTCCTGTACAGACAAATGACTCGGATCACTGGCTATTTGAGCATTCTTTTCAAGGATGCATGCAGAGTATTCATGTGGATGATCAGCTGGTGGATTTGCATGCAGTGGAGCAAGGCGATCTGGGAAGCTTTGCCAATGTCACCATTGACATGTGTGCCATTATTGACAGGTAAGTTGTGCAGAGATCACCCAAACTCTGATACACTGACATATCCTTCATATTCTGAAAATATACAGTGATCCAGAAAAGATGGTCCTGACACTGCCAGGGATCATGTCAAGCTGGCCCTACCTTGTTAGCAGTGGGAACCATGCTTAGGTAGCAGAGATGATGGCTTTAAATTGTAGACTGTGTGGGGCGCAGTGGAAGGCAATTCTCAAACCTCCCCATTCACCAGCAGTGAAGGAAGTGCAAAGTTCTTTAAGTCAGGCTCAGCCCATAGGTCTGAGCTGCCTTGAATAGAGAAAATTCCTCACATGTTTTGTCTGTCTCTTAGATGACTGTTGTGGAGATCTTTTTGCAACTAGAAGTTGTGGCTCCTGGCCCCTTCTGGCTCCCCTGTGTTCCTCAGAGAACTAAAGCAGGCTGCATCCTTGCACATCAGTGAATGTAATAAATGCTCAAATTTAATTAAAGTAATACTTACTGGGTTTGTTTTTTTCCAGTCTGTGAAGAGTCATTGAGAATTAGAGAAGCCTTTTGCTTTGGCACTAACTTTTCAACCACTTATCTATATTTATTTTCGTTGCTTCTGATTAATGGTTTCTTTGTTGGCAAAAAAAAAATACTAGAAGATATAGAAAAAATAAGTAGCCCAAAGCTTGAAGATAAGCAGCTTGGCTTAGCATGAAAATTACCTTACATTAAAGCCATTGCAAGCCTATTGGAAAGCTGAAAATGGCTTTTTCGAATAGTGCTCTGAAAGAAGCAAGGAGTACTAGATCAGAGAACCCTGGAATAATTCAGGTAACAACCACAACTGGAGTTCATGTTGCCTTCTAAAAGCAGGTCCAACTTCAAAGCCACATCAGGTTACTCAGGGCCATGTCCAGTTGAGCTTTGTATATCTCTAAGGACAGATATTCTACTGGCTCAGTGATTTTGGATATCATCAGCAAGTATCTGCATAGTTGTGGTAAGGAAATGCATGTGCATTTAATTTCCTAGTTTAATTTAAGAGCCTCTCAGAGACAGATGCTACTGTGAAAAGAACAAAATATACCATACTGCTTTGTCTTGCAAAATGAAATGTAGACATACATTTGCTCTAAATGAGTTGTGGTAGGTTGGCCATGGCCAGCAGCCAAAAACCTACCCTACCTTTAGCTCTCTTCCCTGCCCCGAGAAATGGGGAGAAAAATAGAAGAAAGGCAAAAAAGACTGATGGATTAAGGAGGTAATTTAATAAGAAAATAAAGAGGTGCACATGTAAGCAAAGAAAAAAGAGAAATTTGTTCACTACTTTGCATCAGCAAGCAAATGTCCAGCTGCTCCGTGGAATGCAGAGCCTCAGCACATGCAATGGTTGTTTTGGAAGAGAAACTGCATAACACTAAATATGATCTTTTCCTCTTCCATTCCCTGAGTTTTTATTACTAGGCATGATGTTGTACAGTATGGGATTTCCCATGATCAGTTTGGCTTAGCTATCCCAACTATGTCCTTGTCTAACCTCTAACTCAACCCTTCCTCCTGGCCTTTAAGGGGAAGGGTGTGGAAAGAAGCCTTGGTGCTTCTGGACAAGCACTGTCCAGCAGCAGCCAAGAGTGGTCAGATACCAGGATGGTTTTAGCCACAGCTGGGAAACACAACCCATGGGCTGCTGGGAAGAAGATTAATTTGGTGACCCCATCCCAGCCAGACCCAGTGTACCTCTGTAGCAATCTCAGTGTTAAAGAACATGCTTTGTAGTGTACCAGTGAGTTGCCCTAGAATGTCAGGCCACTTTATATTGGTTCTCCTCATGGACGTGTTGAAGGTTGAAGTTATAATGAAAAGAGGATGTGGCAAGCTGGAGTCGTAGGGATGAAGTTTGTTCTGTGTCCACATAAGTCTGAAATTAAAAAGGGTTTTTGTGGTCAGTATTTGTCAGTTTGAATTACTTGGTTTTATTTTGAATATTTGGTTTTGGAAATGTAAACTGACTTGGAAGGATGTGAAGATACAGCTAATTAAGTCTCTGCTTTTCCTCTAATGATAAATTTAAGCTTATGTAACAATTTGTATTGTTCTCAATGATTAAACACATTTATGTGTGTTGCTATTAGAAAAAATTCCATTATTATGGGGAAGTTAATCAGAATTAAGGTTTTGACATATATTATGATGTAATTACAAGTTACTTACAGTTTAAGTTAATTAGCACTAAAGTTTTATGATACATTTATGAAATACAAAACTTAAGGCTTCCTATATGTTGAGCAACTTATTTTGGCAGCTTCTCATAGGAGTTACTACTTAGACGCTATTTCTTTTTATAACAAGTAACATACATTCAAATATTTCCTATAATATGATAGCATATGCCACATAAAATGTATATATAGTGGCCTTTTATGATATTAAAATGTTATTATGCTTTATATTTTTGTGAATTATATATTAGGTTTATTATATAAATATAAGCATCTGTATTCATTAAAGAGTTTGACATAAATAACAGTGTTTTAGATATGCTTATGTATGAGTGTATATATATTTTCTTTATATAAGAGAATATGTTCTCACACTTTCTGTCCCCCACCACCTTGGATGCTGATATCATCTTCATAAAATTAAAACTGTGTCTTTCATTTATGCTTTTTAAGCACAGGAAGATTGTGTTGCAAGCAGAATAGCAGTTGTATATTCACAGGAAATTAGAACAGTTTCTTAGGGTTGGCTTTGTTTTTTCTCAGTTATTGAGATGTACTTGAGTTTGTTGTTTTCCCATGACCAAGTTTATTTCTCATTACTTTGCACTTTAGAACAAGCTCTTTGGCTGAGAAGTAACAATGCCAAGCTTTAGATCTGACTGGATTTTCATGGCTGTCTTATTAACATCTGCAAATAAGAGTTTACAAGCACTTGTTCTACAATATGCCATTATATATAACAATTTTTCATGTGGCGTTCTTTTAAGGAATCCAAGTACCATGTGTGCTATATATCCACTCAATTTCACTTCCTTTGAAAGGGGAAGACACTTGTGGCTTGTTGTAGTGGGATCTTCCTGCTTTTTTAAACTAGTTTGGATCTGAATCATAAAGGCTTCGATCGTCATCATCAACATGGAAATTGCTTTCATAGCCACCCTTTAGTAAAGACCCCCACTGGGCAAAAAGATAAGCTGTCACATTGAATTATTCTTACTGCAGGCTTCAGCCATTTGGTTCAGGGGACAAAAGGTGAAGTTGTAAATGGTGGCATTTTTCATCATTAGCCAGAGTGGTTTGTAAGGAGGGGAGAGTTTTCTCAGTAAGAACATAACAGAAGTTACTGAGGGCTTTTTGAGATTTTAGGTTGCACCTGCCTGGGGGTAACTGCTTCCAAAGCCCCAGGTTCTACCAAGCTAAACTCTGGCCTGACATTCTGCATTTTATTTCCAGCAGTTTTGAAAAATGTGAGAAGAATAGTGATGTTAGAGTATTACAGTTGTACTTGGGAGATACAAGTGTTGAACCAGTGTCTTCTTATTTTGTCTTTCCCTCCTCACATGAGCTTTTTGTTATTGCAAAGATTGCAAGCTGAGATCTAATTACAGGGGAACACCAAAGCTAAGGAACATTCTCTTTTCACTGGCAGTTAAATAGTATAAATGCATATAATTTCATGCAGGTATGTATAATTATAGGCAGTTAAAATGCTACTGAGAAAAAAAAGTAATCATCCCTTTTTCTGTCTCTTAATTACCTATAATTGCATTAGCAATGGAACGTGCATTGTTGTCACAGCGATCCATGTGCTGCGTTGCTTGTGACAGCACAGGTCCCTGTGTACCTCCTTTACTGAACATTAACAACCTTACTTGTTGTTACAGTCCAGATGGTACTGTTGTACTTCCAGATTTAAGCACAGGACATTGAATGGGAATTATTGCTCACAATTAATTTATCCCAGCAGTCTCAGAGAATTCCAAAGCTTTCCTGACTTTATTATGCTAGAATTATGGATTTTAATCACAAAATCACACTGAGGGAATACTAAAATAGTTTCAAAATACAGTGTTGAATCTGCCATTGGAGATTATGCAGCATATAAGCCAATTTTAATGAAAATTTCTCTGTTCCATGTGAAAAAATGAGGGTTGGGAAATGAAAAATTTTCATATGGTTGTTTCTGGTGTTTTATGAATGTGTAAACAGTGTGAGTCTCTCTGTAAAACAGTGAGATGAATTAGATGCCGGTTTTTGAGAATAATTTCACATTAAAGATTAATTTAAGTAATCAGATACATGTGACAGAACATTTCTGGATGATTATTACTAACCTGCTGTGGGGATACATTCTGTATGGCAGAGTGCCAGCAGTCGGTATTAATCCCATACAGCCACATTCTGTCAACAGATTTTCAATTGCCAATCAAAGTTTGAAATAATTCATCTAAATAACAGAACACATAAAGCATATTGTTACATAAATATGGCCACAATGTAACTGGCAGCAAGACAAAATTTCTTTGGAGTTAAAAATCATCACTGCACATAGTATTAAAGTTCTTCATTTCTGTATCTTTACACAGGCTTTAGGATTCAGCCCTTCCTTGCTGCTCTTCCCCTCCCTCTGTCAGTTCTGTGGTTAGACAGACAGACATCATCCAGCAGTGCTCTGCATAAGGAATAGATGCTAGAACAATGTCCTGGCTGGAATGAACACCTGCTTTGTGGCTGAGTTTTTTCCAACTCAAATTCACAAAAAGGAAGTTATGAAGGACTGGGGAAGGGCTGAAACTATACCATGACTTCAGCCTGCAGATATTCCTGGCCATACAGCTGGAAGGCACTTCCTGCATGTGCCTTCTCCCTCTCATCCTCTCCCCACATCTCTTTGTAACCATACAAACTTTTTATGTGGAAATGGAGGTGAAAGCTGCCTTTCAATGAGAGAGATTAAAGTGCGTTTACATAATAATCCATCTCAGTCCAGAAAGGTGACTTTGTAGACAGAGATCATACCTCAGATGACAATGCTTTTTAATACTGTGGCACTTGTCCATTATGTACCAGAGTGTAACAACTGCCGTATTATCAACACAGATCACTTGACAGCTAGGGGGTTGCAAATTCTACAGAGATACCTACAAAATAGGAATAGTTGAATTAGCTTTCTTTTTGAAGTATATCCTTCTTTTTTTTTTTTTTTTGCTATGAAAAAATCTCCATTCTCAAAAAGGGAGTGGGGGGAACATTGTAAAAATCGGGGAAAAGAAAGCATGAGAAATATTAAAGATTGAAAAAACTGGAGTTTTCCATGTGTTAGTAAACACTGGTTCTTGCACACAGCTGGAAATATTCAAATAACTTGCAAAATTTAAGTGAGTATCATTTGGTATCATTGAGAAATTGACTGGACCTTCCAGCTGTCATTAGTTAGAATGGGACTCCCCAAGACAAAAACATAAAGAAAGAATAAGATCATTATTAGATCATGGAAGCTTAAAAAAAATTATACATATGCAGCACCAAGGGATGTAGTAGCAATTCATGGACAAAAGATGAAAACCTGTGAGGTTCCGTGTGTGGAACAGAATGAGTAATGACACAGATTATTAAATAACTTAATTGTATAATCAGTAACTCTTTAAATTAGTTGAAGTAGTTTGAGATGCAGATGGTATGAATGCTAGTTTATTGCCTTTGCCATGTTTGCTTTTTTTTTTCCACTTTATCCTATATTATACAGGTTACAATAGTCAATGACATTCTTATGAGACTCTTTCAAGTAGCAATGTGGGTTGTACCTCATCTTGTAACTGAGTGCATGAACATTTTAAAATCTCAGAAAATCTTCAGTTGTTCTTTGTCTTGTATTTAGTCCTATATAAGCTCTGCACAGAGGAAAACAAATATTTCATTTTAAATCTAAGGAATACTGATATCTTTATTATTATTATTATTATTTAAAAATGTAGACTACTGAAAAAATTTTCTTGAGAAAGTGGATTATTTGTTCATGAAAAATACTTCTTCATGCTACAACATGAGCTAAGTCAGTAAACATTTATGTATACTTCAGAGGAGAATGTAACGGAGAATTCTGCATAACTTGAGAGATAATAGAGGCAGCCTCTGAGCTGCAGGATTGTTTCTCTCCATGACCTCCAAAGAAAGGTAACACATGGGGCTTGTTCTTGGAAGCCAAGTGACAGAGAATGTGTCACCCAGCACCTGTGCCCAGTGAAGGGTCACCAAGGGCAGGGAGAGCATCCTGGGCCTCCTGGCGCAGAGACTGCCTTGGGGCCAGCATCCCAAAGGGCCTCCTCTGAAGGATGCTGGATAGAGGATGAGGCTGTTGCAAATGGAATTGTGAAGGGAGAACCCTGTCACCCTTGTGGCAGAGTGCCACCATCCTGCAACACTGCAGTCACAGTGCCCTGGAGCGGGATAAAAGGGATCGTCCTCCCATCTCCCTCTGCCATTGTTGGCCTGGAACCAGCCCGAATACATCAGGGAGAAGTCCCTGAGGAGCTGGTAGAATCATTTGAAGCTGAGGAAGGAGAACTGGTGGCTGAACAGATCTTCTGCAGGTGGTTCACTGCAAAACCAGCTCCCAGCAGGTTCCCCTTCAAAGCTCATCTGAGGGATTGAAATCTTTTTTCAGCTGGATAGCCATGACAACACAAAGGGAATACCTTAAGGAGCACTCCCTGATTCCCTGTCCTTATACTCTGTGTGGAGCCAGGGGAAGCAATCATAATAAAAGAGGTTCAGATCTGTTGCAAGGGATCTCAGTGCTTGGAGCACACACTGGTGCCCTGCCAGGCACAGGAAGGATTCTTGCTCCTAAGGTGGATCAGGCCAAGGGCATTAGCTCATTCTTGGAAGACCCTGACATTGCCCCAAGGTGGAGCAGAATAGAAGAAGTCAGGCGTCTCCTGGGAGGTATGCCCAGTGTGTGCGATGAGGAGGCAGGTCTTATAATGTTCAGGGAATAGCTGATTACCACCTTTGTGGTCAGGAAGGAATTTTCTGCTGGGGAGGACTGGCAGGATTTTTCGTCTGCTGCACTGAGCATGTGATGTTAAGGTTTCATCTGGGCAGTCTTGGCCAGCTTGCTGCCTGCTGCTCATGCCCCCTGTAGAGAGGCAGCCTCTTGTCCCCTGCAGCACCTTTTGCCTTCCTCTGCAGCACTGAGCACAGCCCTTGGCCTCCTTTGGGCCATTTTGACCAGGTGCCTGCTGCCCTCCTGTCTCCCACCTGGTGGGAGGAAGCCTTTTAGACTTCCAGGGGTGGCTCCCAGGGATTGCTTCTTGTCCTTGGTGATACTGAGTACAGGCCTTGTCATGGCTCTGTTCCTGGCTACAGCACTTGCACCTCCGAGGCACCACTCATACCCTGGCTCTTTCTGGCTCTCTGTCTTCCAGACCCTTCACCATCTCCATTGCCCTTCTAGGGATGCATTTAAGTGCTTTAGCATCCTTTTTAAAAGGTGAGGCCACAGTTATAGGGGTTCCTGCCATCAAGACATACACCTGCTAGTGTTCATTAATCTGGTAAGATTAGCAGGGAAAGGAGTTGAAGAAAAGTTAATAATACTGGCAAACTTTTAAAACATTATTTAAACAATGTTACAAGTTGTTTTGGCAAAACCTTTGCTATTTTTGCTGTCTGCTACAACATGACTAATATAGGAACAGCTTAATCAAAAGGAGTAATCTATAATTTATCAAATTCGTGAGCAAAATCTTTGTGTGGAAATTAATTTCTTGTTTTTCTTACATGCATTAGTTTGCTCAGGGGACTTGATTAAACGTGGTGCTTGTATTACATTCATTATTTTGTTCTCATTCTCCTGTGGGGAAGATGAGAACACTGAGCAAACATCCACAAAGCTCTCTCTTGGACATGAAATTTATACTCTCACAAGAGTAGGTGCTAAATATTTACCTGATCCCATAATAAAACTGTTGAAACCAGCTCCATGGTTATTGGGCTGAGTTCTGAAGTTAAACTGCTTTGATGACTCTCTCAAGTTATTCATCATTTATTGTTCCTCATCAGTTCATAACTGAAAAAGCTAATATATTATGCAGATTGCTTATATTTATGTGATTATAATATCTTCTCCTGAATGAAAAACACTGCTATTTCAAATGAAACTGTGTCTATACATTCATTCTCAAAAATAAACAAAATCATACTGTTTTCTCAATTTTAAAGTTTATGAAAAATTTAATTAATCAAAGAAGTTTCAGGAACTGTCAATATTACTCATAGTCTTTAAAAAAGATTAAAATTGCATCATACTCTCCTTTGCATTTGTTAACTAACTATAAATCTCTCAGATATGAATATCAATACTTGTACTATTTTTCCCAGTAGAAGAAAATGGATGATTATAATCCAAACAAGTAGACTGTCTGTCTACTACTGACTAATAGATTTAATTATATTCTATAATTAGTAGGCATGCTAATATTTGATAGATATGATATAAACCTGCAATAAGTAATAATGGCATAAGGTCTAAATATCTTCCAGATACTAGAAACAAAATTCTTGTAGGCATTTTCTTTGTGTGCACAATTATAATAATGAACAGTTTTATGACCGCATCTCTGCATTTGTAATCTGTTATCAAGCTATGAGTAAATTTAACCCATTCATAAGAAGAACTGCATCTGGAGAACAGCCAGTCCTGTTGGATTACTAGAAATTCTACTGGATATATTACAAAGAGAATAAACCATAGAATACCCATTTCATATCCAGGCACTATCTTTCAGTAGTAATAATTTTGAGCAAATGTTTGTCTTGTCTAAAATGTTGGGTCCATCTCTTTTTCATACAGGCAAGCAATAAAGTCTCCAGAATAAGTAGTTTATCTTGCATAAAACACTGCTACAAATAAGTATAGCTATTTGTGGATGGAGCCTGACTTTTAGCAGAAATTGCCTTGCTGTAGAGTTCCTGCTGGATTTCCATTCTTTCTTTTTTTCTTCAACAATCATTATAATTTTGAAATGAGCATATTGAACTCATGCAGAATATTAATACCGGTAAGAGCCTAAAGAAATGTAGTATAAGTCTGATAGATTAGAAATGGTCTTGTAGTAGATATAGGTTGCTCTTTAAAACATGAAAGAAAAAGAGATAACTATGCCATCATTGGAAATCATTAGTAATAGTAATAATGTCTAGATATGTGCATTAGGCTTAATACTTTCTCTGTATCTCTCCAGCTTCATTTTCTCAAAAAGAAGTGTTTATTTCAGTATTTCTGCTGGTAGTGAGTGTTTGCTAGTGATTAGACTCTTTCAAAAAATGACTATCCATCGAGTAAAATATTATTTCCTGTTCAATATCATATTTCTTCCAGATACTGATTTCACAGATCTTTGGTAGAACAATACACTGCCACCTAAAAGTAAATAAATGTAATCAAATCCATTTCTGCCACTAGCACTTTGGACAGAACAGGTTCACCTTACATGTTTTATGCTTTTCCCTAGTCAGTAATATTAAATTCCTGAGTTTCTCAGTATTTCTGTTTTGTTTCTCAGGACATCTTTCTTTAAAGAAAGTGTGGAAAGGTTAAGGCCTAGATTCTTTACAATATTTACATGTGCTAATGCTCCCTAAGCTTTGTGGGTCTCTCTGCCTGTGGGAATGGCATGGAGTCTGTGTCGCCTAAATAAGCAGACATAAGCATCATGAATGGGACTAACCAGGGACAAAACACTGAGCAAGGTACTGAGATGAATGTAGACAGAATGTTATGGCCTAGAAATATCTCAGATGAGAATATACATGTCTGTCATAATGATGAGAGAATTTAACACACAATCCTTGTATTGTACTTCAGCACATGATATGATAAGTTGGAGGTCGCAGAAGGGTTTGACAGCAAAGAGAGTGAAGAGAGGCTCAGTTTTTCCCTTGCTTGGTGTGTAAACTTTAGGTGGCAAAACAGCCAGATGGTGTTTTTCTGTATAAGTTTCTCTGTAGGCACATAAGTGGTTTTGGGATAGTAGTAGTTGACCAGGATGACACATAAACATTGAAGCTGACCACAGATTTGAGCTCTGCCTCTCCACTTCCACATCAAACTTATTTTCCAGTTAAATCAATCCTCCTTCCTGCATTATGTTTAATAGATTTAAAGCTAATGCACTAAAAGTTTATGATGCATTTTAGTATTTGTGAGTCTGCAGATTTCTGTTGTGCATCAAATTAAAAGCAGGTGGCAATTCTTGATGAGAAATTGAGTTAAAACCTAACCAGATTTCTTCTAAGAAATTGGGAAGAACAAAAGTCCTTGGAGGAATATGTGTCAGATGCTACTTGCTTAATCCTTGGTATCTTCCTGGAATGATAGTTTAAATGAACTAAATAATATAAGGTAAACAGGTCTTCATTCATTCCCTGAAAATGTCGTCAGTGGATTAGATTATATTAGCAGTTTTTAAAAAGAAGGGTGCAGAAAGGAAATTAATATTGAATAGAGACCTAGATTAGGAGAGATATGAAGAGGACTGGGTTTCACCAGAAGGAAGATATTTAATTTGTGTGGTAAATATGTTCTATTTTTCCTGGTTTAATAAAAAAAAATAAAAAATATTAAAGATAACATAAGGCAGAGCCTTACCTGAGTGATCCCAAAAGAAAGTAAGTAAGAAATTATTTTTACAAGACCTGTTAATTTAGAGGAATGCTTTATGGAGCAATGCTTCATTTATTACTGTAGAATAAGTATGTTTTATATTTACCATTTCTAAGACTTTTTTTAGCTGTGAATTATGTCACCAAAAAGAAAAAAAAAATCATAGCTATAACATTTTTTCCAGAATTTTATATCAAATATAAGCTTGTATATTTGCAACAAAATTTTCACTGGCACTTAGTCTTTCCACTTCCGTTACATACAATTCTCAATTTTGAGAAATAAGATTAAATTCTGTGGAACTTTCTTATAAAACTCTAATATGCTTATTCCTACCAAAGCCATTCTGTAATTCTATTCTTTTTTTATTAGGCTATGGTTTTTGCTGTTGCATCTAAAATTGTTCACTAAGATAACATTCTGAAGCACCAGTAAAATGGGCCATTATCTTATCATGAGAGACTAAGAAATTCGGACGTTTTATGTCAAATAAAGCTATATTGAATAATGTATGTAAAGAGAGATATAAACAAGAGACTTATTTACTGGAACAATTTCAGTGAAGCCAAAGCCAGTTTGATTGTTTAGCACCTCTGGAATTCCTCACATGTCTGCTTATGTGTCCAAGTGAGTGGACCCCATCTGTGGTGGGTCCCAGTTTGGTGACCAATATTCAGACCAGTGGCAGAAGAAGCAGCGTAACATGTGAGGCTTCTCATGTCCTCCTTTCCATCTCAGCTGACCGTGGTAGGAGAAACAGGTTTGATTCTGTCTCAGAGAACATAACCAGACAGAAATGTCTGCCTGGTCAGGCTCTGTTAATTGGCTGTCCTTTGTTAGTTGCCTAATTATTGCTTAGGAGAATGTAGAAGCCCAACAGAAGTACCTCTCAGGCCAGCTTCTGCCCACAGCCTCTAAGCTGGATTTAACATTGCTAAGTGTAGGTACCCTATACAAACTGCTCAGCAATTTTGTGAAATATGGCATATTTTTTTAAAGTGCAAATTAACCAAATCAGAAGCCAAAGAAACCTATGCAATTGTTTTATTTTTAAGTTTAGGGCAAGTGAGGGAGATAAACTATCATAGCCTGGTTTCTGATTTCTAGAAAAAGCATACAAATTATGCCTATGCATTTTACATTGATAGATATTTTGGGGTTTTTTCAGGGTAATATTCCTTAAATTTATACATTTTTCTTATTGGAAACAATGCTGGTGAATAAGAAGCTCAGTGTTCCAGAGCCAATTAGTACAATACTTTTCCGCTGGGGGAGCTGGAGAGCAGATTTTAATCCCACAGTATAAATAAGTGCTTAGATATGAAAAACATCATGTGTTTGTAGTTGTGCCTAGGATTTGAAATCCTTTACAACTGCCTACAAGGACCCTTAGATCAAGAATTTTAACTGAACTGACATGATATAACAAGAGAAGACAATTTCTCTAGGGTATTAAGGACTTCAGACCTATGGAGAAAATTTTGTGCTTTGGAAAAAAATCTGATTCTTATTTCTTGAAAAGATAACTATTGCTTGTACATTTGTTGCATTTATCTGTTGTCATGCATTCTGCCAATAACATCTCTATTTTTTCTGTCATTTTGTTAAGTTTCATTGTTAAGACAGGCTTGATACAGGGCAGCAGTTAATTTGACTTCAACTTTCTACTTTGTCAAAAAAATAGTCACTCTATCAACCAGAATTTTTTAATGTAGGCAGGAGCTTTCATTGGTCTGTCTTACAATTTTTCATGTCACGTCGTTGCAATTGTTGAGATTAATCTGTGTGACATTGTATGGATTTCATATAATCAGTGTTAGCTTTTGTAGATCATTGTTCAGAGATTGATTCAAACAAGTTTGTAGAAGGATTTATTTGGTTTATTTATATCTGCTCATCCTTATTTTCTCACAGATTTACATGGTCATTTCTAAGGCAACATTGTGAAATGCAATTCAGAAATATTGACTTGACTGTGATTGATAGATTTACTAGTGCTTACTTACTATACTGTAATTGCAGGGGAAATGCTTTCAGAGTTTTTGAGCAGAACTGCTGCATATATAATATATATGTATATATATAATATAGTATAATATATTATAATATCGTTTGATTTTCAAAGCTTAAATAATTAAATAGCCCCTGCAATAAATGCATTATATGGAAAGTTATCATCTGAAGGAAAGATTTATTCTATATTGAAATAGCATGCAAAATATTCTTTGCTTTGTTCATTTTAGACAGTTAATGAACAAGCAAAAAAGAAAAATTAGTCCTAAATAAATATAGATCAATTCATCTGTGACATGAGACAAACAACAATATCTTACTTTCATTGCTCTTTTCACTCAGCTTCACAGTTTTTAAGGGCTTCTAATTTTTTCACTTAAGATGTTTACTTCCTGTGTAAGGATGTTGCTGATCCATCCTCCTGGATCTCTATTAAATGTTGAATTCCTTTCTGATCAAATTCCTAGAACTTAAGTGACTGAAAAGTTTTCTAGACATTTTAAAGCTGATGGTGCTAATCATTTTTTACATAACTATAGGGACAGTCTTTGGTATACCTTATCTATTAACTTCCTGTTCTGCAAAAGAAAGCTGTCAGTTTTAGTGAAGGTAGTTGTTATTTTCACCTGTCTTTTCATTTTTCTAGTAATAGAAGTATAAAAACGTACAGAGTATTGTGGGGGAAAGAAGAAACCGAACTCCTATAATGTTTCTTTTCACTTCAACATGAAAGGCAATGTGTGCTCTTTTTCTCTTTTATTTCGAGGGGTTGATCTGCCTTTTCAACAGCACGATTTCTACAGTTTTTATAGTATTACACCTTTGTTCTGTCTGACTGTTCCTCTGCGGTTGCTCAATAAACTCCAGCCAGACACTAACTTGGCACTATTACACAAACTGACCTTCCCAAAATCAGTAACTCACCAAACAAAATTACTCCTTTCTCAGATTCAACGCTATTCACTGTAGAATTTACTTATGTTTCTTTCTCCTTTATCTTCTTGAAAGGTCTACTTACCTTTAAAATTCTATTCTGTACTAATACTATGATAAGGTCCAGCATGGTATGGTGCCCATTGAATTAAATTTACTCATCTGAAGCATTACTCAAGGGGCCATTAGCTATAATATCTGTTCTTTTATTTATATCTGATTCCTTGGTTCAGGACCTCTACAAACAGTAATAAGTCTTTTCAGTATACTGGCTTTCCTCTGATGTTTTCTTATTTTCACTCAAGATCAATCATACCATCAAAGGTTAACTACTACAGTATTTAGTCAAATAACCGCCCTGACATTTATTTTTCATGCTTAGTATTGACACCACTTACTTGGGCTTGTCATGCCAATTTTTCATACTTTTACATTGGTGGTTGTCAGCATGTTTCAACTTTCTCATGTTTCACTGGCCATATGACAATTAACGAGAAAATGGCAGAAAATAAATGATGACTTTAACTCTGTGGCTGTAACTCACTCTCCTTCATCTGCTTACACAGTAGTGACCTTGTGTGTCTTATTAATTCAGTCTTACTTTAGCTTTCCTGAAAACCTTCATTTCATTGTTCTTGCCTCCTAGAAATGCCTTTATAGCTGTCTTACTGACTCTATCTTCCTTTCAAATTTTGTAGAATATATTCTTCTCCATCTTTCATGACTTAATGTTTTTCTCTCTCTGCTATTGTTTGTTATTTGGCTGTGTAACTATTATTTATCTCTGTGGTACATTTCATAATGCAGTTTGTATGAAATGTGCTCTGCAAAGTATAGTTGCATTGTATCATTTCATAAAAGTACACAGTACTTTCAGTAGTTTTCTTTGAACAGTATAATTATGTTTTGAAAGAAGTAAAGTTCCTGATTTAAGTGTATAATGCTAGTATTTGATGTTAGAAATACATTTGAACACAAATAATTTTGTCCTTGAAAACTATGTTTCCTCCTTTTTTAATGCTACCAGTCACTTTCATGTATTATTTAAGCCTAACAGATGCATACCTATGGGCTCATTTATTTTATCCTATCAAAGTACAAGCAGTAAAGAAAAATGCAGTTGCTAATCACTGTAATGTGAAAAAAATTTTGAAAGTCTGTGCCTCTGTTGAAATAAGTAATTTATTATCCTAGAACGTGAGAGACAGGAAGAGAGAAAGAGAAAGAAAGAAAGACTGGAGGAGAAAGTTTTTAATGCAGTTGAGGAATGTGTAGAACTTTAAAAAGTGAAGTGTTTGCAAGCTTAAAAAGCAGAATTGGAACCTGTAAGCATTGCTTTACAAAAGGTTTGAGGGGCTTGAACAGTGCTTTATCTTGTCTTGGCAGAACTGCTACTTTAATTACAAAGTTACTGGTTTTGCTGTAGAAAGTGACAGTGGGTTGTAGCTACAGAAATCTTAGGTCGGGATGAAGAGTAAATTGACTTAAAAATAGGAAACTAGATTTTTAAGCTGGACAGACATATAAGCCACATATCTGTTTAAATGGTATAAACACAGGCTAAATTCTTGGGGCAGGGGGCAAAGAGTTTGCACAGAAAAAAAAGCAAAAGGGCTTTCTGCATCAATGAATCCTATATGATCAATAACTATGTCTTTTTAAGTGAGGAAAAAAGACCCAGAAACCAAAGCCAAATATTGCTCCTGGACCTCTACACAACTCCTAGGCTTTTATGAGGGAGCAAGTTGCTTTAGATTTGGTGCATGTCTAAATTAGTCTTCTGTAAGTTCTTGTTGTTTCTACTACAGTTTTAATTGGGTAGAGCTTATGGACAATTTTTGTGTGCTGTATCAAAGAAGGAAGTACTTAGAACTCTGGCGCTTATATCTGATGATAAGAAATCTGTCTTTTTTATTTTTTATGGAAGGAACTTCTCCCTCCTTTGACGGTAATTTCGTAGTGGCAGGGACTACAAAGTGTTTTCTCTGTGTTGTTGAATGGGCCTTTAAATGCTAGTTGGTTATATGATCAGTGGTCATAGATGATTCATCGGCCATTTTCAGCTCCTGTGGGAATGAATTCTAAATATTTTAATTTTATGGTAATAATAGACAAATAGAAGACTTAGTCAGAAGAGTTTTAGAAGGAAGTCTCTTTACCCAGAGAGAAAGTGTAAATGCCAGAGACACTATGACATGAAATTTTTAAAATTATATCATGTTTTTGCCTTTAGAATGACTGGCAGAAATTAAAATAACAGAATAGTGATGTGCCAGAACTTCTACATCATACATACTTGTCATGATTCTTGCCATCATTCTGGAAATACCGGATAAAAACACTTGTTCACAGAAATGCAGAAAAACCTGCATCTAGGCTATGCATCTATATTTTTTTAAGGTCCCAGGTACTCTATAGTATTATAAAACAGGAGCTCAAATATAAATGTTAGCTGGAGCTGTTTAATGTTAATTTCCGAAGTTTACTTGTTAGTGTTCAGAAGACACAAAAAGCCAACATTTCGGCACATACCCATGGCATAGTCCAGTCGTCCTCTGGGCCATTATTTTCCTCATGCTCTGATTATTCAGGCCTTTTCCTCTACTTCCTTTGAACTATAATGATGTAATGGATAAAGCTGCATAAAACACTTTCTGCTAAAATGTACTGATAGTACTGCTCAGTGGAAAGAATTTATGATAAAAGTCTCTCCTAGGGATATACACAGGTACCTTCATGAGATCTTTCAATAAAACAAGAAAATTTTTATTAAGGTGAAAAATAACCTACCTTCATTAGTAGGTTTTAGTGCATAGCATTTGGGGGTTTAGGACAATTATTGTTTCTTGAAGGTTTTGAGAACAGTGAATGACTAATTATCAGAGCAAGCACTATGCTATCCAGCAGTGTATTAGAATATTTATGCTATAGTCCCTTCTGTCTGCGTTTCTAAGGTTTTTAACCTGTACTTTAGAAATCCTGAGCAGCGATACTACTAAATGAAGACTTTAGGTTTTTTGCTAAATTTTCTTAGACATCTCTCATTAGAATTATAGGCAAATTAAATCACTCCGTGGAAATCAAAGAAAAGATTGCCATGGATTATGGTCAGAACAGCTCTGTAAAACCACTTAGCTGAAGCATCTTGTATTACAGAAAATAAATCATTTTACTACCTGAATACTTCATAAGTGATATCTTCTCCTGTTTAGCTTTTATTTTCTTGTTATTCTTTTTTTTTTTTTTTTAGGACAATTTTCATGTAATTATTTCAAGATATAGAAAGCTTCTAAATCTTCAGATAATTGCTCACTAGGGGTTAATTTTCTTCTGAGTTAAATGTATCTTATTTCAATCCTGAATTTTTCTAGCTTCAACTTGGAGCTTTCAGGTCTCAGTGCCACTTTTCTACCTAAAGCAAAAATAAAGTCCTCTTCAAAAAATTTCTTCATTGTGCACACAAGAAGTTTCTGTGATTTAACAGGTGAATTTACTAAACGCATATAGTTCTTTGTAACCTTTTGCAACTGATCAATATTTATTTCTAAAAATAAACTTGTAGCCAAGACACGTGTTTTTCCCATTACTAGTGACAGAAGTCACAATAGAAGCTTTGTTGACCTGAGAGTACAGGGTCCTAGGGCACGTCTGGGTTTTCCTTGGCCTGACCTGTTTGTGCCTTGGATAACAGTTGCCAGTGGCCACATATGGAGTGGTACCTTCCCTGGATGGATTTCCTCTTGGTGAATTCCACAGATGAAACTTCCATGTCACAAACAGAAGCCCTTTGTGTGATGTGCAGATATGAATGGTTGTTGTGCAACTTTGAGCCTTCAGGTTGGGAATAAAGGAAAAGGACTGTGGTTGGAAATGTATAAAGTAGCCACAAGGGGCCTCAACGCTGATGATGGAGCTCTGTCACCATAAACAGCCGTCTTCTCCTAGATAAGACCTTACCAGTGCTGTCTTTTCTCCTGTTCTCCTCAAGGAAACCTGAAGAGATGGGGGAAAGGTGAGCAAAATTTGGAAGGAATAAAAAATACAAGTACTAGGAAGTTTTGAATTCAAAACTTTATTATTTATAGATATTTTTCTCCTCTAATTAGACAATATGAATTATTATACTATTATTATTAGCTGGACTGGCATGGAATTTTTTCCTCCACTAGCCAGAAATGTCCTTTTTTGATCATGGCAAGATTTTGAGTGTAGTAGACAGAACTAGGAACAGGACTTTAAGTAAAGGTCTCACTAATACTATAGGATTAAGCACATGGTTTTATTCCAATAGTCTTCTCTTAAGTACATGGGACTCACATTTCTTTTCTTACATGAAACATCAGTCTTCAAGTCGAGATTTCTCCATTGCTGGATTCCACAGTACTGTTCTCTTATCTAAAGATTTTATTCCAAGAACTTGCATTCAACTTCATAAGAATGTAAATTGACAATCTTCTCAGCTATTTTTTGGTGCTCTCAAATACAATTTACCTCACCCTAAAAAGTTTGGAAGGTCACTACAATAGTTGTTACTTCACATTACTGAAGCTGTTGCTCCAAAGAATATATTTTGCTATTGTTTTAGCATGAGTGATTCTGCTCCTGTGTAAATAGTGAAGAATAATGGTAATTCAATAAATCACATTTTTCTCAATTATAGTTTAGTTTTACCCTTCTGATCTGGTGTCAGATATTCAATACCATTACAATTTCATTTACCACAATATATCATCCTAAGTTTGTAAAGAATAGCTTGTTTGTTTGTTTTTAATTGGTGTCCTTAATTTCATATTAGTGCAAGTAATAAGTAACACAGCCTGTGCTCTCTCCCAACAATTATGCAAGCATTCTGAGATTTCCCAGCACCACTTTTCTGTATTCCTTGGGAGTCTTTTGATGCATGATGCAGACTGTCGTTTGCCTCTTACCCTAAATAATCTGCTAAATACTTGATACTTAGATGTGTTCATAATTTTCTTCCCAGTTTAGAATCATGTATTTTTAAGCCACCGTGTGTAGTTAGCCACAATTATTATATTACCAGTTGGGACTGTAAAGTCTTTGCTAGAAGCTCATGAAATTATGCTATAATCACTCAAACTTGAGAAAAATCATCAGCCCAGGGACCCATTTATCTTTCAACCTGCTGTCTTGTGCAGGACTGCCTTAAGCAACGTGCTTCTGCTAGCAAGTTCTTATGTAGAATTCATATGAACATTAAGGATGTATTACCAATAGCAACTTTAGATACCACAAAATGACAGATTTTTTTCTACATAATATATTATAGGTTTTGCAGCTTTGTGTGGCACTACTTTTTTTTCCAAAGCTTCAAGCAGTAGCTAAGCAAGATGTCTGTGGGCATTTTGAAACTGCCTGTGGGTAGATAATGACAATTTTAATATCTACAGAATTCTTTTAAACACAAAGCAAAGAAAATGTATAATGGGATTTGTCCATATGAGTTAAATCAACGGATGATCATTGCACTCTACATAACCTCAGAGCAGTAAAAACTATTAAACATGTAGGTTACTACATGTGTATTTTTGAATGAAGTGATTATATGCTTCCTTACTCATAATCATGGAAAAAAAAAGGCAAATAATGTGAAAACAATTAAATCTGTACTGGTATTCAACTGTGTGCAAGAATTTTGATGTTATCAGTGGATGTTTTACATTATTCATATCTGAAAGAGGAGGATGGAAGCCTAGCAAGCAGCAAATCACAGTAACAGAAAAAAATTAGGTGCAGTAAACAAAGAATGGGAATAACTGAGAATTAATAGGTTGCTTTGTCTCAATGAAAAGGTAAAGTCACAGAACTGGAGATTTGCTCAGTGAAATTCTGTCCTTGTTAACTTTGCTGAGCTCAGGACTTCAGTAGGTCTCCCATTTTCTCTCTTAGTAATTCAGTGTCATATTTTTTTTCTTTTTTTTTTGTTCTATGAGAAACAAAGCTATTATTGTTAGCACATTTGCTAATGAGCATTTTCCCTCTGCTTGACAGCCTTTGTCAGCTTGTAGTGATCCTCAATTGATAGTTTCCAACATGGAGACATTTAGCAAAACCTCGTGATTTTCTTACCATGTTTTCAATACACAAGTGATGGGAAGAGTGTATGTAGCAGCCACTGATGGATAATATACACTGGCATCACTGTAGTGGAATTACAATTCTTCGTCCTGTGTATGCCAAAATCTCTTACCAGAAATATTCTCATGGTATTCCCAGCCAGTCCTGTGATCTGTAAAGACTCTCTGGGATCCAGTCCTCCTCTGGACTGCTTTTCCTCTCCACCACCTCTTTCTTTGCCCTCAGATCTCCTTTTCTAGGGATATCTTAACACTCATTAAGCTGCTTCCCAGCAAAATGCTGGAGCAAGGAACATAGGACAGAGACTCAGTCTGCAGGGAAGCAGTGAAGTCTTCTGATGGAGGCCTTTCAGCTGCCTGCAGCCCTGGGCACTCCACAACCATGTCAGCACTTTGTATATCTCGTAATTAAAACAATCAGCTTTGACTCCCCAGTCTCCTTTCCCAGGCTCCATTCACTGCCGGATTTAATCTCCACCCTGTCCTGCAAAGAGAGCTGGTGGAACTGGGCAAGTTTTGCTTGACAGCTGAAGGTCTTTATGGATAATTTTTTGTATAAGCAACACTCCCCATCACCTATTTGTAGTTGTCTCTGCAATGAAGGTTCCACAGTGGAAGATAGTGATCGCCTTGTCTGCATTGGAGGTATCAGTTGGAAAACAGAGGCTTAGGAATGTCAAAAACATTCCTGAAATCCAGCAGACCTTTTTTCCCAAAAGATTTGGCAGTGTTTTATTGGTCATGGCTTCTCATTAATTTCACAAAAGATTTAAACAAAATTGCGTCATTTATAGAAGTTGTGTTTCCAGTGTTTCTTAGTACTTTTCCAGAGTCTGGAATAAAGCCACAATAATAATGTAGTAATGTTCAGACTGTTAACTTAAGAAAACACCTCCTTTAGGCAAATGAATTTTTCTGGTACTAGACTGGCACATATCCAGATTCTGTTTTGTTGATTACTGTGAAAAGGTCTTCATTTTGTTACATATTTCCAGTTTCAACCAAATTTGTGCTCTTGATTTTGAGATTCACAAGGATCTCATCATAGTTTTCATATGGCCTCTGTGTAATTACTTCCATCTTCCATTAATTCCTATGAATTGTAGCATGTCTCAGTCTTTTCACAATAGCAAATTGCAATGTTGGATTCTAAATTTTATGAAACATGATTGAAAACTCACATTCAGTCACTAGATAAGTGATGGTTTTTCAATTTAACCTACAAAACTAATGTATCTGCAGCTTATGGATAATGTGGTGTAGATATAGATAATATATTTATAGCTTAACATATTTGTCGTTTTCTCATTACTTGTTGCAGGTGCTACTAGCAGGGAGATACTCCTTCTATGTGTTCCATCACTTTTGTTGCCCAAGAAATTTGGGAAGTAGTGTGATGTAAATATCATGAGATGTCAGAGTTGCTAGGGACTTACATTGATTTGATAGCATACTGTGAGGGTAGGAAACAGGCAAGCAGGATGGCTGTTTCGTGATGCTCATGAAAGATGAATATGTATGTATTTTTTAAGTAGACTTCAGTTTCTGCTATGTTTTTATCACTCTTTTTTATTTTTCAATCTGATTTCTGCCCACTTGAGAATCTGGGAAAATAATCCATTGATACCCATACCCATATCTGAAAATCTGGTTGGCAGAACTAAGTTGCTGAATTTTAACACTAAGAAAAGCTTTAGTAAAACTAGAATCAATAACAGTAAAAGCAAGAATTACAGCTCAAAAATCAAAATGAGGGCTGCCACTTTGTGGTACAAATAAAAGCTGAACTACCCTGCCTGAATTTCAAAACAAGGTTTAATAACAATAATTAATTTCTGGTAGTACTTAAAAGTTGGCAAATGTCAAGAGGAAAATCAAAAATCAGCCTTGACTTCCTCTGAAAGAACAGTGTATGGCTTCCATAGAAAATTTACAAAAGTTGTGTGGTGATAACTGAATTATTTTGTACTTTACCCTTTGTGGTACAGTCCTTGAGTGGTTTATCATCCTTGCCTGTCACTTGCAGTTTCTATCAGTTTCATTTGTATTCATGGAAAAAGATTGGGCAGGGGTGGTAGACACTTTTTTCCTTTCCTTTTTTGATTTCTTTTGTTTTGTTTTAATCACCTGTTCACAGAGCAATTCTTCTTGTTGCTATCTGACACAGTAAAGAAAATACAGCCAAAGACAAGGGCATCAACCACCCTTTTGAAGGTCTCAGGTAAACTATTATTTATATGACTACAGGGAGTCTGCTTCATATTTTAAAGGGCAGAATAACCAAGCTGAGAAACATGCTTATGGAAATACATCATCCCTTAACCTTATCTGCTTTCCTGACGTGGAGCTGGAAAGGTTTACTGAAACCTGAGAAAGTGCTGTAAGAGAGCAGAGCTCTGTGATCCTAAGTAGAGTTTTTTGGATTATATCGTTTCACTTTGGATGTGTTTCCTCTTTGAAAAAAAAAAAGTAATAAAATATTAAGATAACTATCACAAATGGTATTATTTAGAATAATTTTAAGGGTCAAGGTAGCATTTTCAAAAATTCTTGCAACCTTGTCTCGCTAAGTTTTTATGTGTACTCAATAAGCTTTCTTTTTAATGGAATAGTATCTACAGTGGCTGAAGGTATCTTTTCATTATAAAAGTGGTGGTTGTCAGAAGCACTTAGGTAAGAAATGTTTTCCAGTCTAACTGATTTTGTGATTCTGTGATTCTGTCTTTCCTGAAGATAGTCATCAAAAGTACACTTTGTGCAAAAATTTATAGTGAACAAAGCACCATTTTCTCTAATTTTTGCTTGAAATGGAATTACAACCTGATTTTTTCTGAGACATCTTTACACTCTCTTTTCACAATTACTACTACCAATCCTATTTAGAGGCCAGGTTCTCATGCTGTAGGAGTTAAACAGTGTGTGCACTGGTGATTACGAATGAATGCGGCATTTGCTAAAAGCAACCTGCTAAAGAATGTGTGGTTAACAACATTCTGAGGCCATTTGTTAGTCAAATCAAGCAGAAATAGTAACTGATTCGGTAATGTAGCCAGCTAATCTAATTAAATGTCTCTCAGCCCAACATCTGTCTTTCTAATGGTCTTGGTGCTTTTAGGCAATAACTGCATCATGCTTTTATATTTGAATTAGTGCTGATAACCTGTGGATGACACTTTTAATGTTGACAATAAAATATCCAGATTTCATAATCTTCATATTTACTGAAATAAAGGTATGTAATTCTCTAGCAATTCCTCCTCTATGGTTTAAAAATTACATGTCAAATCTGTACTATACAATCTCTCCTGTTATATACAGCCTAATCTGTGTTTCTAGATTAGAAATATATGATGTACATACTCAATTTCACTCAAATTACTAAAGTGGTAAAATCAACCTGACCTTGTGATATACACAACTTCCCATATTTATTTCTAAATTTGATTTAAATGGTAGCTATTCTTTTTGTGATCTGCTCTCAGGCTAGTATATATTACCCATATAAAAGGCCTTTGAACACATGTGAAAATTTTAAAATGTGTAAAGTTTTAAATTTTTAACCCCGCTAATCCTGAGCAGATTACTACTCACTAACATATAGTTATTTTCAGTGACTAAAATTTCTCAGACTGCTTTGGATGAGACGAGAAAATAATAATTCCTCTAAACAATTTACCGCTTTCATTATTTTTCATACACATGGATTATAGTAATAGAGTGTATTTTCCTTTCTCGAGTCATTCACTGGATTGTTTTTCTTCCCTTCACCCTTGTAGTTCCTGTGACTAAACTGTCTCCTCTATCGCTGTAGCAACACCTTCATGGAGATTTGTGCAGTTCCTGCTCATTCTTGTTTCACATTCCTGTGGTGAGAAGAATGTACAGGATCTTGTTAGGTGTTCTTTATTCATGAGAAAAGCCGAAGTGTAAAGAGAAGTGAGGGTACAAACAATACACAGTTTACTCTGTTTCCAAAGGGAAACCCTCACTTTTAAAAAATATGCCAAACACCTAATTGGGGTGTAGTAGGTATAAAGAACAAAGCAATTTTCAATGGTGGCTCTTCTGTCACAAACTGGAGAATCTGAAAGCATTTTGGCAGCTGAAAATAAATTTGCTACACCATAACAACTCAAGGAAATTTCTAATAAATGTCAGTATTTCATGAGCCATACGTCTCTCAAACTCTATTTCTATTGCTTTCTTTGAAGAGGGCAGTTGCTAATAGCAATAGACAGACAGTTAATAATGAAATCTGAGTGTGAGAATGCTTTTCTGTGTTTTCATTCTGAACAACAACATGAATGTAATTGCACAGTAAAAGATTTGCTGAAGCAGACATCATCTCAATAATAGATCTGCTTCTACCAGTTTAAGATGTAATTAAAACAAAATATATCCCTCAGACAGGGGTAAAAAATAGCCAACAGTCTGTGTTTGCTGTTCTTGAATTGAAATAGCAATTAATTATATGTTTGACCAATGAAAAATACCATATATTGTGACCTAAATTTTGTTACACTGAATTCTCAAAATTTTTTTAAAGGAATGTGTTTCAAAGATTATGCCAACCAGCAGTATAGAAGGTGGTAATAATTGTCTACAAGTGATAAAAGGAAACGCATCAGCCTCTACCATAGTGTGCTCTTTCTAAATGAAGTGAAAAGTTCTGCTGAAACCAGAGTTATAATGAGAGTGGAGCAGAAATGTGTGCACTGAGTACAAGGAAGTCTAATTCTTAGGTAAATGAAGTTCAAGCCCTAAAAATAAGTGATTTTTTGCTATGCTTGAACTGCATCAGAAAACTTACATAGTCAGTGCATTGATGGAGCAAATGAAGCCCTGTACAAACAAATACCAGGGTCAAGTGCAGCCTCTCATCTCTCACTGCCCTTGGTGGTTTGGTTGCCTGGGCTCAGGACCAGTTTTTGGTGCAGCTGCCCCTCTTTGTACCAGAGAGGTGTGTGGAGAGCATTGTAAGGAAGAGTTATGAGAAGCAATGGCTTCTCCACCTCTTTGTTTTCAGGCTTCTCCTCTCATCTTTGAGCTACACTGCAGCTTGGCCAGTGTCTGGCAATGTGCCTCAGTAATTCAAGCCCTGACCCACTGATTTCCTCTTCTGGCTGAGCTGCTACCTTCCTTATTGCCAGATTGGCTGATGGTGCAGAGCAGCAGATGGGCATGCTCATCTTGCTTGGTGTTGTGGGACTTATCAGTGAGTTTCATGCCCTGCCTGCCTTGATTCATTCTAGCTCCCAGGAACTCTTCCTTTACAGAGCAGCCCATTCTTGCTGTTCCCTGACAGTAGCTTGCTAAAAAGGACATCATAAAAACCAGGAGAAAACTGCATCAGTCCTCAAGTTTCATGGCATCCATCAGAGGTTTCGGGAAAACATTCGACAACAGGATAAATGCAGGATATTTTCTTGGACTACTTTCCAAACATCAGTAGTTCAAGAAATTCTTGACTGAGAGGGTGAACTCATGTTTATCTTGCCTGTAGGTTTTCTACTCTGTTTTGAACTCTCTTATGCTTTATATTCCCTTGTCTTGCCCTAAAACCCAAAAGTAGTGATCTCTACAGTAGAAAATCACGAGGAAGGACTTCTTTTTGTTTTGGCCCTGCTTCCTGGTGGTGGCAATGGATTAATTTTAGCTCTGTACTGCTGATGCCAGAATGATTTTTTTCCTTGTCTTTATATACCTTTTACACAGTTCTCTGTATCCACAAGTATTAGCATGCGTACTTGTAACCCTTCAGTTAGTCTAGTACTTAGTGTTTTGTAAGTGCTCTGCAGGCCCTGAGACTAAACACCCCAGAACTGCAGAGCCAGGGAGACCAAACATCCTACTGTCTCAGGAAGCCAAGGTCTCCTAGCAGGACAGATTCTGTAAACTGGAGGTTAGCCCACCCCAGCCCCTATTGGGTCCCCTTGTTAGATATGCTAATGTGTAAAGTCTATAATTGGTGTGTGTGATTGACAGTGGGTGTGCATTTTGCCACACTGTCACCTTGGTGAAGTGGATGCATCAAACAGGATCCTAATTAAAATACTGAGGTAATGACCCTCAACCCTCTAACCATGTCTATCTTAATTTTCTTAACACCAGGAAAAAGGCATCACTGCAAGAACAATGCCTAATCATTGCTGGTGACAGTTTATGATCACACCATTAAAAGATTATCACTTAGCTGTCCTCTTCCAAGACCATGTTAGTCTCTTATTGTTTGAGACGAGATAGGAAGAAATATGGTCTGTATTCAAATGTGAGGCAACACGCATATCTGTGGTGGCAACTGTTACTTTCAAAATCTTTGATTCTTCCTTCATTCTATAATAAGTCTTAGCATTCTTCTTGCCTTTTTTGTTTGCTGATGAACACTCAGCTGTTACCTACAGGAAGTATTCCAAGACAACTTTCCAAGGGAATAACTGACTTGTTGCTCTTTATTGTGTAGTCATAGAGCTGTGTTTTTTCAGAAGCTTTTTAGCACTTGAATAACTTCTTCCATTTACAAAACAAGTTCTTCTATTCTATGCAAATTCTACTTACAATTTTCCAGCAAATCCACTTGACAGCATGTCAATTAGTTCTATTGCAGAGAAACAGCAAATCACTTGCAGGGTTTAATATTAAAGGAGAAGTGGGCCATTCAGGCATAAATCAGAGAAATCAATTATAGCTAGGACTCATGTAGTTTCAAACTTCAGTAGAACAGTGGTTTAGTCATTGCACTGAGAGTGTGAACTTCACTGATAAGGAGGTTTCTATGTTCCCAACAGAATTCCACAGTTTTTTCCTTAAGAGTTTTTTTTTTTTAAACTGTTCCCCTCTTTTTTTTTCATATGAAGAAAATCCTTTGCTTGTTTTATTCCTAAGTTTCATCTTCTAGTTTCATGTGTGATGAAATATAAGTAAGTCATGGACTATATTTATAAGAGATGACATAAAAGAAATTGTTTTGCATTATCCCTTATTAATTTGCTCATTTAATAGGAGGATGACAGGAGACATCTCTGAGAAAACCTTTTAGGCAGAAGACATGATCCTGTCCTCTAAAATGAAAGATATTTATTTACCTTAGTATTGACCTCAAAATTTTGCTTTCAGTTTTCAGGCAAAAGGCCAAGGTCCAGCTGGTGTATGGTAGGAAACAACTTCCAAGTCACACTCTGAAGATTTGAATGAAAGAACATAAAATTTAACTAGAGGTAGTGCCATCTGTTGCCCTGGTATTCATTCCTGCAGTACCATCCAAATCCATTGGGATCTGATCATTATCCTTCCACCAAAGGAAAAGATAAATCCCTCATGATGAGAGAAATGGGGCATCCACGAGAGCTCTGCTATATTGTTGTCTGGCTAAATGGCTTCCTAAATTTGAGGCCAGGTGAAGGATTCATATGTGTATACTTAGAGCTTGCCTTCCCAGGTTTACCCTGCAGAAAATCCCTTGCAGGTAGAGGTGGCTTTACACCACACCTGAGTCTATCCGAGGAGCAGTTGTTTGCCTCCTCTTCCTCCAGCATTGTCAAGATGGTACCAAGACCCGTCAATTCAATTTTCCTTCTGTCTGAACTAATCAGCCTCCAGGAGAGAAGTTATTTGAAGTTAATCATCTGTATGGGGTCTTTTATATGGTACGGTTTTAAGATGTCCCCGAAAGAGCCCCACCACATAATGGTTTGTACTGCAGATTTTAAAAAAAAAAAAAAAAAAAAAAAAAAAGGAGGCAGTTTAATTTTCCCCACTAAGTAAAGCACTTAGCATTATCTCACTTGCTTAAGGTAATTATAGGCATGGTGCCTATTCAGCTTCTTGCTTCTTTTGAAAGGCTATAAATTAATGTAAAGATAAAAATATACTGCAGTTGCATATGATGGGGACTTTATGCAGAATCCTCTAGTACATATTCACATTTTTCAAGTACTGTGGTTAACTCTCAAGCTTCCATTCTAATGTCTTATCCCATATCTAGCAAATGTTGCAAAGGGGTTATGGTAACTGGAAGTGCTCATAATGTGATGCGGTCTCAGGATACTCATCTATCTCTTTTCTCTATATTCTATGGGGTGTACTATAATGTAAGTCTCAATTATTCTTCAAAGCAGAGGGTAGCCAGGTGAACTCTTTGTTTTTTTCACTGAAGAGAGGAAAGAAGAGACCTGAATTTATTGTGTGAAGCTATTCTTATTGCTATGCACAAAAAAAAATGGCTCTGCCTTACAGTAAGAGATAACTTGGTGAACTAGATTTATACATTGCTTTAAAAAAGCTAATCATATTTGTAGTGTATTAAGATGTCAATCTTTCTGGGTAAAAAAAGGGAGGGGAGGGTAACGGAGGATAAAGGAGGAGGGAGGTGCAGGTGGCAAAAGGTTTAAAGTGTACCAAAGCTATCATCAGAGTGTCTTCAAAGAAGGGGGGTGGAGAAAAGAAAGAAAAAAAAAAAAAAAAAAAAAAAAAAGAAAAAAAAAGTTATTCTGGACCTACTAATTTCTCAAAGGTGAATTTAACCTTTTAGGCTTATATAACAAAATTGCTACTTATAGCTGCAGATTTTTCTATTTAAAGCTCTATTTTTGAAACAGAAATCAGGTTATATGTGAATGTAATATACTAGGCAGTGGAAGGAAGAGAAAGCTCACCCTTTCAGTGGTAGTTGGGAAGTGCTTGCACAGTCAACATCTGGAAGACATCTGGAATGAATAAATGGGTTACAGATCTTACTGTAGACTGACCACCTGTGATCAGAGCCTGTGAGAGGAGCTGGGTGCTTGGTGTCAGCACTGTTCATCACTGCTCTGCTCCTCCAGGCCCTCCTTTGCCCTGCCAGTGCACCACACCTGTCAGCTGCTCCAGCACGCTGCCATGGGGAAAGGAATGCCAGCTGACCCCCTCAGAGTGCTGTAGTGCAGTGGGGTGTATGTCTCACAAAAGAAAGAATTACCCTCTGGATTCTTGGTTAAATGTTGTGACAGAGAACGCCCTGTTTAAAGTGCAGCATTGGCACACCTTTGACAACAGCGGTAAATGGAGCCATTTTAAATGCTTGGTTTGAACACTTGCACCCAGGACACCTTCCCGGAGAGCCCCACAGCACAAGGGTACTGCAGCAGCAGCAGCACCAGAATGGCCAGTGGGCATCCTGTGGCTCCTAATCCTCTTCATAGTTGTAGATGGAAATAAAAGCCATGCCTATGCATTATGTTTCAGTCCCAAATTTTATTAGAACAGCATATTTGGGAATTGATGTGAGGTGCTTTGACACCATCTATGCTTCATGATTTTGTTGCAAGTGTTGTACTCTTGGAAGTTTCCAGAAGATGGCAGAAATTAAAATGTATTAGGATATAAGAGTAACAAATTATGACAGCCCAAGAAGAGGTCAGAATGAGACACTGACATTTTAAAGCATATGTTCACATACTTTAAGTGTTTCCTGTGAGTAATAAAACTGAGATACTTATCCCTGCTGGCTGCTAATGATCTTGCAGTATTTTTTCATGAGGATAGCATAATGAAGCTATGTGTCCTAACTTCAGTAACTCTTACCTATCATTCTTGTTTACTCATGTGCATTTCAGTTGTCTGAAGCACTTTTTTGTACTTTTAGTTCCTTATCTTTAGTTTTCTTTGCAGGTAAAATTAATCATGCATGCCATGCTTTACTATGCAACCAAAACTCGACAACACATGCTATATTGTTTTCATTTAATTAAGTCCCAGTGAGAGCCTTCCTGCAGACTAGGTGACCTCACATTTCACTGTTGTGTAACCCCAGGATTCTCAAATAAGGTATGGTCTTTTCTGACCATACCTTATTTCTTATCTAGCAGGAATCCTGGCTCACATGAGGCCCATACATTGCAAAAGGCTCACAAATTTTGCTAGCATGGAAGACCCTCACATGAGTGTCTCCCAGGATTTAAAAGTAAAGAAAAAACTACTTAGTAAGTAGTTATTACTACTTAAGTCCTATTAATTTTTTTAAATCATATGTAGATTTATGTGTGAAAATAGACATCAAGGGTAATAAATGGCAAAAGGAAGACTAGGGAAAATGTAGGCCTACTGCTGAATGGGGCAGGAAAATGTGGGACAAGTAACACGGGACAAGCTGATGTTCTGAACACCTTTTTGCCTTACTCTTGGCCAGTAGAAATGGACTTCAGGAGCCTGAGGCCCCTCAGACCACGGACCTGGAACAAGAAAGACTTACTCTTTGTGGAGGAAGACTAGGTTTAGGAAGCACTTCCAACAAGATGGGCATACATAAGCATATGGAGCCTGATGGGTTTGCCCCCACAAATGCTGAGGGAATGGGCTGATACCTTTGCAAGGTATCAATCGCCTTTGAATAGTTGTGGCAACTGGGAGATGTTCCAGAAGACTGGAAAAAAGCAAATTCCCCTCCTATCTTCAAGAACAACAAGAAAAAAAGATCCATGGGCAAACAGATAGGTGAGCCTCATCTCAGTGCATGGGAAGGAACCATTTCTAGGCACAGGAAAAACACAAGGTTTATTGGGGGAAGTCAGCATGGATTCATGAAGAGAAAGTCATACATAATCAACATAAAGCCTCCTACAATCAGGCAATTGGCTTGGTGGACAAGGGGGTGGGGACATTGGATGTTCTTTACTTTGCCTTCAGTAAAGCAAATAAAGACTGTCTCCTATGTCATCCTCACAGAGCAGCTGAAAAAGTGCATTTGTGGATTGCGAGGCTGGCTGAAAACCATTTGAAGGGCTGGGTCCAGATGGTAGTGATCAGTGGCACAAAGTCCACTTGAAGGCAAGTGGCTAGTGAGACTTGATTCATACCCCACGTATCAATTATGGAGCCAATACTGTATCACATTTTCCTTAATTGTCTGAATGCTGGAACAAAGTGCACCCTCTGTAGCTTTGCATGACTGGGAAGAGTGGCTGACATATCAGTGTGTTCTACTGACATCAGGAGGAAAAGGCTGGAGAAAGGAGCTGACAGAATCTTCATAAAGTTCAACAAAGATGAATGAAAAATCCTGAACCTGGAGTAAACTATCCCATGCACCATCTGGAGGCTGAGCAGCTGGCAAGCAGCTTGGCAGAAAAGGTGCATACCAGCTGACCATGAACCAGCAATGTACATTTGTGTCAAAGTAAGCCAGCAGTATCCTGAGGTGCATTAGGAAAAGCATTGTCAGAAGGATGAGGGAGGTGATCCTGCCCCTCTACTCAGCCTTAGTGAGGTCACATCTCGAGTGCTGTGTCCATCTTTAGTTCCTAGTACAAGAGAGAGAGAAATGGGCATACTGGAGAGAGTCCAAAAAAACCACCACTAATGTGAATAAGGGACTGGAACATCTCTCCTGTGAGGAGATTCTGAGAGACCTGGGACTGTTCAGCTGGAGAAAAGAAAGCTTGCTGCTGGTGGGATAAGAAAGTAGAGGAGGATTCTCTTTGTCTGTCTTTTTCTGATCACATATTCACTAATATTCTTTCTTCTTCTTTGGGTGACAAACTTCCTTTTCCTACATCACAGATTTTTTAAATTTAAACCTGATAATACCGAATATTTTTGATGATTTTGTGACCTTTTTCTTCAGAATTCTAGGAATCTGGTTTTTTCAACTTGAGCTTCTGGGTTTGATTGTTGTTAGTAGCCCACTGGGATACATGAATTCTTCTGTCTGCATGGACCGTCATTATCTTGTAAACCACACTCAGTTTTTCACAGAAATTGGTAGCATTTTGTCCTGTTCCACTATAATTCAGGGACAGTTTATTTGTATAGTACTGCTGTTTATAACATATTGCTTAGAAATAATTTGTCTTTGTAGCTGAGCAAATTGCAGTATAATTTCACTGCTCTTGCACAGACCTTTCTCTTGTTTATAACAAGTGATTTCTGAGGTACAATCTCTCCAATATAAATAATGCATTAGTTCATAATTTAAATGTGACCTATCTTTGCAAGACTGGTGATTCACTATAAAGATATTTTTGAGTAGCTTCAAAACTTCAAGCAGATTTTGGTAGCTGATTTAATCTCTTCTGATCTGTAACATGTTGTGAGGTTTAGCTTTTATACGTTTGACAGCGCTGTGAGGACCAAAACTGCTAAGAGTCCCTTATTGTGAAAGGAAGTGGACCACCATATAATCAGACTAATATGGGCTCTGCTAGAATATCATTCTCTAAAATCAGGAGCCTAGCATTGCAGTTACAAGATAGGTTTTCTTTGGTGGAAAAGATGATTGGTATAGTTCATTTCCACTTCTGTAGTCCTGGAGGTGTTGATTCTTACAGTTTGTAAAGTATCAAGGTTTAAAGCCCATTGTTGAAAAAAACATCTAAAAACATGGAATTAAAGCCATTGCAGGGGCAAAGGAAAAGAGCTGCACATTTTTAAACTGTGTTTGTTATCAAATAACACCAGTAAGGTCATCCTAATTCTCTGCTGTCACTAAATAGGTATTATTCAGAGACCCCACTGCATAAAGAGACAATGGTAATGATGCTACATCCATTGTATCCTGTTGATACCATTTAAGAGCTCTAAATGAGACAGTGAATCTATGTATCCAGTAACACCTTCTGGTTGAAGGAAAGAATTTACATCCATCTTTCCTCCAGACTGACCAGTGTAAAAGAAAAGAGGAAGATCAGTGAAAGACAAGATAAATTTAGCGTAAACACTGATTTTATTTTTTTTTTTTTAATATCTGGACCCTTATTTATTAGCACAATGTAAATTCAGTAAATATAGGGCACATACTTAAAGGCTTTCCAATTACATGCATACTGTCCCCACAAGCCCTCAAGAAGAAAAGGCATTCTGTGGGCTACATTGCATTCATTCTATACCAAACATTCACACTCCAAGTTTTAGCCATACGTCTATATATGAAATGGAAAGACAAAGAATGGTGTTCTCACATAATGGCATTATTTCTAATTGCATCTAATTTTCTGTTCATCAGACATACATGAACTTGGTATTTGTGCAGTAACTGTATACAGGTGGAATTTTGTCAAAGCCTAAATAACACAAAATTTCTTCTCACGTCATAGTTAAACATATTCTTCAGCACTTGTTGAGAAAAATATCTCTTTGAATGGATCAAGTAGCACAGTCACAGTGTAACACTTTTGAGAGTTTAAGCAGCAGGATTCCTCA
Organism: Petroica traversi; assembly: GCA_025920805.1. Classification (NCBI taxonomy): domain Eukaryota; kingdom Metazoa; phylum Chordata; class Aves; order Passeriformes; family Petroicidae; genus Petroica; species Petroica traversi. The sequence continues at coordinate 4,125,764 of JAHLSL010000117.1, read as the reverse complement.
GTGAAAGAAATACACATCTAGCAATCTTGAATTTTCTTCCTTTTTGGATAATTCCCATGCCACTTTTTAAATTCTCAATAAAAAAATTAATTATTATGCTTTACACACCATCAAGAGCAGTAGAATTATGTTTTCCAAATTTTCTAGGCTTAGTGGCAATTTTAACTTGACCCTGTTGCCATTAAACACTACTATAGAATACTCTATAAATAAAACAATTGTTCACTTTTCCTATCGTTTGAAGAAGTACATTGTATATTTAAAGTATTAAGATGGAAATCACTATTCACAAATAAACAGCTGAGGCTTTTAAGAGTCTTTCCATTTTTAGGGAAAACTCATAAAGTCTTTTAAGTTATTCTAATAAGTTAATTGTGAATACCACTAATAGTATTTTGAAAACGTGTTTATATTTTTTGGCAGGTTTGATGTTGCATCTGATAGACTTGAAGAGTAAGTCACACAGGCTACCACTTTCACATCTGATTCACTTTCCATTACTCTTTGTTTTTTGTTTTGAATTATTGGAGAAAAAATAATCTCACACTATTAAATCTTAGATTACTGTATTTCTGATCTGAAGCTTAAAATTTCTTATCCATTGCTGCTGGGCTCAATTAAACTGCAACAAATTCTTCTTAACTGGATTTGCATATCATGGTCAAATCCCTGATTTCTAAGGTGAAGAGCCATCCACCAATAATCAAGGTTTATGGAAGTCCAAGAATTAAGTACAGACTGTTTAGCAGACCCTAATTAATCTGATGCTATTTTAAATATAATTAATTTCATAATTTTACATGATAAAATATAAAGAATGTCTGCACCATGCCAATTACTTTGTGTAGCCTTGGTTCCAGTGCTCCACATCTGAGCACTGGAGAGAAAATAAAAATATCTTCCCATGAAACACTGAAATGTACAATTGTTACAGGGAGCAAGGAAGAGAATAGGAATTATTTTTTTCCAAAGATGGAATATTTCCTTGTGCATGTGACTGAGTTCTGAGTTATCTTTTCAGGTGAAAAAAAAAAGAAAAAACAAAACAAAACAACAAAAAATTGTTTTACCTATTTGTCTTTTTACCTTAGCTTTGCAGAGCAGGATGTAGGTCCCTCTTAATCAAAAAATAGGAACCACAGAGACCTGCCAGGGAACTTGTCTCAGAAACCCTGTTCTAGTAAAGCTTAACAGAGAGGCTGTGGATTCCACAGGAGGCTTCCAAAGCTTTTTTGACTCATTTCTGTTGGACTAATTCACATAAGCTCTCGTTTAATTTCTTCAGATCAGATTTTTAAATGCTGATTAATGGAGTTTGCTTTCATGATCAAGAAACACTTTTTCTAACTACAGCAGAGCATTAATACACAGGCTACAGCCTAAGCATTAGCACTGTGAGGCTTACTTCTTCCTTTACTGCAAGAACATAAGTAAATTATACATATCTGACATGTGTATAACCTACATGTGACACCCAGTATCTGCAAAAATTCAATGACATTGATAAAATTTGGGTTTCCATAAAGATTTTTATGATATTATTCAGGATTCTTTTTCTGACCTGAACTAGTCATAGCAGTAAGAGTAAGAAAGATGTGTATATGAGGGTAAAGCACAGCTAAAGTAACATATCATGTTGTCTGGTGTTGTAGGTAGTGTGGGGAAAAAAGAGTCGTGTCCTTGCCTGTGATTCCTGACCAGACTGCACCTGGGATTTTCATGTTACAGCTCACCATATTTATTATTTTGTGAGTATAGGTCGGAATAATCATGAATGAACATCTGGGATACCCCTTCTCTGCATCAATCACTCTTATCTTATCTGCAGTATGCAGATCTTTCAGGGAAGAACTTTAAAGCTCTTCAGCAATATTCAGTAAGAAAAGACTTCACCAGAGGAAGATGTTGCTTCAGCATTTCTTTCCAGTCTCTCATATAACAGGGAGATGAAGCAATAGGAATTTTTGTCATGCTTTTAACATGCTCAAGTTAAGAGACAAGCACTACCTAAACAAAACAAAGTTTTAGAAGAAAAAGTGTTTATCATATAGTTGGTATTTTTAAATAGTTAAACAATGAAAAGATATATAATTTCTGCAGCAGTGGCCATGATTCCATTCTTATTTTGTACATATGGCACCACATCTCTTTAGATATAAGGTAAATAGAAGGCCTTAGCAGATTTCCATAAATCAGTCAAAATACCTTGAGTTTAAAGAGAATAAATATCAAAAAGAGAGACAATTTGATCTTTTTCAGTGCCAGTTTGTAAGTGCAAATATCTTGACACGATGAGTTGATCATATTGTTACATGCTTCCCAGAACAGTAATTTTATTGGCACTTGAGGTTACAGTAGTTCATGTATTTCTTGTCCTTAGAGTCTGTGCTGTTTCCTTATTGTCTTGCTTTGAGCTGCTCTCCAATCTCTGTTTTTCAAGTAGTTTGAAATACTTCCCCCAACAGAGCTCACACTTGTGATTAAACATTTTCTTTCACATTTTTTTCTTTTCCCTCACACTCTATATACATTGTCTCTCAGTATCTGCTTTTTATTTTCCAGTTTAAATCCCTTTCTTAGCATTGATGCAGCCAATGGTGCACAACCAGTTTAGATCGCTCCACATCAGATCTACCGACTTTCAGGCTAACTTCTTATTCCCAGTTCAGCTGTCAGGACAGCTATCAAAGCTGCAGAGGTCCTTTAAGTAGTGTTCTTGCATACTGCCCCACTCAATGGCTCCCAACCCATTTTGCCCTGAGGAAAATATTTGGAAGTACACTTTCAATTTGAAACAGAGGGCTGAAAGGTGTTATTAATTGGCTTTGTACAGTCCCATCAATATAGTATATTTTACATCATATTTAAAAATGAAAAATTATTTTAAACTAAAAAAGACAGTCTTTATTTTGAACATGTCAAATGATATGCTTCAAGAACTTCAACATGTTTTCCAAAACTTTTCAAGTTGAGCTATTACTCAAATCTGGCCCTTTTCTCTGAAGAATCTGTTTTACACTAGAAGTGTCAAAGATGTAATGACAAAATGTCTGGAAAGCAAAAGCAAAATATTGTGTGGGGTTTTTTTTTCCTTATTTTCCTATTCTATTTAAAGAAAAACCTCTAAAACTATCTACCAGCCTGTCCTTACTCTCCTGGAATACTAAGTGCATGAGCTACTTCCGAACCAATGCTGACAGTGTGCTACTATTTATTTCTGTTCTGGCTTATGCTTTGTTTGCTGAATTTCTGGAGCAAAATTTGTAACAGAAATATAAACCCTTGAGAAATCAAAGCTTATAATAAACTGAAATACTGACAGACCCTGAACTATGGTTCCCAAATTGTAGTGCTTGAAATGCAGAAAAACAGAATCAGGGCCCTCTAAAGTACTCCAAATTATAGTCTATCAATTGTTCTGTAGGGCAATCACAACCCTATTTTGGTAGAATAATAGAAGCCCATCAATGAGCTGTTTGTAACTAAAATTAGGCACACCAGGGTCATGTCATTACATTTTTTACAGTCAAGCACATATTATAAGAATTGTTGTATCCTCAGCTACATTTTCCTTAAAAACAATTTTGCTCTAAATAAGATTTTTTTTCTTGAAAGAACTTCCACTTGCAGAAGCTTGAAATTGTCATCTTTCTTCGAAAAAGAACATGTTTATGTTTATGTTTATGCACATTGAATGTAGGTGTGCGAACAGAAATGCACCTATGTGTGCGCGCTCAAACCTACTTATTACTTCAACAGGAAGCCTCCTGGCTCCAAGGCAGTTCATTGCACAAGTTCAAGGTAATAAATGAGTTGTTTATTACTTACAGTACATATCTGTTTTTCAGAAAATTGGAAATGAATTGAATAATAGTTGTGAGTAAAGCACTGTATTAGTATATTTATCACAGAGCTGTGACCGCACTGCAGCAGAGCTGCAAATTCATTGGCACATCCTTGCTTTTCATGTCTTCAGACTACAACACTCATTATATTGCAATTTATAAAAATGTTTTAGGTCTTCTGTAAAAGAATAAAATACTGATGTGCACTAAGAACACAGATAAAGGACTGGGGAATAATCAGTTTAACCTATATTCTTCCTGTTTATATATGCTATTTTAAATGTACATGTTGCTGTTCCTGGTAGATGGCAGAATTTTCAGAGTACAGGAAAAAAAGCAGATTGTGTAGATTTTAGCATATGCTCTCTGGTAATTTGGAGGAGAATAGAGCAGTGCAAAAAGATAACTCATTTCTGTGTTACTGTTTCTGCTGTTGTTCATGGTGACTGTAATGATAGGGAGGAGGAAATTCCATTGTGATAACAACCTATGCAAATATAAATTAAACCCTTTTTTCTGATCCAAATATCTTGCAAAGTAAAAAGATAAGAAATGGGAATAGAGAAGGGGGTTATGAGTAAGTATGCACATTATATTGCCTCTAACCAATCATGAAATATAATTAAGATTTGTGACTCTATGGGTCAGCTTAGGGAGAGTGTTCCATGTGAAGTAAATAACATGTGAGTGCTGTCTTCATCTGATTTATTCATGATTGATCCAAGTCAAATTTCAATTAATGACTCAGAGAACCTAGTCTATATGTCCTTGACAATATTGAGTGAAGTAGGAGTTGACAAGGATGTACTGCAAGGAAAGCATGCTGACCTCAGCTCTTCCTCTATAGTAGACTGGGATAACTAAAAGTCTTAGTTGGTTTATTTTTGCTCTACCAAGAAATAATGAAGATCTGAGTTTCTCCAAGAGCCAGGAGAAATTAGTGTCCTTGACTTATGTGTTCTACTAGGAATTTAATAAGGAAACTGGCATTTATACCAGTTGTCAGTAATAAATACCTCAGAAATATTCCACATTTGCTTCCATCTCATATTTGCTTTATTGCATATATTGTGTGTCTTGCCTTACTGCCAAGACTGTTTTTTGTTTCAGAGGGGAAAACCTTCTCTGCTCAGACAGAAAGTGTTTTCTATGATGCTCACAGAACAGACTCCTCTGGTTGCATGGTTACTATAACAATCCACTTGAATTAACCACTTATAATCTGAATGGTAATGCAAGATTCACCGTTTCTGTCAAGATATTTGGACTTCTCTTAACTTTACCATCAAATTGATATTTTTAAGATAAATGGTTCTTGAGAGAAGCTCCCAGGTTGTGTCTATCACAGTGAAGAAGGTGGCCAGATTCCTAATATTAATGATAGTAAAGAGTAAAATAATAATAATTATAATAATTTTAAAATGTTGTTTACGCATATCAAATCAAAATCAAAAGTTAGTCTTACCAGGAAAGTAAAAAGACTACTTGCTGTAGTGATTTTAATTTAGGACTACAACTATTGCTTAGTATTTTTAAACAAAGTTATTAAAGCATTGTGCATTTTGAAATACCAGAATCACTTTTGGTAATACTGAATCATGTTTTACTCAGGTTTCCTTTAACCCGTAATTCCATAGCGACTGGGACACTGACTTTCTATATGGTCAACACAAAACCTACCAGTTATAAAGTACAACTCCATCTCATCATGTCATAGCCAGTCTAGTAAATTAGGAGGCCAAACCAAGACTGTACTTATATCAATAGTAGCTGATGGCATCTGATAGCTCCACGACCATCAATGTGATTCATATGCTCTACACTTGCCAAGCAAGAGATATTTAATGTGTTGTGCTTTTTGCATTTGATGCAGCAATACTTTTATCATCTATTTGAAGATCAACATGAGATCTTCTTTTTTTTTCCCTGATTAAGAGGCAAACTACCAAAACAAGTAATGCAAAAGAAAGGATCCTCTGTGTTTTGCAATAAGGAGTGGAGAAGTGTCATAGCCTCCCAATCCAGGTTTGATTGACACAGCAAAAGGCTTTTAATACAAAATCATTCATTAGTATTATAATCATCTTTATTATTGAGTAATTCTTTACATTATGGGAAGAAACATAAAGATTTCTAATTAAGAGTTTTTTTATTCCCCAAAATATAAATTTAGGAATAATTTAATTTAAAACACAGATCTATAAATTCTGTATTTGCCTGATGAAATGCCTGATGATGTATTTGTGTGATCAGTTGTGTTTATTCGGAGGCAATATTGTAGTCACTATTCTGTATTACTGTTCACGGTCCACATGCTCTGACATGCTCTGACAATTATGATCTTCTAAAAAAATAATAGCAATTTTATCCAAATATCTAACTTGGATTATAAAGTTGATAACATAATATCTCAGGAGCTGCATTTAGTTTAAACTGAAAAAAGAAGAAATAATAAAGAATTAACAAGACACCAAAGAATCTATGTTATGGTTTGTTCTCAAGCTCAGCCAGTATGGTCTATTCTACCTATCTGAAGTAGCAAATGTAGGGTGATTAGAGGAATACAAAACTAATCCAGCCAGATTTTGAACAGGGCAATACTTGGAAAGATTTAAAAATATCTTCAGAAACTTAGTAATTAAAACCCATGAGATTTTTCTGGAGAGTCTCAGTGCTTAATGTGTATTCTCATATCCCCAAGGGGTCTGAGCTGTGCTGATGTGGCGCAGCTGGGTTAGTGAATAACTGCCACTCCTGCGTGTTTGTTCACATAATAAATACATCAGCCCAAAAAAAAATTTTACACAAAGTAGCTTTCATCGGTTCTAGAAAGCCTTAATCTGGTTAATGACTATGCAAATGTCTTTACAACGTAGTGTAAAAGGTTAAAAACAAACCCTTTGGAAAGAAATAGTATTTAGTAGCTGGCCTTTCATAAAAGTTTATTCTTCCTTCTGTTTCAACTAATTTAATGGGCTTGAGACAGATGCAAATGTTTTTATTTAGACCAGCTGAAGACCTTAGCCTGTGTTTTCTGACTAAAACATTGTGCAACAGAAGTTTTTTATCTAACTTGATTAGTTCATTCTATGAACTTCTGCATTTATCATCTACCTCAGTAAGATTATCACAGCACACTCCAATTTGCAGCTTTTGGACTAGCTGCAGCCTATGGGCCATTTCCACCCATTTTATCCTGATGGTCCTCCTCCCTGCCTTGCTCCCTTCGAGAGAAAATAAACAGCCCTGAGCAAGTGCTGCCCAATTCACCATTTCCTCCTGCTTTGACTCCACACAGATTTGGTCTCCTGTTGGCATGAAACAATTGGTAGGAACTGACAAAAGGGATTCCAGGGCTGTGAAATTCCCTCTTTTCAACTGCCACTGTAGATTCATCCTCCCTGCTTTGCTTCAGCAGAAGTGACAACAGTTAGAGTTGGACAAAAGTAGTTTTCCAGCCATCAGACACCATGGAGTCTAGGTTATGCATAACATATAGGTACAGGAAATTGTCTACAACAACAAATGCAGAAAAATTGCTTATGCAGCTCCTGCAGTTGCTAAAGTGGAACCAGCATGATTTAATTCTGAGGAACTAATTTGTGATGTGCTCTGAAAATAACGAACAGTAAAAAGGAAAAGTAGTCTCTACGTTGTTGTGTACAAAATAAAAACTGCATAAATCCAAGAGAATCATTTAATCCAAGTGAGTTCTGTGGTATTTTATCCTTGGTGTTTTATTCCATGCAAACAGTTTAGTATGGAACCTTACAGATCTGAAGATAACACAAAAAAAACCCCGTTTGACAATCTTTGCTGGGAATATGGCATAAAAGAACTTTTCTTAATCAAATGTCACTGCATATTTTAAAATTGATTTTTCCTTTGTAAATCACAGTCTTTAAAAGTGCCAAGCATTTTGTTCTGATCTTGTGGCAAAACAAGTTTGATAATGTCCACCAAAGAAACATGAAGGCCTTGTATTGCTGTAAGTGACAGAGAAAGGATAGATAGGTACTTCTTGGTTCAGGTCTGCCATTGTTGATTATATGCATGTGTGCACAATTAGCTCAGAAGTCAGCAGCAAATTAAACTAGTTTGGGAATTATTGTAAATCTAAATTAATTTTATAGTCCTTTCCATCTGCCCTTTGTGTTGACTTGCATAGGAGTTCCAAATCCTGTTGCTGAAAATCTCAAGGTCACTTTAAGCACTTGTTACATTGTAAGAAATAAGAAATAATCTTACAGTAAGATTATGTACAGTAAGATTATGTACAGTAAGAAAGTAAATGGTTTTACTTTCATTTAGGATACTCTGAAAAACATGGACTCTCTATGGAATGGTTAATTTTAACTTAATGTTGGTACAGTAGGACTCTGCAATAGCACTGTGTCTTGGATTATTTTATTTTCAGTATGCTTTTGAAATGATGGGTGCAATGTGTTCTATTGCATTAAAGAGCCACATCACTGCATACATATATTTAGAATGTTTTTGTTATTTGGTTACAAGTTTACAGAATGTCTTTTTAATAAACTAACAGATCTTTAGTGATTCAAGTTACCAGCTGAAAGCATTTGTTGCTCCTACTGATGCCGGAATGATTTTTGTCTTTTCTTTTATATACCTTTTACACAGTTCTCTGTATCCACAAGTATTAGCAGTATGCATACTTGCAACCTTTTACTTCGTTTAGTGCTTAGTGTTTTGTAAGTTTTCTGTAGGCCTGAGACTGCATACTCTAGAACTGCAGAGCCAGGGAGACCAAACATTCCTACTATCTCAGGAACCCAAGGTCTCCTGGCAGGAGGATTCTGTAAACTAGCGGTTAGGCCACCCCAATCTCATTATTGGGCCCCCTTGTTAGATATGCTAATGTGTAAAAGTCGATAACTGGTGTGTGTGATTGATGAGGGGTGTGCATTTGCCACGCGTCATGTGCATGAAGTGGATGCATCAAACAGGATCCTGATTAAAATACTGAGGTAAAGACCCCAACCCTCTTAACCGTGCCTAGCTTCATTTTCCTAACACCAGGAAAAAGGCGTCACTACAAATTATTTTCCTTGGATATTCTTTTATAGATGTAATCTTTCTTGGTCTTCTTGAGCAGTCAGGTAATCCTGAAGAGTAAAAAATTTCTAAATTTTTATAATGTTTTAATAGCCTTTTTGTGGGTGTAAATTAAGGTAGATGGTGACAGAGAAACACACTCAAAAGGACAGCAGGATGCATTTTGATGGCTCTTTGCAAAAAATGCTGATAAAAAATATGGATTTGAAGGATATGTTTGGAGGTGTTAAAAAGGGCAGCTAGTGGGAAAATACTGGAAGACCACTCAAAACAAACTGATTGTGGTTAGTTCTGAGGCAGTTTTTATCCTTCCTATTTCCAAGAACTTTTTGTGCAATTGAAAATCAGCCATTGCTCATTTCTGCTGAATAGGTTGTGAGGGTTTCTCCATGGGTCTGATATCACTCTCCTGCTTAAACTAATGTTTTGAGATACCTTTTTTTCATCATCTTTTTTTTTTCTTTCTTACTGTCAATACTTTGTTGGGGTCACTTAGGATCACTGTACCACATGTGGAATAAACCAAACATAAAAGCACAAAAAAAACTCCAAATAAATAAAAACAAAACATAAAACCAAACCAAACAGATAAAGCACACCAAATAAAACCAACCAAACAAAAAAAACCCACAAACAAATTGAAAAAAAAGCTCATGATTTTGTATTAGGAGGTGACAGAGTTAATCTGATGCAATTTAACAAATAAGAGATCTACAGATCACCAGACCCCTATTAAACTGCCTTTATTAGTTTTATTGTATTTTTGAAGAAAATAAGAAGTTATCCTGAAGTAAATGCAAGGTAGAGTAGAATGCAGCATATGCATAGCAGCAGTGGATTTTTCAGGATTAACCTGATCTCCTTCTCTGATAAGGCACGGCATTTTTTGTTTCAGACAGGAGAAAAATAATAGATCTATTTTGCCAGATGTCAATAAAATATTTTATATATTGTGATGATGGAAATTATTAGCTAAATCAGGAAACACGGGGTTTGAGAGAGGAATTGCAAAGAAAGTTGTGAACTGTCAGGTGGAATTGCCTCTTGATTTATACTGATAGGCTAATGGCTTGCTGGGAGATGAGAGCTGCTCAGAGATCAGTGCCAGAGAAAATCCTATTTAATGCTTCAACCTTGGCTCAAAATTAGGAATATCTTGATGAAACATGCTGATGATACAGCTGCAGTCTAGAAAAATAACCTGAAAGATTTGGATGACACAATGGAAGTTATAGTACAGAGTAATGCTGTTGAAAACAGTAGCAAGATTTTTTGTATGTATTGGAAGTCATTGGTTGGAAGTGATGGAAAGAAGGATAGGAATGTAGTGAAGGTGTTTAATGCATTGAGCAATCTCAGCATGACTTTGAGCCAAATGCTATACATTAACCAAAATAATTTCAGTAAAGAAATCTGAAAACATTGACCAACTCTGAAATCACAAAATACTGATAAGATCTCCTCTAGAACATGCAGCAGAATGCAAGTCCAAGCAGGAGCAGAGTTACAAGAAGGAATTACGGAAAACGTTTTCCAACAGGAGACTTTGTCTCAAAAAAACTAAACACTAAAAGAAGTTATGATAGCTCTCTGCAAAGTATTTGGATGTAAATCCAAATGGAAAACATACACTTTGATAAACAACTCAGAGTTTCCAAATAAAATGCCAAACCAAACAGCATCTGTAAACTCTCTGTGGATAAGTTTTGGGGTGGAAATTAAAAGACAGTATGTCAGACTTGAAGGGATGAAGTTTCAGATTTGCCTTTCAGGAGAGGGCATAGAGCAAGAAAGTTCTCAAAATGGAGTCTGCATCATTTTGCAAGTTCTTGAAATATAGGTATCCACAAAGGGAAGAGACAACTTGGTGATGAGGAGCTTACTTGCTTTTCTGTTTTGTGATGGTTTCTAACTTCAGAGTCTGATTTAGGAGGGAACTACTATTTTGAAGGTTTGCTTTGTTTTATTTTGTTTTTATGTAATGAAGCCTTATTCCTAAAGGAGAAGGAAGAACTGCATTGCTTAGAAACATAGTCTTTTAATACAAATAATCTGCAAATCCTGCATACATTCAATTTCTTTGAGGTTTTGAGTGTTTAGATTTTGAGTGTCTACTAAATGATAAGCATAAGGAGATAAACTATATTATTGTATCTGCTCAAAATAAAAATTTCTTAGCAAAATGTTTGTATACCGAAAATTGTATATTATTCTCATTCTATAAAAAAGAAATGTGTTTGAAAAATAATGGAGTTTACAGTGATAAATGTTATTCTTTATGATGTTGTTTGCTGAATTCAAACATGGGGTTTTTTTGTAATTTCTACATTCTGGATATCTAGCATTTCCAGTAAAATCTACTATAGTAGGTAAGATTTATCCAAAATGTGGACAGATGAGCGCCACATCTTGTTAGAGAAGTTTGCTAATGGATTTAACAGAAAATAATTCTTGTAATTCTAGCTGATAAATAACTAACAGAAAAGAGGGTGAAGGGGGAATATCAGGAAATGATGCTATCTATAGTCTGATTTAAACTTCAGTGTGCGCTACCATTAATATACTCTTTACTCCATTTTTTCTAAATGCATCATCTTTAGAACAGCAAAAATCAGATGAGTAAAAAAGAAATTTTGCAAATGCAGACTACGTTAATCCAGCCATCATACTGGAAGCGTAAAATTAACATCAAGGAGTTTGCTGAATATCTCTGGTTTTATGACTTAATATGCTCCATTAAATGATGCAGATAAATATCTAGTTTTCATCTTTCTGAAGATTAAGTCATTTACCTCAGTTATATAGTCAGTAATGCAGTCTCTTTACTGGTTATGCTGCAATAAAGTAAGTTATACTGCACGAAAATGTGAAACTAGTTGCAAGCATTACGTATAAGAGTTCATATAAATAGCTGGTAAAATTCACATAGAAAAATGTTTAGTTAGGTCATTGGAAAATTACTTTTCAAGTAATGTATGTTCAAATGTAAATGAAAAAGAAAATACATTTTTAAAGTTTTTTTGAAAAGCTCAAAAAAATACAAAACCATATAGAGATTTAGGAGCTTTTGTAGTTATTTACACCTTGAATGAAAGTTACTTTTATGAGATTATTTTTGAAATGTCATTGCTCTTTGCTTTCCCTGCTTTTGTACCAGAAGCTATGGATTCATGTAAATTGTTAATTGTTTGGATGTTTAGAAATATGCTACTATATGCTCGATTTTTCTTCTGTGGTGTTGGGAACACAACTGAATAGCAGTAATCAGCTCTATCTATTCATTTAGCCTGCCACACTTTTAAACTAAATGAATTCATTTAAACCATGTTGAAGACGTCATTTATTGAACTGTTATAATTGCCTCAGGTAGTTTCACTATATTTTACCATGAAAAGAAGATTTTTGAATGCTTTGTTTCTTGCTTTAGAAGAGCATTTATTTAAGAACTATTTTTAGCTATGCCAGTATTCTCTGATCTTTTTGGAAAAGAATGGGTAGCCTTGAGTTCTAAAGGCTGATATAGGATGTAAGACACCCATATTCTGTATAATCTGAGGTACATGTATTGGTATGCACAAAACAAAAAATCATTTCTAAATGTGAGCACACGATATACAATTCTCCAATGCATACTGTGACACAGATCATTCTTGGTTGTTGAGCCATGCATGCCAATGCTATTAACTGGAAACTGAGGAAACAAGACATTCATAAGCATCTCTATAAGTAAGTTTATAGAGGGATGACCCAGATCCTTCCAGTTATAATAAGTTTCTACTTAGGAAAGCAAAGCTTTCCTTGGGTGTTTTTTATGAGAGTGTAGTTAACTGTCTCAGGAATACGATGATTTATCTTAGAGATAAGAATATTTTTTAAAATTAATTTCTGAAAATATTCTCTTTGTCTAGTAGGGGGTCTCCTAGTTTTATTTTTAAATTTCATAATAAAAAAATACCGATTTGGCAAAAATACATATGAAGGGAAAACGCTTCTGTTTCTTGATCAAAAGGCAGACTGTACTGAGTCTGACTGTAATTTAAAAAGAAAAAAAATTCTTTGAAATGTTATTCTAAGCCCTTTCAAGGAAAAGAGGTTTAATAGTTACAGAGGTGAAAGTAAATGTAATTCCCATTTTTTACTGTATTTGATAGAAAAGAACCTGGCCAAAGTCACATCTTTGAAATCACATTTAGATAATATTTCAAACAATAAATATATGTTCTGCCATAACTTTGTGTTTTGCTGTTCCACTTTTTCTTTTGCATTCCTTCCACTCTCCTGCAACAGCGTAGCTGGAGGAGAAAAGCCTGTGTGTGGGAGAAAGCTTTTATAGCAAAGCTTGTAGTTTGTTTTAATAACGCAACTTTACTAATTTCCTTTCATCCTAGCAAGCAGGCAACCTGTCTCCCTTTTATCCCATTGCTGGCAACAGAAAGATGAACAGAAAGCCAGTGGCATTTTGTTTTTAGCATCCAGTCAGGTGAGGGACTGGACTCCTTGAGGCATGACACCACCTGCACAGCAGGAGGAGGTGTGATTTGTGATGTTCTTTTTGTTTTGAAAGCTGAGTACCAGTCATATGTTACTGAGAACCCTATATTTATGATGATGAATCTATTCCACATTTAATGTTCTTTTTTACTGATTGTAAAAGGGCTTCAGCTGAGCCTCAATGAATCTTTCATGCTGTTGTGTGTTCAGTTATAAATTCTGTTAATCTGCATAAAATAACAAGGATTAATTATGAGACAAGGATATGATGCACTGCTTGTGCAGCTCAAAATTTTGCTTTGTGTAAATCTTGATGCTCATTTTGGTTTCTCTTTCTGTCTTTGCGTCTCATCCTGACAGGTGTGTGCCCAATCACTGTGAACACGATGGAAAATGCACCCAGACGTGGGACAGCTTCAAGTGCACTTGCGATGGAACTAATTACAGTGGTGCCACTTGTCATAACTGTAAGCTACCCTGCAGTTTCAAAATTTCAATGGACTAGGGATTTCAATGTCTTTTGGTTGAGATAAAAGAATCAAAGTCTTCTTTTCTGGTTGTTAAAGATCCTTAAATCTTCTTTGAAAGAAGGTGTTGGGTTTAATCACTTCTTACTTTATCTGCATCAAGATTTATTTATATAACACTCTGCTGCACCATGCTACACACCAAAGCAGTTCAACAGCAGCTGGGTGTACTGAGCAAACACATTCTCTGCAGCTGCGCATGAGATACGGCTTCAAATGGAAACTGAATCTGCCCTAAGCTGTTGGGGAGAGCTGCTGACTGCTGCTTGAGATGCTGGTTCATGTTGCTAATCCCAAAGGATGTTTATACACTGATTGTCACCCCGTTTAAAATCTAATTATTTGCTCTGTGGTTATGAGCTTCTCAAATAAGAATATTTCCTAAGAGCTCCATATGCTCCTCTGTTAAAGCACAGAAAGAAGAAAGGTACTGTTGCCCTTTTCATAGGTCCTGAACAATGCATGAATCTTCTGTTCCTCCTCTCATATGCCAAAAGGGATTTTTAGCTGCAAAGTATATTCTAAAATGTCTAGGACACAAAGAAAACATATCCAGTCCTTACTTTTGCTCACTTCTTCCATTTGCCAAAAATCTTCTAATATAGAGAAGAGAGTAAAAAATGCTTTTGAACAGCTGATCAGTTGAAATTAAGGCTGGGATTTAAAAAGAAACAAGTTTATATTACTTTATTATTTACCTTAAATACAGCTATGTATAATTTTACAAAGATAATTGTATATTTTTTTTAGTTTTACCAAAAACCCCAAACCAATGAGAAAATTTTTAACCATTTACAGTTTTCTGGATTACAACAAAAACCTAATTTATGGTTAAGTATTATATAAATGTAATAGAGGATATATTTTATGTAATATACCATGTTAATAAACTGTTAATACATTGAGTAACAAAGTTCTCTATGATCTGGCTATTGAAACTGCAAAACTATGAGTTAAATAGCAAGTTAGTTTTGATTAAAGAGAAATATTAAAGGTCCCAATGACTGTAGGAGATATGCATGGCAGCCCTCTTTCCACCAAGAGGGAATGTGCACAGTGATGGCATGATTGTATCTAATTTTAGGAAAGAAAACACAGAATTTACAGTGATGCAGTGTTTCAGTGAGACAAAGCATAAAAATCAGTTTGTTTTTCTGTAATTATGATATGTTTGGAGCCTTTCCTGATCCATTGCAGCCACTTGGAAAATTCAATTCCTATGTATGTGTCCTGGTTTAGGGCAAATATTTAGGAGGAAACCTCTGGGGGGTCTCCTCTAGGAAGAGCTGATTCCAATCGCCCCTCCCTCTACAGGTCCGGGAAGAATTTTCTTAGAAAAAAGTGGAAAAAACCCTATTTATTTAACAAATAGAATATTTACAAGTATAGGAAAAATTTGGATAATATGAAAATAATGAAACCTCTCCTTCCTCTGAAGAGATGGTAGATCTAGAGTCCGTCTGAGTCCGGTTCAGATCTCCAGTGGCGGGGGGGGGGGGGGGGTGCCGATTGCCGGGCCCGGCTGTAGGAGTCGGCGAGGGGGGGAGCCCCCCGGGGATACCCTGGTGTCCTGGGTCTACGCGATGCCAGCCAGTCCCAGGAAGAGGAAAAAAGGAAAAAATACCCAGTAAAAGAAACAGAGTCTCTCTCTGCAAAAAGCCGGGAAAAATTTGAGGAAACCCTCCGCTGTGAGCTCTTCCAGCACCCACACCAGAGAGAGAGTAAATAAAAAGAAAAAGTAAAGAGATAACGTTGTCCGCTGGAATGTAGCCTTGCTTCGTAGGAGTAAAGGTATCCTGTAGACAAACAGCGAGTGGTTTTTTTTTTTTCCCTCCACTTTCACTCTTTCTGGGACAACTTAATGACTTAATGCTGCAGAACTTAAGGTCCAGCATAAGCAAGAGGACGATTGGGGATACAAACAGGTCATATGGCCAACCCAGGACAGTATGTGATAGGCTGTTACGTTTTTTAACTGCTGAAATGCAGAGATGGAAGCTCAGTTATTTTCTCTAGTAAGCCTCTTAAAATATTATACTTTAGAGGAAACTGTATTCTATTGGGTCCAGTAACCTGCCCTGGGCTCCAGACTCCTCAGTTCCTGATGCCTGGATGTCACATGGCCCTGCAGGGTATTTTTGGGCTCTCTCTCCTGCCATTGTCTGTCTGTGCTCCTTTGTGGGTGTGCTGACCAGCTTTTAAGACATAGCTGAACATAGTTAAGCTTTCTTCTTGAGTTCCAAAGTCAAGTAGCAAGGACAAATGGATGCCATCACTCTTCTGAAATCACATTTATTACAAAGGGAAGAAATAATAATCCAAGGAGATGTGACATTTTCTTAATAGAATTTTCACATGCATTTTATGGATAAAACAGTGCAATAAGGCAAGTAAAAGACATTGCTGAACTGCAGTATCAAAAGAGGGATTTGGAGTATATTGTCCTGTCTTTAAGGAATGGATAAAATGTATGGCATTATATACTCTCTCCAGGTCATTTGGAGACACATAGTTCAAGAACTTTGACTTTTCTAGTTCAAGCAAAATTTCTAACTTGGGTGTGTGAGCTTTAGTTTTGTTTTGGTTTTTTGGTTTTTTTTTTGTTGTTGTTGTTTAAATAACATAAATTTTGTTTTTACCATGTGCTGCTATACTTTAGAACTCTTCTTTCTTACATAACAAGGTTGAGCAGAAAGTTGTTCATTTGATAGCTATCCTGTCAGAATATGTGAAATCCTATGCCTTTCTAGAGTATTGAAGTTAATGGCACAAAAATGAGCAAAAAAATAAAAAATTCCAGTGTCAAGATACAGACTGAGACAACCTTAACTCTTCCTTTATTGAGCAGGCAGTAGCTGTCAGTTTTTACAGGACTATGTTCCAGATACAGCTGCAAATAATGAGGGGATTTGTTGTAGCTTGCAGAGGTTATATTTACGCTGTCCTGAGATCTGGGACCTCAGCTCTGCTGTGCTGATGCTGACCCTTCTGTCCTTTCTGACTTGTGCATTGCTTGAGTGTATATTCAGATAAGCTTAATGTGCTGCCTTTTGCTTTTGAATTCTAAAGTTTGTAGCAGTAGCAGGATCTTCTGGGGAAGGAGGGAAGTTGGAGCGGTAACTGGTGTGTGGTTTAAAAATAGCTGTAAACAATTTTAAACAGCATTGCAGATTGCATGAAAAATATAGCAGATGTTTTGATTCTGTGGAGCTGGAAAGTGTTTAAGTGCAGATAGCACTTATTCAGTACCATTTTACTTAGATAATATTATTTTACAAATCAAATTTTATTATATGCCGCTGTAAGATGTCTTTTTCTTTTCCCAGTGTATGCTTGTGGGTGGGGGTATAATAGCATTTCTCAAAGAGTTGGAGTCAAGACTATGTTAGTGGGGATTGTAACTCTGTAGTTGATAATTTTAATGAGTTTGAGTTATGCTGAACTAAAAGGAACAAGATAATTCTGTGTTACTGAAGGAGTTTTTTCAGTGAATTGATTTTGCTTTGGTCAGGTAATTCAACACTTTCCTGAGCTTTTGACCTGAAACAAGGCAAAGCTTTGTAGCCTTGACTGGATTTCAGATTGCAGTTTTAGGTTCCTTTGAAGTTGAAACTCAAAGACAAGCTCAAGGGATGAACTCCTTGAAGTGAAACAGAGAGAAAGGTTTGCATGAAAACCTTATGAATCCAAATGACTTTGTTTCACACAGGTCTGACCATAATATCTCAAATGATAGTGAAAACAACAGTTAGTCTAGAGATATGGAGACATAGTGGGGACTATAAACCAAAAATAAACAGCTAGAGAAGGAAAAGTTCTAAATAAATAAATCTGAAATAAAAAATTTAATTCTTATTATCTCTCCGACTGTGTAAATCAATTACACTTGTTTTCTATTTTAGATTATGAAATAATTCCCTTTTTGGAATATGACACTCTTAGAGGAAGGTTCTTCACCTTTCAGATACACCAGAATCTCCAAACTCGGTGTCCACTATCGTATTATTTCTCAGAGGCTTAAGCTGCCATTCAGAGGAAATGATAATTTATTTTATCCAGCTAAAACTGGGTCCCTGGAGCCCAATGGCAAATCAGCCAAAAATACTGGAAAGTTGAATTTCTCATTGCATGTTATATATCCTAGGAATCTAACAGATTTCTTTCAGCTAAGGAATATTCATGGCAAATGAAATGCTGTAGCCTAGCAAGTATCAGACTAGAGCATTGATTTTAGCATTAGGCAAGACTGAAAGATAAATGAATGTATTTACTTTAAAATAATGATTTACAGTGATGCAACATTTGCAAAAATATTTTAAAATTAATTGAGTTGTAATTAATAGCAAGTATCACCCTTTCTATCTTTATTGTAATATCTATATTTTAATCCTTGACTAATTAACTTTTACAGCCTAACAAAGGCTGGCCTGCTTATGCAGCATTCTTAGAGCAATACTTTTTTAGAGTGTATTAGTAAATGCTTCCTGAAACCTTTGAGAACAGGAGCTCGTTTTCGTGATTACTTCTCATCTCCATGACTTTGCACCAGTACACTCATCTAGTTTTAGTTTCTAATATTCTAATTTCCTGTTGTTTAAAGCTTCTTTAATAAAGGGTGGTATAATTTTTAAAATTGTGTGTTGGGATAAGTAATGATCATTCAAACGTCTTTTTCTGAGATTTTTTTATAATATAGGTAAAAGAATACTTTCTGTAGAATCTGCATTTAAGACAAACACAAGAAAGGACTTACATGATGGTGATGTATCTACCTTCCACGTCCTGCATTGTGGCCGGTGGCGTGGGCCGGACAGCTGACCACAGGGACGGCCGGTGGCTCGGCGGCTTGTTCTGAGAGCTTCCTCTTCGTTAAGTCAGCTTCAGCTAGGGACTTCTTTTCCCCTCACCGCTTGCCGGGCTTCCCTGGGATGGTGGCCGCTGTCCTAAAAACCGGAGAGGTTCTGAGAGAGAGAGTGTTCCTTTGCCCGGAGCCCCAAATCAGACACAAGACACGAGGGTCCGCTCTGCTTGGGCTCAGGGGCAAAAGACCCCGGAATAGCCCAACATTCAGACTTTTATTCTGAGGGTTACAACTTCTCTCATAACGGTACAGGGGAGGACACGGAGAAGGGTCGAAGGTCAGGATGCAGTCAGGAAGGAGGAAGGGAGGAAAGAGTGAGACACAAGATATTATTGTTAACTGGGGGGGGAGGCGGGGAGAGTTCGACTCCCTTTCCAAGGCCAAACTTAACTCTACCTTCAGAGGGGCCTCACTTTCTAGGCCCCCAGAAATTCTTCAGGGGATATGTCATTCTCTGAGCTTGAACCACCGCTACACTGCATAAATTTTTTTAGATTTAGGAAAAATCCAGAGGCATCTTATTTGATGGTATTTGCCTTCTCCTAATGATTTTCAGTAACAAAGGTTCTCAATTTGCACTTAGAAGATCAATCTTAATGATCATAGAATTATAGAATGCTTTAGGTTGGAAGAGACCATAAAGATCATCTAGTTCCAACCCCCCTACCATGGGCAAGGACACCTTTCACTAGACCAAGTTGCTCAGAGTCCCTTCCAGCCTGGCTTTGAACACCTCCAGGGATGGTACTTCTACAGTTTCTCTGGAGAGCCTGTTCCAGTATCTCACAACCCTCACAGTAAAGAATTTCTTCCTAACATCCAATCTAAGCCTGCTCTCTTTCAGTTTAAAATCATTGCCCCTTTTCTTAATACTACATGCTCTTCTAAAAAGTCCCTGTCCAACTCCTCTGTACGCTCCTTTGGGAACTGGAAGATGCTATAAGGTCTTTACAGAGCATTCTCTTAGGAAAGACATGTTCTTCTTGATCAAGTTACTTTTCTTTAATTTCACCTTCTAACACTGTTCTTGCTTTTACATCTGTACAGATTCCAGCAAGAATATCAGACAGGAAAAGGTTTTCTTAAAAATCTCCAGTTAGTCCATAGGATGGACTAGCATCCAGATCACATGTATTGACTGTTAGTTCTGTAAGACAGTAGGAGAAATACAACCTTGAGTACTCCTTTCCATAGAGGCATTGCATCAGAATATAGAGAGAATGCAACTCTGCTGAGAAAGAACATACAGGATTTTTACATTTTTAGATTGGTGATTTGCTCTAAGTTTTTTCAAAAAGAATATTTGAAACTATTAATGATTTGATTCTTAGTTTCCATATAAGGGAATTTGACCTCTGAAGTTCTCTGTCTTCTCATTGGGAGTAAATCTTACCCTGCATTTTGAAACCTGATTCAAAGCTAATGAGGAATAAAACTTCTCTTGAAATGATAAATAAATTAAATGTCACTGGATGTCTAATGGGCATTTATATTTTTCCAGGGAATATTGACTGTCTCCCTAAAATCAAATACTGCTTTAATAATGAGTTTAATATTTTCTAGAAACATACTTTGAGTAACAAGAATTTGTGTTGCACACATTTTAGAAGCTGTGATAATTCTCATTGCTGGCTATTGCCGAAATTAATAGTCAGCAACACAAATTTAAGCTGCGTAGGCTTTGATCTTCAGCAAGACCTCCATCAGTTAGTTTGTAATGTCTGATTTTCCTGTATTTATATAAACAGGAAAGCAACCAGAACACTGGACTTTATACATTTAGAGTCCAGAAAAGAAGGTCATTGAAGTGGTGTTCTCCTGTAAGCAATTTGGAAAATAATTAAAAAACAAATACATAATTTGGCAAAACAATGCATTGAAATTTACTTCAGGGAAAAGAAAAAAAGAAAGTTCATTCATTTTCAAGTCATCCCAAACAAGCAGAGCATGGGTTTCTATTTCACTAGAGTTTGGAGTAATTCTGAGAATAACATTGTTATCTTTGTGACAGCAAACAGATTTGTTAGAAAAAACAGAAGCCTTGCAGTTTCACAAGCATTTTAAAGCATTATTTGATCAGGAAAAATACAATAAATACGTCTGTGGTCAGAAACTGTGATGCATAAGACATTCTTGTGAAAGGATGTTCTGATCCAAAGACAGGAAGAATGTTGCTGTTTAATACACTCAAAGTGAAGGTACAACCAAGTCAGAAATGTCCTCTATTTTGAGAAGGCTTGCCATAAAACTGTCTCCTCTTCAGTTGCCCTGTGGGCATTAATGTGCAGGGCTGATAGAAACTATCACCTTGACATTTCTGAATCTTTGCCAGTGACGCTTGATGTTTTAGTCATTTAGTTTAGCAGCACTTTGCATAAACAAATCTTGGATTCAAGAATTTGCCCTTCTGCAGAAAGCAGAATAGTGATATATGCTGCAGATCTGTGGACATGAAAGTATCTGATTTTAGTGAGATTTAGCACAAGTCCTGCACTCATATGAACCAACAGATCACACAAGCTTGAACGATTTCCCAGTAGCAAATCAAGAATTTCCATTAGTAAACTCGTAGAAAAACACCACCAGACAACATAGAACAGAACTAAGACATACAAGCATACAAACATATGAAACAACAACAGAACATTCTAGGCTGAGTTTCTGCAGTGACATTTCTGACATTTGAGGCATACAGTGGCACTTCACAAAGTTGATTAGACTTGTTCATGGCTTGAATTATGTGAGAGGAAGAAGGAAAAATAATAGTGGGAAGCCCAACTAAAGAGTACCTTTCAGCAGGGTGAAATCTAAGTTGTTCCTATTCCCCCTTCCTTATGAGTTTGTCATAATTTGCCTCATTTGGGCTGAGGGAAGACAGCTGCTCTGGGATGTACTTATGGGAATGGAGGAGCTCTGTAGGGAGTTAAACTGTGAAGTTACTCTGAGGAAAATGAGGATTGAGAAATGATAAGAGCTATTTTGACAGAGCTGCTTGGTTTGGGGAAACTGGGGCTAGACGAAATATTTATGAAATTAACACTGGGCACAGTGATGAGAAAAGGGTTATCAGCTCTTCTAGCACTGATATTAAAGACTGTTTTGTACTAGATGCTTTAAGAAAATGGAATATAGTTCCTCATCCTCTTGTGAGCTGTTATT
The DNA here is from genome assembly GCA_025920805.1 of Petroica traversi. Classification (NCBI taxonomy): domain Eukaryota; kingdom Metazoa; phylum Chordata; class Aves; order Passeriformes; family Petroicidae; genus Petroica; species Petroica traversi. Next base: position 4,103,805 of record JAHLSL010000117.1, on the reverse strand, counting down.
TGGGTGTTCCTGATGAAGCCTATGTTTTTTTGAATTGTTCCTTTGAGACCCTGATTTGAGAATTATTTGAGACCAGAGTCTAAGTAAAGGGATTTCCAGGAGGTGGATTATTCCGCATTCAAACTCAGCAGGGTGGATGTGTGAGCAATGCTGGTCTTGGAGAAATAGGGGGTGAAAAATAAGCTAAAATTTCTGAAATCTCTAGAAAGAGGCTTTTGTTTTCTTCTGCTCACAGAATCCTAAGAAATCACTTTCAAATACTGACTGTTCTCTGCCAGTTATGTCACTATCAGTTTATTTTTATCCTCTTGCACACCCTGTATCTGAAGTAATCAAATTTGATACAAGCTCTGCAAAACCTCATTTCTCAGATGTTTGTTTCTTTTGATAATAGAGATTCTCAAAGCCTGTTTATAAAGAAACTCTTTTTGTTTACAGAGCTTTGTTACAAGGATCATATCATCAATATGCTACCTTCCTAAGGAGGCTAATCTCTTTTTTTAAATAGTGTTTTTCAAAGAAATTGCCATCATAATTTATAATTGTCCTTTTAGATTCATATTTTATTTATTTTGTGTTTTCAAAGGATTTAACATAATGCATGTCTTTTCGAAGGCTGAAGATTTTATTAAATTACCTCATTTTATTAAAATGTAGTTTTAAAACAAGACTGAAGTTGTTGGCTTAGTCTTTAGTAATTTTTCATGTGTAGCCCAAAATTGTTGCATTTTTCATCTATTCCTGCAAAACTGAAAAAGACAAGCTTTTTACTGTGTTAATTTTTTTTTTTTTTTTTCCAGTTTGGGGACATTGCAGTTTCTTGGTTTTGAACTCCAATATTTGTTAAAAAATCAAATTGTTCTTAGTTTCAGTGCTATAAACTATAGTTCTTCTACTATTAATTTATTATTGGCTGAGCTGAGAGTTGCTCTGCGCCAGGTGTTTATGAAAGGCAGAATGTGTAATAAATTGGTAGCAACTTGCATTTTTATTGTAAGTATTTGGATTTTATTGTGAGTAAATGGATGTGGTCTGTGTTCAGACCAGAAAAGGCTGCAGTTCCAATGCATGCAATAGCACCAAGAGTATTTGGTGAAGGTAAAGTGGAGAAAATTAACATAAGGTTGCAAAGCAGAATACTAATAATCAACAAGCAGTAATTATGCTGAAATTAAAAAAATCAGCTGGAACTAACTATACCAGGTGAAGTTTTAGAGAGACTGTAAGGGCTGAAACCGGACTTTAGGTTTTAGCTGTTTGTATAGTTGAGGTGTTTATATGTAGCTCTACATTAGAATCAAGTGCATGAGTTTTGAAGCTAAATTTCTACCAGGTGGAGTCTAGTACAAAGTCATGGTCTAACTCAGAGCATTTTCTTAATTCAATTGTAGCTAACTCTTGTAAAATTATCTAAGTAACATTTCGGAATTGCAGCCTGTGTTTGGGAAAACTTGGGTATTAGCTGAGTTTTTTGCAGGCTACTGTAGCTGCTCTCCATTGTTGTGCACAATGCACAACCAAATATTGTTTCCAAGGGACAGTTAAAAGAGAACATGTAATTAACAACAGATAATTTTAAAGCAGCTCATTTATACCATAAAATCAAAGCCAGAATTAATTCATAGCCTGAAAAGAACTCTGCAAATAAAGACTTTAAAATTAATTAGCTTTTTCTTTAACATTTCCATTAAGACAATCTAACATATTACATACTTTTCTGTTAATGCTTTTTTTGCAATTAAAGTTTTTTAAGGTGCTGATATTAAAATCCCATTGACAGCCATTAGACAGAAAAAAATTGTTTTCAAGTCACTCTCATCCTGTTTTCTCAGATGTTAAAGAATGAAGTTAATGCAACTGTTAAAGATGTACCACAGTCAAAGTAATGCATTCACATATGCATGCAGACATATTTTTATCTGTCCACATGAAATTGTTCTTTAAAAAGTTTTTTAACAGGTCAAAATAGGGGAACATAATGGATGCAATTAGGCTAGCTATTAAAAGACACTGTACCAATGGATAACTAGATGTTATACAGGGTCCGTGGCATTTTTGTGTACGTCACCTAGTGCAGAAAGATTTGATGAGTTCCACCCTTACAACGAATTTTCCAATGTGTTGAAGGCTGTATGATCAATCTCATAGGACTGTGGATTGAGGAAAAAAAGGTTTCATTAAATGGAGTGAAAGCCTGGGATACTTCTTGTGCATTCTGCACCATATTTTGTCTTAATAACTAGAATAATAAGGTTGATAAGAGTAAGTGTACAGATCTATTGGAAAATAAACATAGAGAATAATTATTGTCAGTTCTTTTATGATACTTCTTCAAGAATTTTATGTATTCCAGATGGTGAGGGTTTGATTCAGTTGAGTTCTTGTTTATGGACAATTACCTTTCTTGAACATCGTAATAATATTTCTTTGACTATTCTGCAGCATAAATGTATTGCACCTGTATATGACTTCCTTAGGAATCAAATGTCTACATTAATCCCTTTCATTCGGGGGTAAGAGCTGTTATGCTTCTTTGTAGTTTTAGTCTAGAGGGATTTTGACTTTTATTCTCCTTCCCAGTGTGCTTTAATTTAAATAAAAAAAAGTTTTAGGACCACAATCTGTTAGCAAAATTAGATTCTTGGTATCAGCCATGCTTCATAACTATTGCTTTCAAACTTCACCTTAGGTAGGACAGCCAATAGTTATCTTGGCTGGACTTAGCAGAAGTAATGACAGGTTACTGGAATTCTTTAAGTATTTTACTGAAGCCTGAGGAATCATCTATGTTTACCTTTGGCTAACTTTGTAAAAATATGGAAAATGCCATTTTTTCTTAAATACAAATATGGTTTACTATTATTTAGTTTGTAGTTTCTAATTTTCTCAGTAGAAGCTTTAACTATACTATTTACATTTACTTAACTGTATATCTAGCACTATTAATTTTATTTTACTGAAGCATAGTCTTACTTTAACTCTCGTCTTGCAAATTTTCAAGCCCATGCATCCCTATGTAGCTTTTACACCAACTCACTTATACATCCCTATTCCCTAATGGCCTAATCACTTGTGTAGAAAAATTTAAATTTACTTGTGTCTGGGGTTGCTGTATTTTATGAGAGACATTTTCAGTATACCTTTGGGTTCAGAAGATATCAAAAGATGTTCTGAAACAGAGAGGAAGGCATAATGTGCTGCTTGATACTAGCTTTTTGTTTTCTTTAGATTTTCCACTGCTGCTTAAGAGCACTACAAATATCACTGCATTTCTCAGATTTCATGTTCAGGCTAACCGAGCTATGTCTTTCTGAAATTCTTAACTACGCCTCTCCTTTTCAAGCCCTCTTCTGTTTCCCCCATTTTAAGGTTTCTCAGTTTCTTTGAGTTTTCTATCAACCTCAACAGTTTGTTTCCTCCTTTCATTGCTCTTTCTCTGATCATTGCTCTGATTCTTTTCCTCCTCAGTCGGTCTTCATGGCCACATGCTCACACACGTGTGCACACAGGAACGCCATGCCCAGGAATGATTTGGAAAGGAATTTAACAAGAAAGCAGAATAGACTGTGTTGATCAGATGCAGGATACAACCAGGCAAGCATACTTACCACATCAGTATTTATACTTGCCCCTCTTATTTTTCTGCACTTTTTTCTCCCCCCAAAATGCCTAGCCCTCTGCCTTTTCCTGCCTTTAGTTCCATCCCTAAATATCTTTAAAGTCCTGTGCAATCCTTAGCTACATTTTCCATGCACCTCATGATGTGTCACCCTCCAAAGCCGCAACTCCCTTGGTATGAAAGGTTTTGGTGAGAGCTGCTACCAGTGACTCATGGTGATGGGGGTGATGGGCTCCATGCCCACACACTGGAGCTGAGGCTGTGCTGTGACAACACCAGACAGGTTTTTGTTACTTGTGTGCATCCTTGATTTGCATCAGATGGGCTTGAATGGTTTAATGACTCCTGTGATGGGACTGGTAGCAGCTTGGCAGGATAATATTCTGGCTTCTGCCCTGCCACTGGATCTTCTGAACTTCTCTGTAGCTGTGTAGCTGGGTGTTTTTTCTTAGAACCTCATACTTTCTCCATGTTCTCATCCCCTCAATAAATAGTCTAAATTAATACTCCATAGTGCTGCTATTGAAACAGAGACTGACAAAATGGAGTGGTGCCAACCAGGGCAGCCCCCAAGGTACCCATCTAACATCTTACTAATTTCACAGCTCATCCATTATGTGAAAAATATATAAAAGTGATTTCTAGGAAGTTGCCAGGACACAGTCATTCCCATTTGAAAGCGTCGGAGGGAAAGCATGAAAAAAAAGGGGATGTGGAGCAGATGTTTCTGTTGATGTTTTTATGTCAGTTAAAAAGGTTGAATTCTGTTGGCAGTGCAAGTTGCTTAATTATTAATGGAAATTACAAACATGATGCATTCCTTCTGAATTGGTGTCATGTTAATAGAGGGCATTTAGATTGAAATAGCATAAATGCTGATATGAGAATTTGTTTTCTTAATGATTTAGCTCTTTTCATGGAAATAGATGCTCAGCTCCTCTGGAAAACCCACTATTTGGTTAGTTGTCTGTCAGTCTGTGTGTATAGCAGTGGTTTTGTAAGCAAGCTATTGCTCTATGGCTTAGTGCTTGGGATTTTTTCAAACATAAGCTTTTAAATTTAGATTTTTAAGAAATTTTATTTAACCAGTTGTTGGTTTGTTTGGGATTTTTTTTTCCCAAACTTGAAGTTTCCCTCAGGTATATCTTGTATTCAGAAAATACAGGCAAGAAAGGTACCATATTTTCCTTCACAGGATTGCTAGTTATAAGAAAGTAGATATAAAAATATTTAGGGATCTGGGGTGGGAAAAAGGAAGGAAAGGGGCAGGAAATGGTGACAATTACAACAACTGTTGAGGCTGGTAAAAACAAAACTGGATTACAGTCCTATAAGTGAACATGTGGGTAATGGGTTTTGGGAATACTAATAATTGTGAATAAACAAAAACTGACACTACAGTCTCTTACAAAGCTGTGTAATGAGAATATCTCCATGTTCATCTGAGCATTATTTACCAATGGTTAGGAATTTCAGGTCTGAAGAGAGATCAAATGCTCTGATATCCATGGCAGAAAAAAACCAGTATATATTTGGTGAGGGAGAATACTTTGGTTTATTCCGTATCTTTGCAATTTGTAGCCACTTACAGATATCTTGTGTTAAAATAAGATTCCAGATAATCTGTATCTTTGACCTGATTTTACTGGAGTTACATCCCCTGCATTGGCCCTGATATAATTTTCTGAGGTTTCACTTGTGTACTATGATCACTGTAGAGAGTAACCAAGGATTTGTATTATACAGATGGAAAATTATAAATCCAGGTTTGGCCCTTGTCTCTTCTCTTTTCCATTACCCCAGCAATACAAAGTGAGAAATGGAGTAGAACTCATTACTTTTCCTTTAAGGGCATGGATTTTTGGTATGGTATGGTATGGTATGGTATGGTATGGTATGGTATGGTATGGTA
>JAHLSL010000117.1:4025417-4098264 GCA_025920805.1 Petroica traversi | reverse complement strand
TATGGTATGGTATGGTATGGTATGGTATGGTATGGTATGGTATGGTACGGTACGGTACGGTACGGTACGGTACGGTATCTAAATTTGGTTTTATACCAACCTTGAAGCCTTTTGCATGAAAGAAAGAGATAGGAGAAAGAAGGGAACAAGATGATATTGGCAGTGTTCCTGTTTCCTCCCAGCTGGAGAAGACTCAAATGAGCTCCAGGCACCTCCGAAGCTTCCTGTGGCTGGGCCCAGTGTAAGACCAGTGCAAGTATGGTGAATATTTGAGTTTCTCTGGCAATTTTTCCTTAAAGACACAGGGCCCAGGAGGGAATTACAGCTACACAAATGTGCAACAGTGTCCAGATTTAAAATGAAATTGTGCCATTTCTATCCTGAAGGGTGTTTCGTTCAGCCCCAAAATCCATGCTTGGTTTAGTTTTTGTTTTTTGGGGTTTTTTTTTTGGTTGGGTGGGTTTTTTGTGTTTGTATATCCTTGGATGGCTTAATTCACAAAAGCACCTTGTTAAAAATTGGTGTCTAATTATACTTTCTTGTGATGTCTGTAGGCTGACACTGTTACGAAGATGCTAATTGCCTAATCTATGGCTTGTAATTTAGAATCACTGCTGAATTTGTTTAAAAATCCATTTTGGTTCAGCCATTTGTATTTAAATTAAATTCTCTCTTCCCCCACCTCTCCAAGCCCAAAGCAAAGAACAAAGTTGAGAGAGAAACAGAAGCACCTTTCATTTTGCCTTTAATGGGTTGGCTTTATCTGTATTCATAGCAAATTTGTGGGTTGAGCTACTGTGTAGTAGCTCAAATTGCAGTTTTCACCCCTATAGCAGTAATTTTCCTTATTATCCTAGTGGCAAATAAACTTGTGCTCTCTTTCTCATCCTGGTGGCAAAGCCTCTATTTTTTTTTTCTTTTTTACCACAATGGTAATTGTCATGTTTATAACTGTCATAACTGAGCCTAGAGTAAACTTGACACAAAATCTGCGCATTTCCATGTATCTTGTTATTATTTTTATTGCTTTTTAATTTCTCTTCTGTTTCTATGGGGCATATTTGGATATTGTGCTAATGGTGAGAACTTATAAAAATTAACTTTAAAAGGTAATTAGCTCACAGTAAAAGGCAGAAAGAGAGTGTGAGGGAGATATAGAAGCTTTTAGAAGGCTGAAGCTTATATCAGTGGCAGCATGAAGAAGGCTTCTGCTCAGTCACAAAGGAGTTTTGCTCTTAGAAAATTTTAGTGAACATGACAGCCAGTCCAGCCATGGACAGAAATGAACACTAGTCCATATAAAAAGCACTAAAATTCCCTCTGTTGGTTTACTTTCCCTATTAAATAATTTTTTTAAATTGTGCTCTCTGTTTATATAATTTTTATTTCTATGATTCATACGTGTATAGTATTATATGTATGCATCCATATACATATAAAAATATAACAATGATTTTCCTTTGGGAAGTTGTGTTTTAGGAATTTTGAGTTGCAAAGCTACTGAACATTGGGAAAGACTTTGCCTGTGGGAGGTTGACCTATTGTAGAAGCAATGGTTGAGGAAAACTGCGGACTTGTGGTTAATTTTCTTTATTCAGTTTTGTAGAAGTGGTGGTTATTGATGGCTGATTTACCTTGCAGTTCATTGCTTATGATTCTATGAATAAAGAAAACATCATTTGGGATGAATTAACAAAAGTATAACGCATGGAATATGCACATTAATCTGGCTGTGCTGGCTATTTTCCACTTTCATATGCTAAGCTTTTTGAAAAAAATTGAAGAGTCCAGAGAAGAGAGAGTATAATATAGCACCTAGAAGACCCAGCCAGTGATGAAAATGAACAAACTTGGCCATTTTAATGTAGAGGAGATTCCTGTCCGCAAATAGACAAAAGATGGTTGCAAGGAGGATTGCAATAAATTATCCCCCAAATTCATTGTGAATAGAAAGAGAAATTATGAGTTTAAATTGCAGCAGAACAGTCCCAAAAAGTAGAGAGTGGAATAAATGCTGTCCTGAAGGGCTAGTGGAGCTGTAGGCTCCCTTGGTTTGTCAAAGAATTTATATAATTTTAACCAGGACAATGTCAGGAATGATACATGGTTGTAATTGAGATTTTTTTCAGAGGTGGATTAGATTATTTTTAAGGATCACCACAGCCATGTGATCCTGTATACTAATTATGACCACAAAAAAAGATTCTGTTTTTTATCTCAGCACTAATTACTTCAAATATAATTTGAATAATTGAACTACCTTTTCCAGGAATAATCTTGTAGAATGATGGAGGATTTATTTAGTGTGATATTGAGGGTAACAGAATTGAACCCTTGGGCTTCAAGTTAACTTTGTATTTGAGCTGTCATGAATAAAATAGTTGTGTGGTGTGGAAAAGACTCTTGCTAATGTCATGTGGTAACAGTGAAAGGATGAAGCTTTGAGCTCTTAGAATTTATGTACTTGTCATAGCTAGCTGTGAGAGTAAACCAAGGGTCCCCAAAATGCTGGTAACTCAGAAAAAACAAATCTCAGTTTCACTGGGAAGGTATTTGAAGATGCCAGGTGTTGTTTTTGCTTGTACTTCTGGGACTGCAGTAGCTCAGTTCAACTTCTGGCTGTGAAGACAACCTGGTGATGGCTGAAAATTAGTGCTTGATCGGACTTTTATGACAAGTGAAAAAATCAGTGGCCATGTCATACACACCTGTGATTTGGTGGACTTGTTCATGGTACCTTCCAATTTTCTCCAATTCTCTTATATACAGTGAAATTTAACAATTGCCTAATGGCATTTATATGTGAAAATTGCATTTTTTGCTGAGTGGCTGTTCATGTATATCAACATTTCTTTAAGAATAGAGTGAATTAGTTTTCATGCAGATGCAACATGAGACAAATTGTGTTACACTCAAGGCCTTAAAGCATTTAGTTTATTCAAACGTTCATGAAGTCAGAAAGGGCAGGTTTTCTGTTTTCCACAGTCTTTAATAATGAGATGATACTGCATTGGCAAGGGCACGCCACATTTGGACACTTCCAAATGAACTGTATCTGCATCTAGAATAGTTGTATTTCTTCAGGAAGAAATTTCAGAAATTCCCTTAGGCATCACAGTAGATCCGTTTCAGATGTCAAAAATAATAATTTTATGTACAATTTATGTAAACACCATATTTAGGATGTGCATAAAGCTGTATCTCATTGAGAAGTTCAGTTTTCTTCCTGAACATGAACTTCACTGCAGTTGCTGACACATCCAGATGCAGTTTCCAAGTGCTCACAGACTGGGCACAGAAATTCAGTATTGCAGCCAGCCAAGTGTGCTGGCATATTCCTACTGCTCTGGCCTGCCCAGGTGAACACATTGTGAGCAACCACAGCTGCTTCCTGCATTGTGAGGGCCAGAAGCCTTGAAGGTCTTACAGCTTTGTCCTGCTAGAGCCATATATTTTACTCAAAGTGCTGCTTCCTGCACCTTTCATCATCAAGGTAACCTAATTTCACAGGGGCAGCCTCGCTGCAAGTATGTGATATTTAGTGGTGTGGCTTGTGGTGATCCACCTTCTGGTCATGCAGAACTTGCTCTCTCTAAAAGTCCATTATAAATTTAGCATGAAAAACTACTGTTAGTGTTGCAAGACAATTTTTTTCCTAGTTAGGATTTTATCTTTGTTCTACACTGCCACCTTTCATTCAGGAGAGGGTGTTATTTTAGGGAATATTTTAAAGATACTTTTTATTTAAGACTTTTTAAAGGGGTCTTTGACAGTATGCAGAAAGTAAACCAGGTGTTTCATTACCTTTTGATTTTTTTTACGTTAAGATTATAGTGTAATAAGTAAATATGACAAGAAAAAAATCCTAAGACAGAGATCTTGAATCTTCTCTGTGCAGGATCAGATTGTGTTAGGTGTTTTTAATGTTTTGGAGCTCTTTTTTAGATGAATGTGCATACACTTAGAATAATAAGTGGAACTGTATTCTAATAGCTCAAAGTATTTTAGACACATATGCAATTCTGTATCAGGATTCTTCCTTAGCTTTCATTTCTTCATTCTGTCACTGTTTAACTAATGAGTTTTTTTTGGATGCTGGTAGTGGGTGATTTTCCTTGGGTTTTGGTCTGTGATCAATTTCTGACTTCAGCTCTCATAGCTGAAGGAGTTGTGAGCTTCTGTAAACTGGTAGCCTAAAAAGGAGGAGAGGGCAAACCCAGGAATGTTCAGCAGAAGTTTCCAAACACATTTTCTTTTCCAATAGCTAATGAAGGAGGGCACCTAAAACATTTGGGAAATTGGTAAAAGCTACATCAGAAAATGTTTTATCTCAAAGAATGGGTTACAGTGTGAGATGTAAAAGTAAATATTTGTTCACACTTACTTTTGTCTGACTTTACCAGTATATATGCTTATTTTAACTATAAATGGAGGATGAATTTTTAATTTTTTTTTACTTTTCCTGTTCTTAGACATTATAAGGTTAACTCCAGGATTTTTATATCCAAACTTGAAAAAACTGGCAGACATAAGGTTTGGATCTGTCCTACAGACATTGTCCTACAGAGCAGCAAGAACATTGAAGTAGTGTTGCATCATGATGACTTTCTGTGGAGCTTTTTAAAAACTTTCTAATATACTTGAGGTAGTACAGCAGCCCAGCAGCTGTGTGAATTCTTTCTGCCAGAATACAGAAGGGTATTTTTCTGTCATACATATCTTGCTTTGACTGTGATGAAATATCTAGTTCTTTTAACTTATCTTAAAAGAATTGTAAAACCTCATTTCTCCACCATATAGCATTGGCATGAGTAAGGGATGAGTATAGGTTTAATGTGGATGTGCACAGAAAGAAAATTCTGCTGACAGAGCAGGAATTTACAGTGTACATGTATTGATGTAAAAAAATCTTATTTTTTAACATTTTCCATTTTCCAGTTATCTTCTGAATATGTGTTATAACAAAGCAACAAATCTTATTTCATTATTTTAAAATAAATTTCAGGTATGACTTTTCAGGGTGCAGCTATTTCTTGAGTAAGCTTGGAGTTTTTTCCCCCTTCATGGTATGTTTGTGTTTTCAGGGCTCAAGAGTTGAAACCTGTTTGAGTTATATAAACCCAAGCACCTCCCAGTCTATTTTCCAAGAAGTATTTTTCCAAGAAGTTGAAAGTGCTGGAGAGACATAGCTGGACTTTGTGGGTCTGATGCATTGCCTGTTTTTGTCACTTTTGCTGTCATTTAATTCCATCCATTTTTCTGTATCTACACCTTTGCTATGTTCCTGTAAAGCTGAGATTCACTCCTATATAAGCAGGTGTTTAAAGGAGTTTATTCCCTGCAGCAGCCATATTCACTGACAGAAACAAAACATATTGCAATTGATTCATTGAGCCACATAGTGCAGACTGTCATGCTAGGTAATCTATTTATAATGAGCTTTGCACTTATAAAAGGAGGCTGTTTGTCAGCCTTGAAATTAAAGCTGCCTTTTCACACAGTGATGGAAAAACTGTAGTTCACCAAGGTGCTAATGAAATTTTATGGGAAATTCATATAGAGGCACAGAGATTCTAAAACCTTTTTGTCATTCAGCTATTCTGCTTTTAGGAGATAGCCAGAAGTTGTACCACCTGTGCAAGGTAACTATCCTTTGATCTTTACACCACTCAGAAAGTAAAACAGGAGTGAGAACATCTGCTTCCCTCAATCACTTAAGAACCACTGAAATCTAAGAGATATTGATTCTTTCCAACTTTTGACTAACAGTCTTGAGCTAGAAAAAAACTATTCTGTAAACTCATTTTTTAACTATTTTCTTTTCCTCTAATATTTAGAATAGAGGATCCTAAAAACTCAGAAATGAGCATTGGCTTTCCCGTCCATCACCGCCTCCCCTTTGGTGTTGAGAACTTATGAAGAAAGGCAGCAATGAAAATGCTCTTAAAGTCTGTGCAGCTACAACAAGATTTGTTGTTAGTATTTGTTTCCCACTAGGCTCCCTCTTAGCCTACCTACCTAATCAAGCTTTTCTAAGAAAAGATTCTTTTCTCCTCAAGCCATGCTCATTCAAATCCACTGTTGTAAATGTTAGCTTAGTTAAGGGTGAATTTCAAAATACATTAATAGTTGCAATTTTTAGCTAATTAAAATGACTGGATTTTCTACGTAGACTAAGAAGCTTAGAGAAGCTTCATGCTCACACCAAAAGATATAGTGAAATTTATTTATTAAAATGTTTTTGGTTTTAAAACTTTTTATCTTCATGTTAGAACAAAGAAAACTCTTTCAAATTTTATCATGAAATGGATTTGGTTGTCTCAGTTTGGTCTGTGTTATTCAGGAGATTAAAAAGGGCTATTGCATTTTTTGGTGCTCTTCTCTTTCCAGTTTTGATTTTATTTTATTTTTTTGCGTACTTTCTTCCTGACTCTAAGAGCTTGGATCACTGTTCTGACCAGGTTCTCACCTCTTGTGGCTTGTAGACAATTTTTGATGCCGTACAAAAGCATGTAAACAGTGAAGGTGTTTTTAGGGAGGGTTTTTTCCCCCTATTCCCCTCAGAAAGAATATAAGTGACCTTTAAAATACCCCAACAAACTGCCAGCTGGATTTATTATGTTAGAAATAGCTTACCCGGACATCAGGGTGCTTGTGAGTTTTACATTTAACTTGAAAGATTTTGAGTTTTAATACTATTCTGAAGTCCCTTAAGACTACATATGTTGTGTATTTGGACCAGGTACCAAGAAAGCAAATATACATTTTTGGCATTTCACTTCTACTGGCTTGAAAAACAAAAATCAATTGCCCTTGTGTCCCAAGTTCTTCCACTTTTTTTTGTTTGTTTATTTTTCTTTCCTATCTTCCATATGGAATCAGCACTACAAAGCCCTTCCCTCTCTCCCTGTCTCCTCTGTATGTGGATATGTGCAACCATTTCTCCTAATTTGCATGTGAACACTGTAAACTTTATATCCCAATCTTGCATTCTGCTTTCTTGTCTTTTCATAGCTCAGTTAGGTTTTTTGCTTTTTTATTGTAACCTTTATAAGTTTTCTCATTTAAGCTGTTTTGATTCTGCCATGGTCTCTTCCTTGTATTCTGTTTTCATTTATTTTCTTAGTGTGCTTGGGTGGCTTCTAAAATAGCATTCCTTAAATGCTTTTCCTTTCATATACTCTAGATTTTCTTTGAGTTTCCTAATTTCTATTTTCAACTGTTCTCCATCTTACACACTACTGTTCTTTTTGTGTAACATTTACAAAAGCAAGTAGTGGCTTCTAAGGTGATCCTGTGCTGTCTTTCTTTCTATGTCATCATCCCCTTTGACACCTTGATATCACATCTTACTTTCCTCTGCTTCAGAGTTGCCTTCTGCCTGGTGGTAGCTGCTTTTGTTCTTTGCTTCATGTAAGGGACTACCCTTTGTCATCCAAAGTCAACAATAAGATCTCTTTCAGTCATCACACCTGAACAGGACTGCTGTTTCCTACTGCATCTTAATTACTGGTTATTTTGTCAGTATATGAAATACACTTGTCCCTGTTCCTATGTACCCGTGAAGTGATTTATGTTACTGGTCACTGCACTGGAACCTACCTTTTCATTTTTGTCTTTTCCCATTGTTAAGATATTTTTTTGCATCTACATAAAGGGCCTCAAGTTATGCCAGGAGGGGTTCAAGTCACAGAATGGGTTGTAAAGCATTGGAACAGACTGCCCAGGGAAGTGGTGCAGTCATCATCCCTGGAACTCTCCAACAAAAGCTGTGGATTCAGCAGTTTGTTAAAATTATTTAGTAGTGAACATGGTGGTGGTGATAGGTTCGTGGTTGGACATCATGATCTTAAAGGTCTTTTCCAATCTTAATAATTCTTGGATTCTATACCTATGCATAATACATCTCAGAAAACTATCCTCCACTCACAAGAATACTTTTCACAAGTTGAATTTGTTTAGAATATGCCACTCTTTTGCTTTCCTTTGAAGAAAAATCTTGATTTCTATTATTTAGTTTTCAACGTAATGTTGGCATTTAACAAAGCTGTTATTAAAAAGCAGCCTTTTCTGTGCTATAAAACTATTTCTACATACCACTTTCTCTCATTCCAGAAGAACAGAAAGAAGGGTGTTGTATCTAAACCCCTCTAATATTCTATAAAAACATTTGACTTCTGTATAATGCTCTTTAATATTGTTTTCTGAGTCATAGCAATATTTCTGTACAAATGTTGGCCTGTGTTCTTGAAAGCAGCAAACTTGGATAAAAATGTCATGTGGCTTACATAAAGGTCTGGTAACTACAGAGACAAAGCTCCCATGGTTTTCTGAAAGAGTTTAGAAAGTGAAAACACAAAACTTCAGCAAGACCACAAACACTATTTCTTTTCCTCTTGACTCGACCTGGAGTGCATCTGTTAAAATTTGCCACTCGGTATCACAGCAATCATACATTGACAGAGATAGTATTTTAAGATTTTTTTTAGGTAGTGTGCAGAGAGTGGGGAAAATACTTCTAAACAAATAAGGAAAATAGAATTTCCTATGAATTCTGCATGAAGTGCCTGAAAACAGACACAGACTCTCCTTGATAACAGAAGAGTATGTTTGCCTTATTTTGTGGAGAAAGGGGAAATGGCTTAGAATGTTTCACAATTTAATTAAACTGTCATCTATTTGTAGAAAATTTACTTTATATCCTCTAATGAACACATAAAACTTTCCAGGAAGTTCCTTCTCTTGTAGCATCACAAGGAAATTGCAGATAGATAACAGCCTTTAACCCTGCATTCATGCCACATCAACATTTGAATTTTTTTTTTTAACTATGCTTTCCTTCCCATATCTTGATATTTGGTTAGAGGCCTTTAAATGTGTGTGTGTAATCAGTCACTCATCATCATCAGAGCCCAGTAAAACAGCTCATCCTGATGGACATTTGAAATAAAGCCAGTCTTAGCAAAGACATTGCTCGCAAGAATTGCCAACAAATTAGAGGAATTTTCAGAGTGGATATGAAGTCTGGTTAAACAAACATTTCATTTCTTTTAGCAGGTGATTGATTGATTCCAAACAAAAAAGCTGTGCCATCTGGTCCTTAAAAACAAAGACACATTACACATTGATTTTTTAAGAATTGTGTAGGAAAACAGTTGTATAATTCACCATTTTTATACATTTTTACAAACACAAAAAATTATATAAATTATCCATTTTAATTTTTCTTAGCGTAAAATTATTTCTTCATATTTAATGCACATAATTTTTTTAAAATGTACATTTGTGATAAAATATGGGAATTAAAATTTTTATTATTATGTCTGAGCTATTCATCATAACACAGTTTGACAAACAATGTTGTGACTTGAAATAGAGAGCCATATTCAAGGAAAAATTGAAACAAAACTGTCTGCTAAATAAATTAAATTTATTCTAGAAAATATTGGAACATTTCAGACCTTGCAGGAATAGAGAATTATTTCTGCATGTATGAAACAGAATAACTGCGTATCTGTGTAGTGGTAGGTATTATATGCAGGAAGAAGTTTAACAATTTTGAAACTCTGTGTTATTCTGAGTTGTAGTAAAACATGAGCAATTACAAAATGTACAGAGAGAGACCTCATAAGTTCTTTTAGTGTATCTCTTAAAAAAAAAAGCTTAGGGGTAAAAGTATGTTGTATCAATAGAAATAATAGAATCTTAAACAAGAGTATAAACAAAGATATGAACTATATTGTAAAACATAGTTTAAATATACTTTTGAAAAAGTATTATTGTTCCTCCCTCTCCCCAAGCTGTTAGAATTTTCTTCCTATTCTGGCTTTTTGTCACTTTACAAAAGCAGAAATTATGTGCCACATGCTTTTAATCTCTTTTATAATTTTGGAAAGATGATTTGTTTTCTGTGAATCTCTGTGATATTGCTATAATTTCAAAGGTACAATTCTTTGTATCTAAACAGGATCAATTAATTGTCCTAAGAACTTTTTTCCCCCAAGTTACAAATATTCTTTTTGCTCTGTTATTTAATTTCAGCTATTTATGAGCTCTCCTGTGAAGCATACAAACACTTGGGCAAAACTTCAAATTACTACTGGATAGATCCAGATGGCAGTGGGACACTGGGACCTTTGAAAGTTTACTGCAACATGACAGGTAACTGCATTGTATTTACTAATTCAGGTGGTTGGGCAGGGGGGTTGTGGGCTTTGTTTTTTGGGGAGGTTTTAAATGTAGTTAGGAGAAAGAGGCTGTTCATATTTCATATTTCTTGTTAAAAGAAAAATAATTACTAAGAGCTTTTCATGAGAGGGATCATCAAATCCGCAGTCCCTATTCAGGATAATCTGAGCAAGGCAGTAGTTAATTAATTTAATAAGCTTTTGAATTGCACCTATTAGTCTTAATAGGTATTTGTATCCTCAATCTTGCATCATTTAAAAAAAAATAAATTATACACAAAGAAAAAGTTGATAGATACGGCTATTTACCAAAAATGTTGTATATCAACATAATGAAGTTCAGTAGTGTCTGTGGTTCATGGGGTGTTGTAGAAGGCAGCTTACCACCAAAGACAGGGAATAAAAATTAATTACAAAATAAGCAAAATTTTTGAGTTTTCTTTATTGTCTGTTTTGTCTTTTAAACTAGGCATGTCCTTCTAACACCAGTTAAACTCTGGAGATAATATATGTAACTACATTAATTTATTTTGACTTTGTTGCATGTATTGTTTCATGCTTTTAATACTAGTTATGTATTCTCATCAAAAGTATCCAATCTTAGTCATCTGTGTTGCCATGATGAGGCAGGAAAATATGATAATGAAAAACAGGGCAATTTTCTGCTCTGAGGATACATTATTTCATTGTTCTCTTAATGTATAGCAGTTATCTCAGCACATTTTCTGTGTAGCTGATAAAACAAATATGTACTCTGACCTTCTCCAAATGTCTGCATAACAAGTTTGAGTTTCATTCCGTTTGCATTGGAAATCTGGCACGGGCCTGATGTCCTCAGACTCCATCAGTGACATGAAGGTGGAGGCACTATCATAGGTTGAAACAGTATCTCTGACTTTTTAGAGATCACAGGAGCTGAAGCTCCCACAACTTTCATGGAGGCAGAAACCTGGACATATCTGAGCCTGTGGGATGGGTTTTACCCAACTTGGGTGGGAGAGATTGCCAACGTGCAGCAAATTCCAGTTCAGGTGCTCATAGGTAGACAGCCTGTTGGGGAAAAGGAGAATGTCATTGTTCCATGTTGCCATTAATGTCTGTGTTTGCATAATAAGTGCATACCTACAAAAGAGCCTGATCTAAGAGCTGGAAGTGCTGTCAGTCCTATTTGGACTGGAGAGACAGGCCAACCAGTCTGTCCTGAGACACAGGTGTAGAGGCACTCTTTCAGATCCTGAGCCATTTAGAGCTCTTTAAAACATAGCTAGCACCTTGAACACTATCAGTAACTAATTAGGCAGGCACTGCAGGAAACAAGGCCAAGGACACTGTCATTTAAGTGATTTCTGCTATTCAGAACTGCTATGTGCAGTGCCGGCTATAGCTTTTGGTTACTCTTCAAGAGTAAATTTGTAAATTAAACATATATACCACCCTAGTGGGGTTAGGCACAGAAAAGTACACTCATCCTGTACTGCAACATTGCTCATTCATGTTAAATATAAAAATACTACAGAATACTAGCTTCTTCAACACTGAGAGGAAAAAATAGAGATAGGTAACAATTTCATGTTACTAACCTTTCTCATCTACAGTTTCAGAGTATATAAATGTGACCTTTTCCTAACCAGAGATTATGTACACTAGGATACATTATTTAATTCACTTGAATATGATGTATGCTGTGGGAAAATGCAGTTTTCTGTTTTAACTGGATCACTCTCATCAGCAGTTCTTTGATCCAAGAAAAAGGCAATTTGTACTAATATCCATATAAATATTGCAATTTTAAAAATAAAAACCTTAAATAACTATTTCTTCATTCCAATGCAAATGACTGCAAGATACATGTGAAAAATGATGGAAAGTAATTTTAATCTGTGCTTCTAAAACTGCCAGTTGTTCCCAGCTGAGTAAAGATCATCGCCTGTGTACAAACTGTGGAGTGCTATACGTTGCAGGTGTCACAGTTTTTGTTTTCTTTTGATTAGTGGTCATCTCAGACACTAAGACTGGAGGGTCAAGAGCTACAGTTTCAGGAGAAATCTCACAATACCATAAACCTTTTTCTGAAACTGTGTAGGGTATTATCAGCAACGTGCATACTAGTGTAGTGAAGGAGGCTACTTGAGGACTTTGTTTCATCAATAACACAGCTGTATTTAACTCTGTGGCAATGACACATATAATGTCATACTAAAAAAAAAAAGCACTAAAGCATGTGAGAATCAGAGCGTAATTCTCAAAAATTTTAGTATCTGGCTTGTGCAGGTCTACCGTATTGCAAGAATTATATTTGAAAAAAAACTTATACTAGCTGAATTACAATTAAATATGGTTTTGTGAACATAAAAGTAAGTAACCTACAAATTTAGCTGTACTGATTGGTATGTGGAGTATACTAAATTTTAAAAAATTCTTGCAGCGAGGTAGTGATATTTTATTTTAATAGACATTTTAACTCTATTTTCCTCTCTAGTCTGAGAGTCAAATAGAAATATTCGTATTCTTCTACTATATTAAACAAACATCTCTATATTAAATTGCTACTCAAGATACTAATGCATATTTTAAATACACCTTCTTACATTCAGGTGAAGTTAGCAAGTAGAGAGCATTTTAATGACTAAAAATGTAAAGTGCAACTTGCTAGTTCCATTCCTAGACAAATCAAGTCCACAAAGTCAGGGTTGTTGACAAAGTTAACATCAGTCTTTGCAAAACAAAGTGACTTAAAAGTTATATTCTACTTTCACAATTACTGTAGCATAGTTTTAGTGGAGCAAAACGTTGGATAGTAAGCTTCACTCTCACTTGACTGTAAGCCTTCGGGGGCAAGGACAGTATCCTGAAAAGCCACTGAAATTGGTTGTTGAGAATTTATGTCTTTGGCCCTTCAATATACAAGCCACAAAATTCATAATTTCATCACTATATCAGCATTTCCCCTACAAACTCTATAGTCAGATAGTATTAGTGCACCCAAATGTGCCAGAAATATTAAAAAGAAAAAAGAGAGAAAAAATTGTCATGCAGAAGACAGCTGTCTGGTCATATTTCTGGGCATAACCCATATCCATATTTAGTGTGTCTTAATTTAGTAAACTGGCGAGTGTCATGACAAGACCCCTTCCTTCACAGATGTTGCTGTGGTAGCTAAAAATTGTTTGGTTTTAAGATGTGCTGGTGATTCAATAGTGCAGTCAAAGTCAGAAATATGTAATTGCATGTGCTCTCCACAGCAGTTCATGGTCTCTGCAAACAACTCTATTTTCAAAGGAGTCGCTAAGCTCTCCCTCCTATTCTTTTGTCCTTGTCTTCTCCAAATAAACTTTGTACTCAGAGCTGTGTTCTGATAGTGCAGAGGAGCCAAGAACTTACTTTTTATGTCCTCATAGTGGAATGAAGATGTGTGCAATATAACTTTCAAACTATCTATTTCTGATGCAATAAAACAGCTTCCCAAAATTTACATAGTTCTTACAGATAACTATTTGGAAAAGTGCACAACATGAACAGCAATGCCCTAAATTTTGAAAAGCTGTTTTTTCTGTCTTGTTTTGTTTTGTTGGGGTTTGCTTTTTTTAAAACAGCATTGGAAATGATTAGATATGGAAAGTTAGAAATTTTCAAATTAATTCTTCCTTGATGCTGAATTGTGGCATAATGTTTAGCCATTAGACTGCTTTTCAGTTTAGCCTCTTTTGTGGCCAAAGTCCACAGGGAACTCTTTCAAAGCTCTGTCATGATAAGGCCACAATCTTACCCTCTTTCTGAGGCAGACCCACAAGGCAAAGTTGGGCTCTACATTCTACTGATTTTTACAAATCTGGAGGGTTGTTCTCTCGGTATCCAGTTTGATCTTTCTTGTTTTCTCCATAATTGTCATTAGGGAAGAAGCTGTAGTGGAAAGAATTGCTTTTTTAAGGTATTTGTTAGAACATCTTAATACCCTAATTTTGTTAGTGCAAAGTTTTAGTATATTGCAGCTTCATTCCATGCTCTGTATAATATTTTTTGAATCTCTAGGCCTGATTCCTTTTCCTCTGACAGATTTAGTTTCAATCCCATTGAGAAGGACACAAGAAATAAATTGATTGCTCCCTGTTTTTAATGTTTCTCTTTTTCTCTGTTTGGTGCAAGGAGGATGGGGAAAAGGTGTCGGATGAGTAAGATTATTAAGATCCTACCTTGTGCATTTGCCCTGCAAGAATTTTTAGAGTGAGGAATAAGTAGAGGAACAATGCAGAGGGACCATGAGGGCTAGGTTATTTATCCTAATGGCTGAAAGGGATGTCGGCAGGAGAGGCAGATCTGCACTCCCGTTGTTGCTTGTGGCTTTAAGCTGAGGAGAGGAAAATCATAGCCTGCTGTTTCTATTGCTTCATCACTTAGACTACTGATGCAAAGTAGAACTGAAAGGTTTCATAATGTATTTTACCAGAAGATATGTCACTTAATTCTTTCTATTGGTCCTGAAGTCTTTATGCCTCCATGATGCAGCTTTTATCTCATTTCAAGATCCAAATAGCTGCAAGCATAATGACTCCATTTGAGTGGTACTTAGCCTATCTCCTTTCCAGAACAATTCTTTTGCCTCAAGCTGCTCATCTTCAAACAGTTTGAGAATTCATTATGGGTGTTCATTGCCTGCCTCATTAAGGTCAAATGTACGAGGTGTCTTTTCTACCCACTCTCCTCCTTCCTCTCTCTCTCATCATCTTTTTTTTTAACAGAAGTGGCACATGTAATAATTACTGCAGTGACTTTGTGAGCAGACATTAAACAACCGCAACTGTTGCACCCTTTGATTTTTCTCTCTTCTCTCTGTAATAGTGGGTCACTGGAGTGCTTTATACTATGACATATGTAGAAACATATGGCATGAATATAAATGTGCCATCTATCACTACATCCTGATGAAAAGTGCCCTAGAAGCAGTAAATGTTTGATTCTATTGCTCATATCCATATAATCAGGTCTCTCAGATGAGAATTCTTATCTGAGAACTGCATTACTGAACTTCTAAGGTACCAGAACTTTTATTCATGCATACATACATACATATATATGTATATATGTATATATATATGTATGTGTTTATAAAAATACATTTGAAACAAAACTTTGAGCAACTTAATTCAATAAAGCAAAGATTTTGGAAGAAGTTAATATTTTTTATTTGTTAACTAAATAGAATTAATTGATACATATTTAAAGGAAATAAGCAAATTTTTGTCATTGGGCAATGCCAAGTTTTAGAATGACAATAAAAATATAGAGACTACCTAGTGTAATCTCATTGCAGAAAGCTCTCAATAAGGCTTGCCTAAAACAGAGGAAGAAAATGGCTTCATTTTCTTCTTCTTCATAGTCACAATTCTTACCTATGAAATGAAGATTTTATTTCCCACAACATCTCATACACTTTCCATTGTAGAGGGCTTTGGAGAGGCTTTTTTTTCAGAGTCTGTAAGTCATTTTTGCAAATTAAAATTACATTTGAGAGGTAGAAAGAGGAACAAATAATTGCAATTAATTGGGGCTGTTGTTTCAGGATATCCAAGCTGTTTCCTTGGAGATGAAACAAGAGTGGAAACAAACATAGATTAAAAAAAAAAAACAAACAAAGGGGAAAAGTATCAAGGCATTTAGGACAGTGTTTTTGGTTCTTTTGACTCATCAAGCTAGAGTCTCTGTGAAAAAGAAAGGAGAAAAAATACTTAGAAAGAAGAAAATAGTCATTGAAGCATCATGGGATCATGTCTAGAGCAGCATCTCTGATGGCAAACTTTCTTCCTAACGTGAGTTCATCTTTCAAGCATCAGCGTAAAATAAGAAACCCATGAGAAACCCGAAGACAGAACAGACTATGTTTACGTCTTTGCCTGCCAAGTTGGCTGAAGCATCCTGCATCTCAGCTTTAGTTCATTGATTATATTTTTCATCTGTTCTTATTTACAAGGCATGTCCTTTTTCTTCTGGGTTTTACTGGTACATATTTTCATTTATAATCAACTTTTCTTGTTGTTGTTATTTTTAATTTATGTCAAGTTTGGCTTTCTTGGTTTTTGTGGTACTCTAATGTATTGAACAATATATTTTTCCTCCGTGCTGCGCAATGCAGTACTGACTTGCTACAAAAGTGATCATGATTGTTTTTCCATCTGGATAGAGCTTTCCACTCAGTCTCAATCAATTGACAGACCGCAATTACCTGGACTCATCTTGGTTAGATGTAGCTTGCTGTCTGGGGTCCTTGTGAAATAAATCAGGATGTTTTCAGTTTGGTTTTTTAGGTTTGCCTCAGGTTATCACTAAAAAGTGATGTTGTTAGGCACCCCTGTTCTTGGCAGTTATTTGAGTTAGACTGGTTAAAGCCCCTATCTCAATGGCAAGGAATGAGTGAGTGCAGTCTGTTGCTGTGTTCTGTGACAGCATTGTAGAGTTTGTCATATTGTCACGCTTTTAAGGATGGAAGAGTAAAGGACTGCAGCCTGGTATTAAGGACAATGGGATTATAAGATTTTTTTTTACTTATCTTTTATAATGTTCACAACTTAAACATACGCTGTCATAGAAAAAGCCTCCACATAGAGATGAAGATTCTAATAATCCCAGGGCTCATCAAAATATAAAAACATAGAATTTGTGGAAGGGGGGGGGAAAGGTTTTAAATCAACACCTGGTGTCTTCATTAAGCAAAAATGTGTCTCAATTAAAATGTGGTGTCATTACTTTAGGGTTTGAGTAAATCATGTTAAATTCACATGATCCTAGATATTTTCTGCAGTCACCCTTGCATGTGTAGAAAATGAAAAGCTACCCGAGTGTGCAATTGCAGAGAAAATATCAAAACCATAAACAAAAAAATATTATGTGAAGTCTGCCTCCAGGACAAAGTTCTTGATTTTCTCCGTTTCAGAATAGAGTAAACTTTATCATTGACACTCAAGGAGGCTTCTCATCTCACCAAGTAATAGAAACATTTCTGGCTGTCTGACTATATTCCTTCAATTCTTCCTTTTTTTTTTCTGTCCTATTTCAACTCAGAAGCATTGTATAAGAATATACACGAATAAAAGTATATCATATCATCATCTTGATGTATATCAGATCTCATAGTTGAAGCAAACAACCACACATCAGGCATAGGATGACTAAATGTCTACTACCTCAAACTATGAGAACAAATTGGCTTTTGACAGTGCCATAGCAGACTTAGTTGAAAATAAAGCAGAATCTTTGTTTAGCCGAATCATTTAGTCTAGGAGAAGCAAAAAATCCTGATATCACCTGCAATCAGAAAATATTCCTCATTTGTTGTAAGCAAAGCTCTCATAAATTAGTATACAACAATTCATTTTAGAACTTTGTGCATTGCAGGGCCCCACAGCCTATATTTCAAGAAATACATCCATGACTGGGGGAGTAGGAAAAAGAGACAGTTGGAAATAAAATGGTGATCAGCACCATCTACCTCAAACTGTTACTGTGAATGTTAAAAGCAAATATTTAGCTCTGGATTCACTCCCACACATTGTTCCTTACTGGGGATGGAAGGAACTTGGCACAAGCTGCTTCAGGCCACTGATATGCTTCAGTTATCCCTAGAAAATTGCTCCTATAGAGAATATTATTGAAAGGCCAAACAAAACTTGTGTTTTCTGTAGAACTTTTATTAATGTTTTAGTCAAAAATTAAGGTCAAGTTAAGGCTAGGCGGTTAAATTACTTTGAAATAGGGGGAGTTGCTGGTGGTGGTTTGCAAATTTTATTTTATTGGGATGGTAATATTTTCTCAGAGTTTTTCTGTTGGGGAGGATATAGATGATGTGAGGTGTGTGGTTTTATCTACTCCCTAGACCACTGGGAAAGCTGCTCTATGCTTCTGGGGACTTTGAGCTGTACTGCCTCAAAGCCTGGAAGGTGTCAGTCACTAAGTTCATGTGGGACTTGTGGTACACAGAAAACGCTTTCCCATATATGCTTCTCTCTTATTGCTTCCTTTTCCTTAAAGAACAGTGCAAAGAACATCTTCTCATCAAGTCCTATCCAGAGCTGGTTTTTATTGACTGCCACTTCTGTCTTTTCTTGTTGACTGTGGGACTAGGAGCAACACCATTTACCTGTTCTGAGTGTTGTTGCTATCGATAATTTCTCTGAAACTGGAATCCATGTAGCTAAATGTTCAAAGAGCAGATTAGTTTAAAGGAAATATCTAAAATCCAGTTCAGGACACAAATGGTGTATTAAGTTCACTTATTTCTGAAATTGATAGTTAAATGATGAAACTATTTCAGACAACTTCTAAGAGTGAAAAGAGATTCATCCTACTCTAGAATTTCTAACCAACATTCAGGGTGCAGTACTGCCACTGCATTAGTAATTAGAAAATTAGTAATTTTCTAAATAAATTTGCCTAGAAGGGCAGGTAAGATGTATTGCCACGATTGCCATTAAAAGTTCTTGGGCTTTCTTTTATGCTGTGAAAGACAAGTTTTAAAAATAAATTACTTGAGCAATGAATAAGCTGCAAAAGATGTGCATTTTTATTTGTACTGCTGATGCAGTTTCCCCAGGCAGGCAGGAGTGTATTGGATGATTCTCCCCTGTCTCCCTCCCAGGACTTCCTAACAAGTGAATTAGTATAGATTATGTAAGAATGTGGTTGTACAGTGTTATGTTGTAAAGGCTATCTTTGAACACTCCAAAAAGACTCTGAGATTATTTACATTCTTGCATTTTATCACTTAAAATTACTCTTAGTGATTTTCTACAAAAGAGAACAAATGTACAATAACTGTAATGTGAACCTAAAAATGCTATTTTTACTAATTTCATGTATGGGCACTCAGTATTGGGTTTAGCACAGCACTAGAAGTGTGCTGTAAACTCCCTGTCACCTCTTCCACATGGTGGGAAAAAGAACTGGTGAAAAAGACTGAAGGGGATAATGAGGCAAAAATTACTTAAATATTATAAAATCTGGAAACTGGCCTTTTTTATTAGTATTATCTTAGCTTCAAGGTCACAGGAAGTAGCACTTCCTCTGAAAATATAGTAGTCAATTTGAAAACGTTATGAAGAGATCACTAAAACCGAGGAACTTTCCTGGAGAGCCAGACTTGGTTGCAACCTACTGAGATAACCCCTTGCTCCACAGCACCAGAAAGTGAGGAGCTGTTGAAATAAACAGGATACAACTTAAGAACAAGCTAATGCTAGCATTCCATATGGTTTAGTGAGTCCAGCCCACATGACCGTAATATGAGTCTGTGAAACTTTTTACAGTGAGTAGGGAACATGTACAGCCAGAGACCTTCCTGAGAAAATTTTTAGATTTGGAATGGAAACCTGAAGTTGCAAACAGGTCTCTTGTTCAGAAAGTCTTAACTGATAGGTGTAAGGATCTCCTTTCACTCTTATACTGAAAGCCAAGTGTTTCAATGTTAGGGGTCTGGGTTCACTATTCTTATAATCAGAGTTCCCATTATTAAGAGAATAAACATGGTTTTTATGCTTCCATTTTAGAGTTTTTTTCCTTTTGCTATGCCCAGGTTTTCCTTTCTTCAGGATGCCTGGAAAATTGGCTTTATCTAGTATGTTTCAGGATATGCTTCCCTGAGTGAGAACTATTGAGGTAATAATCTTCCATTATTCTAGATGAGATTTCTAGACTAACTCTGTACACACTGAAGCATTCAATAGTAAGCAAGTTAAGAAAATTGGTGAGAAAAAATTATTACCTTCCTAAAATTATTTTTGTGGGTTTTGCCAAAGCAGTACCTTAAGCCTTTAGATGATACGCCTCCAAAGAGAATAGCATTTTGTCTTGACTTTGGGATGCACTTGTGCATCACAAATGGAAATCACAGTAGATTTTCTTTCAGCCTGGCGTTTGCTGACTCCAGTAGAATAAGCTTGTCAGTAGTTGTAAAAAAAAAAAAAAAAAATGTTTTAAAAGGATGACAGTAGTAGTAGTAAAAAATACTGTCACAAAACAAATGGAAATGACAATGTTGTAAATTATTGTGTTGGATACCTGGAACCATCACTACTTGGTTGGATTCCCTTTTTCTTAGCAATAGTTTGGTGAACAGGTATTTCCACAGAGACATTGATGTCCCATAGAAGCTGACAGCTCTCCAGAGCCTGAGCATGTATTATTTGTGGTTGTATATAGGACGTGTTTCTGTCAGAAGCATTTTTCTGCCTGAAGATGTGTTATTGCTCATGTTGTTCAGGTAATTACCAAAAAACTAAGCTGAAATGGTCAATCTTACTTGTGTTGTAGAGTGAGCATCTGATGAACAAACATCTGAGCCAATTGGATGCTAAACAAAAAATGTACTGAGATTATTCAGGTGACTGACATCTCTGCTAGGCAGAGTAGAAACAACTGGGGCAAATTCACAAGTATTTCTGGTCAAGAGTTAGTAGCAAAAGACCTTACTCACGAGCTTACATTGTGCACTGGCATGAATATTCATAGCTTGTCCATCTCATTGGATAAATCAAATTACTTAGAAGTTACAGATCTGTGGGAAATAAAATCCACCAAAAAAAGGCACTAACCTACTTAATTAATGTTAATATTTGAAGGGGCCATCTGACATTTCTGCAGTCTTTACCGGTGTTTTGGAGCTCTGTGTGGTTGCTTTACTTCTGTCTAACACTTTTGCCACAGTTGTTGCAGATTTTTGCTACAACTGTCATATTAATATTAAAACCATGTTACTTAATGCCCAGCTGTATTGCAAACCTATACTTTCAAAAGCTTTGCAGGGTGTTTGGCATCTGCAATGGAAAAGAAGTACTGCAGATGCCAGAGACCAAAAAACCACATTTTTCATTTCATCAGAGATAGAAGAATCAAATTAAAGTAGCTGCTGTTTCAGCCTTCTTTCTAGGTAGAAGACACTAATAAATCTTACGGATTTTAGTAGTATATGAAGTGCCAAAACTAGACTGTTTTTCGAGATTAAATTTTAATATTTTCAAATCACATAATATTTTAGAAACTATAGGTAGAACAAAGATAATATCTCTTGAAATTACTTCTGTTTCTCCCCTGTCTTCTTGTTTCTTGGGAAATGTCTTCTTTTAACTCAGTTGCTAACACTTGGTTGAAATGTATTTTAAATTAATATTTTAATACCAACATCAATATTGAGTCTCTTCCTATTCCCTTTTCAATAATACTTCTTGCTTCATATGGTCTCTAAGTTATATCTTCAGATTCATGAATGGGACTGCATGTGGAACAATTTTCAGTATGATCTATGTGCTTTTGAGTAAATAAATAAAGTAAACCTAAATCCTGCCCTAGACCTGTGGATGTAGTAGTTAGTTCTCTCAAATGGTCTGTCCTTTTGTCTCAGTAAAATATTCTGGGGTTTATTTCATGTATTATTTCTTTTTGTAAGTTATGTCTTTTAGATTTGGAGTTTCTTGTTTGTTTTAGGTTTTTTTTTAAAGGCATAGAAGGAGCTTTATTTTTCATTTATTTGCTACATATTCTTATGCCTGAGTGAACATCTGCCAAGTGACTGTAATAAAGTCAATTTTAAAAAAACTGAACAGTCCATTCCTCTTCTATATATTGTAAAGATTTTTCCATTATTAATAAATTCTTTAAAGTTTTAATTTTGTTGAATTGAATGTTCATTGAATTTGTGCATTGACATTTTAATGCCGGATCTTTTTATAGATGTTTGTTTTTGGGATTTGATCTTTCTTCATGAGCAAAAAAAAATGCTACAAATGAAAACTACTTTTGTATCTGAAAACAGAGAATGGTTTTGGTTCTTGAATTAATTAATTTTGTTCTTGATTAATGAATTAAAGCTGTTTTTGTGATAAATTTCCTGAACTATCCAGTCTGCAAATTTAGTGAAATTTTACTCACTAAGTAGGTACTCAGTAGATTACATTATAGAGAAATTTCATCTCTACTGAAGTGTTTGAGTTGCAACATCAGCTTCTCTTAAACAGTTTCCTAAGTACTAGAAATTAGGGGACCTCCCTGTAAGCAGATGTGTTAGTGCTGGGTAAGGAACAGGGTTCTGAATCCCATGTGCTCTCTGTGTTTGCACAGTTCATGCAGAGGGAACCAAAAGCCTTGCTTTCACCTCTGACATCCCAAAGCAGTGTATATGGTACAAATCTCCATAATCACATTGTCTGAATGCCCAAATTCCTTTAAAGGCAAGCCCAGCAGCTGCGCACAGTGCTTGGCCAACAACGGAGGGACAGGCTCCTGGGCCTCCTAGGCAGAGAGACTGTGCTGTCCTTGTGCTCTCCTTTAGACTCTGGTGGCTGCCCCCTTTGGAGACCTCAGGAAGCTGTAGGGAGCAGTGAGGTAACCCCTCTGCCTTCTCCTCTCCAAACCAGACAAGCCCAGTGCTCAGTCACTCCTCAGAGGACATTTCTGCCAGTCCCTTCGCAGCTTTGGTGCCCTCCTATGAGCACATTCAAGTATCCTAATGCTCTTTTTAAATTATGGGGCCCATAACCACACACAGTGCTTGGGGAGAGGCCACATTGGTACTAAATACAGCAGGATAATCACTTGTTTTTAATCACAGCTGGTGATGCTGTGTTTGGTGCCCTCCAGGATGGGGTTTGCCCTCCTGGGTGCCAGAGCACACGCTGCTGGTTCCTGCTGAACCTCCTGCCAACCCACAGAACCTTCTGTGCAGGCACTCCTCTCCCAACCTAGACTTGCATGTGGTGTTGCTGCCTCCCAGATGTAGAACCCAACATTTGCTCTTATCAAATTGCATGCCATAGATGATTTCCCAATACACAAATTTCTCCAAATTGTCCTTGCAGACCCCTGTGAAAGGCCTCTTGTCCCATGAAAGAGTCAACTACACCTCCTAGTTTAGAATTCTGCACAGATTTGCTCACAGTGCATTCAACTTCTGCGTCCAGATCACTGAGGCAAACGTTGAAAAGTGGCTCTAGAATTGCACCATGAGGAACAACACTGGTCACAGCTCACCAGCCCCAGTCTCCATCCAGATCTAGCCCCAGTCTCCACAAACCTTTGAGCCCTGCCCTTCTGCCAGTTCTTCACCCAGTGGACCATAAACCTGGGGCTTGAGGGGGTTAGGGTTTTTTCCTCCCCTTTTTCCCTTTACTTTTCCCCTTCTCAATCAATGGAGAAGTCTTTTGTAGACAAGAAGAATGAAAACTTTGGCCCATTGAATATGTTGGGGAAAATTTGTCTCTAATTTTGGTTCCTTCTGCACCATACAGACAATTTAATACCTCTTTTTTCAGATAATGATACAACAAAACACTATTCAGCTCTGTTGAACTTGAACTACTAAGTTCAAGTATGCACAAGCATGAATTTTTCAACATCTCAGAAATATTAATTTAAAATATATCATTTTTACATAATGAGATGTGTTAAATTTATTAATAGCTGGTGTTATATTTCTGTGTGGTTTTGAAGTCTGTGAGATAGTATTTGCAAGCCTTTGATTAAAAAGAAATTAATATTAGTTCTAGTAAAAAAGCATCTTTATTTTCACATATGCCACCCTTTTCTCCAAGTTCTGTGATGTTTTCTCTATGCTCTGATTTCTATATTGAGGCATAAAAAGAATATTCAGGAGCACTAGGTTTATGGAAATAGACATGTTCCTGCATTTCTTCTCATGAGTCCTATGTTAGAAAGAACTTTCAGAAAGCAACTATCTGTTGCGTATCTGCTAGTTGAGGCAGCTGGTGCAGCACTGGGCTTTCTTAGAGTGTTGTTTTCACACAACACTGTCTTTGAGCTATATGGCACTTAGGTACTACTTTCACAGATAGTGCAAGGATAGTTGCAGTTTCTGAAAATGTTCATTTGTATTTCCTTAAAAGAAATTGTATAAAAACACCCTGTTCCTTCAGGTGGAAATAGTGTTCCCTGCAATGGGTTATGGTGTTTCAAGGGTGGGTCTGAGATGAGAGGGAAAGAGAAGGCATCCTTTGTCTACAAAGAAGTGAAAACCTTAACATTCAAGAATTTCCAAAGTTAAGTTTTTTATTCGTCTAGCATAATTTTTATTCCCTATTCTTATAGTACTTTTAATTCTTCCCTTAGAAAAATTATACTTGGGAACTTTACTACTCACTAGTCCAAGTGGAATATTTGCCTTTTCTCAGGACCAAGCTGTGTCTTTTACTGTAAACTAGCATAGAAATTTATGATTTTTCTCTTCTGCTCTTAAATTTAGATTGAGACAGAATGAGATCATAACATTCAGAAGAGGAAAAGCTTTTAAGAATACTTTATTAAATTTGCCGACTTTACTATGAAGTCTGACTGGCTTTTTCTTTTCTCCTAATATCCCTCTGTGCCACATATCAAACCACAGGTGTAATAAAAACTTTCATAGAATGTGTTTTAAAATAATGCATGGCATGGTAGTTTAGTATAGAATTCAAGTAATTCTTCATTTAAGAGATTACAAATAGAGACATTCAAGATATCAAAATTCTTCTGTCAGTCACAACATAACTAAGCTTCATTCTACTGTCCATCTTTTCCATCCAGATTCAATGTTTTTTGAATTAGCTAAAGAAATTTTAGCTCAGTTTTCAAAAAATACAGGGATTATTATTTTTCACTAAACTATGTATAATGGTAGGGTTTTTTTTTATTTAATTAGGCAGTGCTTTAGTTTATGTAGTAATTAAAATAGGATTCCTGAATTTAAATGTGGCCAATATGATTCAGAATAACAATGAAATAATTGTAAGCTACCAAACACATGCACTAAAACTTGGAAGTGTAAGTTCTCCAGTCTGGAGTTTTGAAACAAAAGCTGGAAGTTTTTCAGGAGATTGACTAACATTCAGTTTATTGGTGCAATAATTAGAAAGGGTACTTCAGCACACTGTGTTCCTTTTCCTGCCTGTCTGCAGAGTGGAGATATGAGAGAGGAGAGAGGAGTATGTTGTTTTTGAGAGAACTACATTGGCTCAGTGAAGAGTATGGTAAGGATTCAAGCACTTAGCTGATGGTGGAATGAAAGGTAAGGGGAGTTTTTTAGTGGTAGCACTTGAGACCTGCATTAGTCTTCTTTCTGCCTCACCATGAGAATAGAGAGTCAGCCAGAATAGCTCAGGAAATGGTTTTTTGTGGTCCAAGCTAACATAGTGAAAGCTTTTAAGAGCCCTGTTCTTCAGGATATTCTTTGAAATACATTTTTTGAAACTGTGTTATTTTTTTAAGTGGTTCTAGGAAGACCTGTTTGGGATCATAGCTACTGGATTGTGCTATGTTGCTTTGTAAAAGAAAAATTCAGGCAGTAGTTGATTTTTTTTAACTGCATATGGTCATATGATATGCTGGAATGAACTGAAAAATGTTTTAAAGGAGACAAATTTGATCTTTCCATTTGTATAATACTTGTTTATGTATGAGGCTGCTCCTCAGCAGGTAGAATCTGTTGTTGATTCTTCAGTTATTGAACTGTTAAAAAACTTTTCAGCCCTTGCCCATGTTCTGTTCACTGTACTAAAAACAACCACACTGTTAATTCTTTTATGTCCTTTGTTCTTGGCTTTAATGTTCCTTAATCTAAACTGAACTGCAGTTGCCATCTGTTAGACCAGGCACTTAAATGATCCGAGTCCTCCTTCATACGGCTATACTGTATCTCATTAGTTATTGTTTCTTTCAGTATAGGATTATTTTTAAACTCATGCTTCTAATAACACCCATAGGAGGTAATTTTTGACATTAGGGCCCAAATCAGATTTAAGCTTTTCCCCCAGGCACTGTTTTTCAGCATAACAATATCTGTTGTTGCAGTCTTTTTTCTTTGAAGGCACCAGTGATCTGCTCTGTTTCTCAAGGTACTCTTGTCAATAGCTTTCCACATACAACTGTGTTGAATGGTTCAAAATAATCTCTAGTAATCCAGAGAATTCATCCTCTACTTGCTACTTCACCAGTGTTTCTTGAGTTTTCTAACAAGTTGCCTTGGAACAGCCATTTATTTCATTATCACTTCTCCGGAAACTTTTGGTTCCATGAAGATTGTATTTTGGTCACTTCCTTCCACTCTATTTTGTAAAGTGTCTGAATTTATCTGTTATATATAAATTATTAGAAAATTATATCATTCAATTTCACTGTAAGTTCGTGAAATAGATAAGGTTTTCTCTTTCCTGAATTGTTATGAAAGAGATTATGTGAATACAAGGGAAGTGTATTGCCTCATAAGACACCATCATAAGTAAAAAAGAAGAGTTGTAGCAAAATTTGAAGATTCATTATCATCTTGATCAAGAAACAATGAAAGAAAGGAATGAGAGTAGACCTGGAAAATTAGTGCAGGAAGGCTCAATTGCATTTTGGGATTGCTCCTATTCCCCGCCTGAATAATTAAGAAATTAACTGAATTTGCTTTCTATAGAATCCAGTTCATAAGAACATTCTTATTTTTTTCTTTTTTTCTTTTTTTCTTATTATTGGATTTTTATGGTCTAAACCTCATTTTCTACATTATTAAGATGATAGCAGTTCATATCACCAGAGTAACTGTACTACAGAATTGACATTTGGAAATTTCAGGCAAGATTGTCAAAACACTCATTAACTTCAAATGAACGTATATTTTTCAGTTTTATAAACTCAACTGTAGCTCCTTAAAAGTCCAGAATTAGTTTTAAATACCTATATATAGTTTTAAGCTTTTGTATATAAACACACACCAAGAGAAATATAAAAGAAGGGAGAAGAGGATATGGCCTGCTGTAATTTTTCCCATATCAGTTGTGTACATCAGGTCTTGTGTCTACAAAACTGTTGCAAAAAAGATCATTAGTTTCTTCACATTGCTGATGACTGTTGTGTTACCATCCCACACAATTTACCAATACCAACTAGGCTCTTATCAGAAAATAAAATTGGAGGCCTCATAATATGAGATGATTACCATTGTCATTTTTTCTCCTTCTTAGGAGGAAGCCCACTTTTAAATGGGTATTCTGTCTAGTTTCTTGAGTGACTTGTAGTGTAGCATATGGTAGAACATGCTGCAGTAACTAATTTGAAGGGACAAAAGCACTTATGATGGTAAAAATCAGGATATCTCTTAAAGAACTACCTCCAGGATTTTATACACTCAGGAATTGTCACAATCATCTTCTCCAAGATTTCAACCAGGAATCAAGGTGTTCTCATAAATCACCCAAATTTTAGGTCGGGAAACTGCACCCCTCATAAAAACACTACAGATGTATTGAGGAAGAGAGAGCAGATAATTTTTCATAGGAAATAAAACATTTTTCTGATTTCATAAAAATACCTAATAAAATAATTTCTTAAGCATCTAAGTCCATTAATGAAAAAAAAAGTAAAACTCTAATAGCAATGCATATAACAGTAGATTAAAATAAAAATGAAAATTAAATTCCAGAAAACAGAATGCTTCCACAACTATTGATACATTTTTCCAAACATAGTTAACTATCATTACAAAAGAATACGTAATTTTTTATCAGAAGAAAGTTTTCTTGCTTAACTGAGTACCAAGCAAATGAGTGAGGAAAGCTCAGTAATAGAAGAAACTGAGTATCTGCAAAATAATCAGGAGCATAATGATGAATATCATAATATTATCAAAGTGGGAAAAATCCCACATGTTAATATTTGATTTGATCACTTGAATAGCTGGTGATCAAAGAAATTTTAAATTTCATTTCTCTTTTTATTAGTGAACCATTACTAATAGTTAATATTTTATTAGCCACCTACTTCACTTTTTGTTGGAAAAAGGTGTAGTGACTGGGCAGGACTGTAAATCAGTCGTTGCAACTGAAAAGTATTTTCAGCGAAATAAATTATGTCACTTTATTGCCATTTTAAGGAAACAGGTGGTCATTTTCTTTCTTAAAAAAATATTCTTAAATTAAAGAACTTAATCTTACTATTATATCTATCTGTTAAAGAGGAACTGTTTCAGCAAAGAGTGATGTACAGACTAAATTACAGGGAACCTATTTTCCCTATAATTGCATCAAATGTATTAGCAGTTTGGATCTAATTAGATTGTTCTTAGTGAAAACCATTAAGAATTCTATTAAGAATCTATGGTTACTGGTTTTCAGCATTCTATTCAAAGAAAATTATACTTCCTCTTCACTGCTAAAAGCAAAACAATGGAAGAACCACTTTTTTTTTTTTTTTCCCTGAGCGACTGCAACACACTGTGCAGCATTAAAAAAAAGCTTTAAGAAATGCATTGGAATGAGGTGGTCATCCTGGAGATCCTTATCTTCCTGAAGTGTTAGCAATTAGCTGGTGCTGGTACTCTGTCCTCCATGGGAAAGCTAGTATCAACAGTAAATTCAGTTAGGAGCTCATACACTTCCATGTGTAGGGGAAGGGTATTTTGGTGGTGCTTGAGTCACACACACAGATGTGACTGACAAATTGTGTCTAAACACTTGTGGTTAGCAGAAGCCATACACCAGGTGCTCTTCAAATAACTGCTCATGTATTAGGGGGAATACTCATTCCAGTATTGTGGTGACAGTAATTGCCAGGAATGTGTATCAAATTACTGTTAACTAGGACAGATTTTTTCACTTCTGTGTACCTCGAAAGGGACTTCTGTGTACTACTGACAGAAAATCAGGAGTAGTTTTTCTTGCAGATTTTGATGTATAAACTATGAATACCATATCCTGTTCTCATCTACACAGGAATAATGCCATAAATGGTGAGGATACAGGTATTTGAGATAGCGTGAACTATCTGCATTACCTTTTTCATAAGGGAAATTGGCAGGTTACGGATTCAGTCTCTCTCAAGAATGGTCTCAACTAACAAAAGAGTTTCTTTTGAGAAACTGAATCTGTGAAACTGATTCATAAGTGAAGATATTGGCCTTCAAGTTATAAATACTTAGCTGATTTTCATGGGAAATATAAACACATGAACAAATTATTAAGACTAAAAGGCAAAAAGAAGTTTGTAATCAGAATTCAGTAGATAGGGTTGAGATTTCTGCCTGGCATCCATCTCCTTTAAAGACATCTTAAAGCCAGACCTAGATACATAACTATATGAAATTCAGGAGTCTCCTTTTGGTGCCGAGATGGATTTTTGTCTGTGGCCGTATTACACTGTTAACGTGTTTTCCCAGCTATGGAAAGGCCCCACCATTCCTTACAGTTTTGGTCCTTGTGTCATGGTACTGCTTTACAGTTAAATCAGGAGAATGCATGAAGAGCATGAAATCCGTTACCCAGAGAAGGAGCTTCTTTCCTGCACACCAGCTGCAATTTTGGTCCACACTCTCCCTGTGCCTGAGCTGCAGGCACAGATGGTTCAGCTTCTAGAGTTTGGACAAGATAGCTTGCTGAATGTGTTCCTGGGTCATTTGAGCCAGACTATCAACAAATTAGTTGCAAGTGAAATAAGACCTACGTTTATTTTCAGAATCTGACCAGGTGTATCTTAATCAATCTCCCATCATCTTTTAGACAGCAGGAAGAGATTGAGTTGCTTTTATATAATTGATTATTGGCTTTATGCACATATATATGTATATTGATAAAAAAGATCTTTTACAAGGTGCAACAAGCTCTTAACTGTTAGTAGTACTTGTATTTTGACAGAAAGGTCCTGAGGTTGTTCTGAGGATGCATTTGAGTCACAGGAGTATGTTTCTATCATCTCTAGTACAGTGTGCCTCAGTGAAGTTTAAGCTTCCTAATTTGGAGGGGAAGTGACTGGATATAGAGTAGAATCTCCTATCCATAAAAATATTCCTTCTCAAACATAGTGCCTAACATAATT
Source organism: Petroica traversi (assembly GCA_025920805.1). NCBI lineage: Eukaryota > Metazoa > Chordata > Aves > Passeriformes > Petroicidae > Petroica > Petroica traversi. The sequence goes on along the minus strand of JAHLSL010000117.1, from coordinate 4,068,259 downwards.
CCAATTGCTTATCACAGCCCTGTACCTTTTTAGTGGCTAGTCTAGGAGTCTTGGCTGGATTTAAAATCCAGCTGTCCTGGTGCATTTCTTACTGACACTTTTGTGTTCTGACATGTACAGTGTTTTCTGCCAAAAATGAGAGGTTTCTGTCAGTGTAAAATTATAAATGTATAAATTATCTCAATCCTTTCTTGAAAATGAATCTGCAGTAAACTTCCATCCCAGACTCCTAGCAAAACTGTACTATATTCTCTATATAACTTGACAAGTGATTATTATAAATTTTTTATTGGTGCTTGAGAGTGGGATTCCTTTATCCTGATTTTTTTTCCCATCAATGCAAGAATATTGCTGTGTTTCATAAAGAGTTTTGAACTACGGATATGAATATTAAAATAATAACCATCTTACATCACCTGCTGAATTTAGTCTCATTTGGCTAGTGATGTGTACAACCTGTGGAGGATTTTTCTGCTCTGCACCTTATCTCTGAACCCTTGATTAGAAAGTCTTAACACCATATCAGTTGCAAACACATGGGTTCACATGATTCTGTATAATCCAAAATAGCCTGACACTATGCAGTAAAAATTAAGACTAGAAAATAAGGCAGGGTACAGAATCCTGGAGGTAAGGATAATCATAACACAGAGAGCTATCTTTACTTTGGGTTGTACCAAAACCCATCAGTGCCAGTGAGCACATTTCTGTGAACTTGGAGAAGTACTGAAGTACTTTTGAGTATGTGCAGTTTGGCAAAGTGTTTCCATGCAGTTAAAATATTGAAGTGCAGGCCACAGGTTTTAATCCTACTGAGATTTGAATTAACAGGCAAGAGATTTACATAGAAGAATTGAAAACATACTGCAATGCACTACATTTTATGGTGTTTATTGCTGTAAGGCACATCTGTCAGGTGAATTAGTATACTCTGAAACTGCCAGGTGATCTCCCTGGAGTGTCTGTTTTTTGATAAATACAGCAAAGTTAGCAGTGTGGTGTGTTTTGTTTCTGCATCTCTGGAGGACAACTGTGGTCAGTGGTGTTGCTTAACAGAAACAGCTGGCGTAAAGAGTAAAGCTGCTTGACTCATTTGGGAAACTGGGCTTTCATGCAAGCCAGTTTAAAACACCAGAGTAGATTCTTACTGATGTTTTTTAAGGTTCCACATTTTTTATTCCAAGACAGATTTTTTTGACTTTTCCCTCAGCGGTAGAAATATATATGGCAGAAAAATTAAAAGAAAAACAGGAAAAACAACTTAAAATATGAAAGAACCTTACATGACAAATATTACCGACAAAATCTGATGCACTTTTAGAAAGTTTTGTGGTGATGTGTTTTAGGTGTTTGTATAGAGGAAAAAAAGAATTTTCCGTACTTTATTTACAGTGGATAATTGACTTATTTCAGTCCTTGTCTATGAGAGATGGGCAATATGAGTAGTACATATCAGCTGATATAGTAGATTTTTAGAGTGGTACCAAGTCAACTTAAACTTTAAAATTCTTCTCACCTAAGAGATAGAATAGCATTCTTACAGGAAGACAGTATCAATAATATTGACTGAATCTTCATGGTTTTCATTCTGAAGTCATATGCTTTACTCAGATAATATTTTTTTCATTTTGGTTCAGTGGAATGTCCCTCTAAGCAAAATTAATGGTTGGTCTATAACAGCAAAGTTTCTGTGCCTTGTGTTTGTTTCATTTTTAAACTACCTTCCAACTTCAACAAATCTTCCCATAAGAGGGGTGTGGAATGTATTGTTTCATTATTATAATACCTCATCTTAAGTCTCCTCTGGTAACTACTGGCAAATGGTTCACAGTAACATTTCTAGTGACTTGCTGTTCAGCACTTTAAAGCAACATAATGCATACAGACATTGGTCTGGGCTGAGCATAACAAATTTTTTGCATGACCCTGCAAAAAAAGTCTGTTGGATGTGTTGAGATTTTGCCAATGTTGCTGTATTTCTGATCAAAAAAATTGAGGTTGCCTCCTTCTTTGTGCCTTTTCACTACAGAAGCTTTTGTATTTCAATTCTACTTCCATTAGTTCTTATGTTGCTATCTAGACCTTAAATAGAATCAGTAAGGTCATATGACACTGCTGTTTTAAAACATTCAAGTCTCAATAAGCAGTAATTTTTTTTTTACCCTAGAACCCAGCTTGGGTAAAAAATGTAGAAATATTAATTGCTAATGATATAATCACATGAGAATCTTGTGCAGTCTTCTTGTTACTTTCCTACTGCTTTACTAAAGCAGTGTTGCTCTCCAGCCACAGCAATATACCATGCACAGTGAATTTCTTCATATAAAGGCTTTGAATCTTTAGGGCATCAGGCTTCTGTCCTTCAGATCAAAGATAATCCTTATTAGTTCCATATGTAACTAAAGGCATCAGTTATTTAAGGAAGACTTCTCATATGGTATATTTGGTATCCTTTCATAAACATGATCAGAGTTTCTTCCCTTCAGCAGTTCATAGTTGGAACCATGCTGTCACATGATTACTTTTCATGTGCAGTGTCCTCTTTCCCCACTATCACTTCAACAAATACCTTGCAGAACACTTTTATCTTTCGTCAAAGGCCTAAATCTATTTTAATTCAGTTCCACTATCTGTCTCTTACTGGTTCTTGTCTTGTCTTTCTTCCCTTCTCTTTCAGAGGATAAAGTATGGACAACTGTGTACCATGATCTGCAAATGCAGACTTCTGTGGGAGGCAGCAGCCCAGAGAAGTTATCTGTGCTGCAGCTCAACTACAATGCAACAATGGACCAGATTTCTGCCATTACCAGTAGTGCTGAATACTGTGAGCAGTTTATCTCCTATTCTTGCAAGATGTCCCGGCTGCTGAATACACCAGGTAGGCTGAGAATGGGATATCCATTAACTATAGTGTTAAGGAACTTTATCTCAACAATTTACAGGTACTGCTGTTAGATAAGTCCATTCATTGAACATACTTCTTTGTTCTCCTTTGTTAAAGTTGACAAAGAGGATGAAAATACAGAAGAAATTATTTTCTTAGGAAAATTTGTCTGTTTACTTATTACTAAAATGGTTCTTATTGCACCAAGTGTTTGTGTGTTCTCCTCTCAGATCTGTTGCTCCTTAAAGCAGGTGGCATTTGGCAAACATGGTCAGTTTTAAAGTTTAATCAATAGAGGCATTGAAAAATTGCTTTGAACTTTATCCTGTTTTTCTGGTTGTCAGTTTTCCTATGCTACAGTCAGCAAGGGCACTGGCTGAATGAAGGTTGGAATTTTTCCACTGAAACTTCTGAAACAGTTTCTTAAATGCAGAGTATTTGTGAGTAATCAGATACTTTATATGTTGTAGAGAATGGCATGGTCAGTAACACAACTGGATGAGAAATTATATACTACTCCCTAAAGGTAGATTAATTATAAGATTCTTCTTTTGTTGTGTAGTTTTACTGGAAGAGACCCTTTCTGTATGTGCCTCCTCAAAAAATATTACCTCTAACCACTAAAGACAAAATGATTAGTTGTTCCAGAATTAGCACACAAAGAAGGAATTGTGCTTTAAAAGCTCTATTAATATGCAGCAGGTACTTTATATATGCTTTAATTGTGTATGATTGATTTTTATGTTAAATAAATGTTAATGGTACTTAAGGAAGGCTGGTTTATAAGTGGAAACATATAATACAATTTCGTGATTGTGAACTGAGTTCATTGTGATAAGAACAATTCAAATGCATTTCAGATTAATTTAATGGCTGCCTGCTTACAGTGGTATACTTTAGGTGGCTTCTCTTCATACTTTTTTTTTTTATATATTTTCTTATGGTGCTATAGATAAGGATTGGTTTGAAATGCATGTGCATCTCATTCCTATTTCCATAAGCATTCCATTAGTTAATAGTCACTGTAATGCTTGTTACTCCTCCCCATCCTCCCTGCTGTTTTTTAAATATTTCTAATGCATGGTTTGTCTCACTTGCTATTATTTTGCTTAATTTAGCATAGCATTGTGACTTTGCAATGTGGAAAATTATTTGTTCTTTCTTGGGTCTTAATATTTAGAGTCCTGAATCATGTTCCTAACTTGAAATGTTTTTTTTTTATTAGAAAGTTTTTTGGTTCTAGAGCTGGAGATATTGTGCTTAGAAAGCTCAAAGCTTGCACAGAGTAGTGTTAGATTCTTCTTCTTGATGGGACTATTATTTCAGGTCCAATCTGTACTTGTTAATATATGTTTATATTATAATAAAATAAATGTATACTGTAATTGCACGTGTTTACCCTAGCTTCTAGATTTAAAGGAAAATTAAGCACCACTCAAAACAATTTGCTGATTTTTTTTTCTTTTTTTTAAGAAAAAGCAGTTCCAGATATTTACATTTTTAAGGTTATTAGAAAATTTTGAGCATACTTTGCAGGTATCTCCTTTTTCATGTTTTGATCTTTTATATTGAAAAATAATTTCTCTTAGAAAATCTTTAAAAGCTTTTTTGGTCTGGAAAGTGAGTTTCAACAGATGTTTTATAATGTATGGTGGTTTTTTTCTTCCTTTTAAGTGAGAGAAAGAAGCAGCAAAGATTATTTTAATCTACACAGTAACAGAAAATCACACTGCAGTGTTTGCATAACACCTGTAATGGTTTGTACACATAGAATCACAGTGATTTGTGTGTTAGTGGGAAAGAGGCCAATACATTTTCTTTCTATGGGTTCTTGGCTTCAGTGTATGGTTTCTAAACTAAGGAACTAATTTTTCATACCTTTCTCTGTTTTGGAGGATTGCCATATTTGCTGAATATATTATGACACGCTATTCATCTCACAGCATAGCTCAAAGCATTCCTGTGGCATCTTCTACCACTGAGCTTTGTATATAAATCATTGCAGTATGGTTCCCACACAAAGAAATGGAAAAAAAAAAAAAAAAAAAGAGAGATTTTGAATTCCTCTGGAAGTGAGAAGCTGGTGATAGTGCAGCCAGTAGTAAAATCTCTTGTTAGCATCTTGGGATCAGGATAACATTTGTGGCCTTCACCTTACGTGTTTTTCTAGTCTGGGACTTCTACATATGCACCTTTCAGATGTTTAAAATTACCACTTAGGATGGAAAAGTCCTTTTGTTTTAAAGTACATCACAGAGAACTGAGAAAATGAGAAGATAGTTAAGAAATTTGGCTTTTTCACCTTTTGTCTCTTGGGAATCCTGTGACTTTACAGCACGGTTCGTCCCAGGGAGAAATTGCTCAGTTAATGCATTTAAATAAATCAGTACTCAAGCTGTTTATTGACCTATTAATGACAGGTAATTATTAGCCATAAGTGGACTGTAGCTTTTGTTGCTTATTGTTGTGTGTTTCCTGTCAAGGTAGAGATATATACAATTCCATTGATTCTGCTGCTAAGAATAGCTTAAGTAACATTTTTAGTATGAAACAGGAAATATATCAAAATTTCTGAGTCTGAGGAAAGCCTTCATATTAATAAACCTGTTTTCTTGTGGAGGTTTTCTTGGCTACAGGCACAGAACTCAAAGAATTCTTATTCTCATGTGATTTCAGAGGGATATATGAAAATTAAGCTATACAAACTAAGAATGAGAATTGTCATTATTCTGAGTTTTAGGCTTTAAGACTTCATTGCTTCATGTCCATGTCTTTTTTTCTTAATAATGGGCTTTCATCCAAGCAAAATAACATGGACATCCCAGCAAAGACTTTAAAATCATTGCTGACAAAAGGGATTGGGAGTGATTTTACAGGTAATAATGTCACTGCCTTTCTACTTAGTCTGAAGGAAGATAGTAAGAAGAAGTTCCATGTAAATTAAGTCATAAGTGACTTCTGAAAACATACCTTGGAATCTCATAAGACTATAGGATAATTCAAGTTTGAAGATAGCACAGAAGGTCATCCGGTTCAATTTTCTACTCAAAGCTGAATGAACAGTCCTTGTCTAGTAATCAGCAAAGACTATCTGGAAATGCAAATTTCTGTCTTTACGGTTTTGACTTTGGAATTTTTTAAGTTTGTTTTGAACTTGCAGCCCAATATGTCATAACTTATGTTCAAACCTAGGGGTCCGTTTCAAAGCCTTAACTAAAGATTATCCAAAAAACAAAATAGCTTGACTAAGGAAGAGCAAGGAAGTGCAAAACCAGACACTTCTGTTGGAAATACACTATGTTATCACAAGAAACAGTAAAATTATTGGTATACCCTAAATTTCTGAGGAAACGGTTTTCAAGCAGGGATCCTGCAGTCACTGCATTGTCTCACAGCCTTTATGCTCCTGACTTTGGTACAGATTTGCTCTGCCTGTAGCAGGTTTTTTTGTTTTAGTTTTTCTTATCAGCATGAGATTGATGCTTCTTATTGTCCATTTAGATAACTTTCTTTTAGAATAATAATTCCTTTGTGAGTGTGCAGCTATTATCATGATAGAGATTTAATCCTGGCAATTCAAGTAACAATGGCTGTTAATAAATGAGTGAAATAATAAGTCTGTGAATCATAATTGCAACTTAATAACAGCAGAGATATATATAAATTTGAAAAAAATAAAGTTCAAATTTTTGGGGGGTTGTTTTTTCTCTTTTGCAATTACATTTCTCATATCCTCCTTTCTTCTTGTTCCCTTGGAAACTTCAATTTTGAGAGGATAATAATATATTTAGTACTGAGGACACACAGAAAGCTGTCTGTTTTCTGGGTTCTTGATGCCCATATACTTTCCAGTTGATAGGGGAGGTGATAGGACATTTCCCTTATTTGCAAAAAGGAGCTTGGAGACAGCGAAAGTCCTTTTGTGCCTGCTGGTTAACAAGAGGGAAAAAGGCAGTATGATATGTAGTACCAATTTGCTGTAATAGGAAATATACACCGTAAGAAAAATATTATACAGAAAACAGTGATACAGTGTACTCATAGAACACAAAATGTTAGTTAATAAAATTGTTCATCTTCATCCACTCTTTTCATGACCCTTCCTAGTCATATCCGCTTGTGACTTTCTTAGTGTAAAATTTTCCATGGGCCACTGATCTTTGCCTAGGAAAAGGGAAGGGAACAGCATGCTATTCTGCCATTCTTCCTTTTACACTGGGAATGAGACCCTGAAGGGAGAAGGGCTGCTGCATTCACTGTGTCTGTGTCTGTCATTTCCCAGAGCTTTAGGAACTGTAACAAATAATCAGAGAGTGGGAGCTAAAAGCATAGATACAGAGAACAGAGCAAGATCTGTTGGTGTTGTGTTCCAATTTTTATTCCTATTCACTGTGCCTGCAGGCAGCATATGAAAAACATATAGCAGAGTTACTGCAGTACATGAATTATTATTTTACTCCTATTTGTCTCTGGAGGAAATGAGAAAGCAGCTTCATGAATTTAGGAGCTAAACAGGTGAAATAGAAAACTTAATTTGTTGTTTGGTTGTTTGAGTTACAATAAAGCAATCATAATACTAGTAGGAAGATTTATGCATAGACTGAGATGAAAACAAAGTTTAAAATTGCAATATGCTATTTTTCCTCAGTAGCTATCCAAACCAGAACTTAATGAACTTATGAACTTTCCCACTGTTATCCATTAACTGATCTAGAGTGATAGTTGCAGATATAATTCCTGCTTAACAAGAGTTTTTGAAAAAGAGTCCTAGGGAGGAATGGGATTTCTGTAGTACCACAGTGATGAATGGAAACCTCTCCAAAACTTGCTCAGGCTTCACCATTCTGTTTTCAATGTTCTTCCAAAAAACATACCCCTAAGCTGTCATCTATCTTGTCCAGCCTTAATAATATTGAATGACCCTTTCTTCTCAATTTTCCAGAAAAGCTGATTTCAACTTCTAGTGATTTTAAAAGCACAAGGATAGCAGGAATAATAACCTTACTCTGCTCTGCCCTGCTCCTGCCATATAAGTGGAAACCATTAGCTTTTGGGGATTTCTTTTGCCTTTCCTCATTATGTTGCCATACAATAGAAGCAGAAAATAATTAATATGCTACATGTTTCTTATGAAGTACACATCAGTCCTCTTAAGTAAATGCTAGATGGATAAACATTTGTCTTGAGGAAATTTTTTCCAGACAGTTGTTAATACACCCTTCTCTCATCTTTGTTTTCCTCTGCACCTTTTCTTGCCTCTTACCAATGTCTTTGAGTTTTTTTGATATTGTAATCATTGAGTCTTCTAATTTCACTTAATCTTCATCACTGTTTTATCTGGTGAGCTATTTCTGCTAATTTTTCAAGTTTTCATTGCTGTTGTGTAGGAATTAGACTTCATTCAGTATCACTCAAGTGAAAAAGGGTACCTGTTGCTTTGGTGTCTGTTAGAAATAGCAGTAGCTGATAAGAGCTTTGTGAATTTTAGAAACCCTCCATGGAAGCTGCAACTGCAGTACCATGAACTCTAGTTTTTTTTGCTATGCAATTTTAAGAAAAAGTGATGCATATGAGTTTTAACTTTGAAATTCTGGTAGAATGTTCTGGACTGATTGTTTCTCATATACTCACTCTATTTGAATGTGATCTACCTATTATGCGAAAAGATTCATTATTTTTATTTCTTAAAATAAAGGTAGAGGAAGAAAATAATTTCTCCATTGTTCATATTGTATCATGTTTTATAAAAGCTGTTTAAAACAATTCATGGTTAATGTTTTCACAGAAATAATCACAGACATTGCTTCTTCACAAACCCAGGCTGTTGTGGGTAAAAGCTGTCTTTCCTCATGAATGGCCAAAACAAATGAGTTTATTAATTTCTCAGACAAAATGGATCTGGGTGGTGTATCGTGTGTCTTGCCAAGAGTTGATCTTCACGCATACCCTAAATGCATTTGCATTATCCCAAGTATATTTTTCTTATGCAAATATGCAATAAAAATATGCAGTGTTTCTTTATTCACTCCCATTCCTGAGATGAATGTGTCAGAAAGAACTGTATGAATAATCCAGCTATACATACACAGCTAAAGTGGTATTTTCTACTGCATAAAACAGAGCTCCATTCCCTATTGTGTTATGGTCTTCTCTTGGCCTTTTCTTCATTAATTGCCCTGTTTTGCCTCATAAGATGACCAGGGTATAATTGTTAATGAAACATTGCCTGCCCTGTTTTCATGGGTGAGTACTGTTTGATTTCTTGAGGCTGGGGCTTTTACCCGTTATCTGAAGGTTAGAGTTAGTCTTCCCTACATTCTACCCTGACAGCCTGGGGCATTGAGCTATAACTTGTGTATTTGGAAAGCTTTCTATTTCTCAGGACCCTCTTTAAAGAGGGTCTGGAACTTCTTTGTAGGAATTGCTTTTTGTTGTTAGGAATGTTTCCAGATCCCACCCCTGATATCATACAGGCTTTTCCTAGTGAGTTCAGGTAAGTCTCTGGAACACAAAGAATGCATATGAGCAGAATATGCAGCATGGATATGGTATGAGTATAAATATATATGTGACTATTTGAGATATGAACTGCCCCAGATACACTTATTCCAGAAGTATGTTGGAGTATTTTTTTTACTGTACATTTTATGTATTCATGCTTTACGTTATTTATCAAATCCGTCAGTTAAAATGTTTTTCTGGACTGTGTCTGAAACAGAGTAGCTGAAATACTTTCCCCTTTTCACCCTGCAAATAATTCCACATGCATTTTCTCTACTTTTCCATGTTTTTTTCTTTGTAATGTAACCCATTCTTTCCCTGAAACCCCTGCAATGACTTCAGGCACTGTATGCATATATTTGTGAATGATAAAATGGTGCCAACATTGCCTGGGTGTATATGAGGACAGAGTTTACTAAAGCTTAAAGGTAATGTCATTGCCATTATAATCTGATGGAGGAGAGTGCACAGTCCACTTGAATTTTTTTGCCTGTGGCACATGCCACAAGTACCTGCAGATTTCTTTGTGGAGACCTATATCCATGTAGGTGCTTATATAGAATGAGGTGACCTCCAGGTAGTGATCAGTTCTTTTTAGAAGGATCAACAAGATCCTTTTCTGATACATATTTTGAAATATTTTGTTATGTGAGATTATTCACTGTGAGAAGACAAAAAAAATTTAATTATCTGCTGATTTTCCATAAGATAGGCACTTTACTGAAAAGACATATGGACAATAAATTCTGTTTTCAAGCAATTTTTGTTGCCAGCAAAAATGATTCATGTTCGCTCCCTAAGATTCTTAGAATAAGGAGTGGGAAAGATAGTTTATTTGATTTATAAGATTCATTGATTTTAAAAAAAATCAATAACCATATTTTCTATAAAAGTGGCTCTGCAGATTAAAAAAAAAATATTCAAGGATGCTTACAATTTCTACTGGTGAAAATTAAACTTTGAATCTGGGCATTTTTTTGTCCAGTGTGATAATAAAGACAGAGCTGCTAAGAAGATGCAAAAGGCTGAAATGCAGACCAGCTTTTCAGAAATAGCAGCTAAAGACTTGGAAACAGTTAATTTGGCTGCTGAACTGTAATCATTTTCAGAAAGCAGCAGCAAGTTAGTGCATGCAGCTGTCTCAGTTACCATGGAAAGGACCTATTTTACTCATTTCCATTGGAAGTGTACACTGCTTTGGAATATTTTGGTAGCCAATATGAACACCATAAAGCAAACTTATACTCCCCACATGCTAATAGTGGGGTTTCACCTGCAGCCTTTTAAGATCCTATGTATTGACATGACAGCAACAATGATGCTTTATTTAAACTACAGATATATAATGAGATGTGTATTACTTACAGGATAGATCTTACTAATTCATAAATTCAAGAGGTACTAAAGATCTGGGAAGCCATTTTTTTAAATTACCTGGCACTTGCATAGATGAATGGCTATAATGAGTATCAAGATTAAATGGAATCCATGAAAATATTTTTATTTTGGAACATTATATGCTATTTAACAGAATCTTTTCTCCTGTCACCTTAAGAACAAGTAATCTGCTTTCTGCTAGCATTTGTCCATGTCAAAATTTCTTTTAACATTTTTTCTCTTTTGACTTTGCTCCTTCCTCTTTGATGTTTTCTTCTGTCTCTACCTCTGATATTTGTAACATAATCTGACTTCATATATGCTTTTGTAAAATCTTAATAGCATTTACAGTGGTGTTACTGTTGAATAACACAGGAGTAAGAGATCAAAGCTTCCTTTCTTTTTAATCATCAGTCCCCTATGGCATGGATTGTGTTTCTATCATTTTGGAGTTTTTTGCACAGCATTGTGTCAAGAAGCAAGAATGTTTGGAAGAGATACTGCAACAATTTCTTTTTTGAAAAACCTGAAGTTGTAAACAGGGCAAAAAAAAATTGTCAGACATATATGATAATTCATCTGTGATGACACTCTGCACCATTATGCCAATTATATCACCCACAGATCTAAAAATAACAAAATCTCCAAATGTTAGGAATTTTTGGTTTGCTTGGATTTGTTTTTGTTTGTTTAAAATTTTCTGTGCAAAGTGTCTTGGAATGTAGCAATAATGAGGAACTGAGAGGATTGATGCCCACAACTTTGTGCACAATGCAGATCAACCTTTACCATCCAAGCAAAGAGCAAACTACTCTCACTGAACCAAAACATCTTGACCCTTGTTCTGGTTAATACTGGACCTTGATTTTTAGCCTGATGGCAAACTCTCTTGTTCACAATCATGTTCAGTACAAGAAATCTTTAACACCAGCAAGATTCTGTGGATGCAGAAATAGTAAAAAAAAAAGGAAAACGAGTGGTAACTGAAAGTCTGCCAAAGGCTACATTATGCTTTTTTGTCTGATAAAAGTACAGTTTTACCCATGGAACTTCTTCCCAACATCTTCCTGGCTCATTTTCAAAGTGGAGCAACCGCGTATACCCATATATTTCAATGAAAAGGGCATAGGTAATTGAGCCAGGTTTGCATGCAGTATCCCAATGTCTACTTTTCGTGGTACGCACATGCAGGTTTTTTATTGTACAGTAGGATGTGGACAAAAGAAAGGTAATCGGGTTGCTCATTATGTCAAATCACTTGGAATTCTCTGTGGGCTGACTGTGTTTTGTATCCTGTATGGATTCCAGTAAGCACAAGAAAAATAATCAGCAATTCCAATGCTTACAGTATTAGTATTGTCAAGATTAAACTCTTTTCATGGTAGTGCAACTATAAGAACAATTGCCCAGAGAAAGACAAAAAAGGTTTGATTTTTTTTTAATGCCATGATGTCTTTGATAATCCTTTCATTATGTACCTATTCATCAAGAATTCACTGTCTAGCTATATTTTAAGAACAACCACAGAAAAATTTCCTCTCAATTCAGTGTATTAAAGGATTATTTTTCCTGTCTCCCAAACTTTCTAATCCTTGCTTGGAGTTGTGACTGAGGGATGATAACAGAATAGCTTCTCATCTTTGTCAATTACTGAAAAATAGCAATGCTTCCTTGTTAACAAAGACATGAATAAAAAATTTGAGCAGGATCAAAACAAATTTTAAAATTATTTCTCTCCTACTTTGAGATATTCTTTGAGGTTTCTCTCAGATTAATTGCACTACAACAATAATGGACCTTACTGAAATCCTATCTCCTGTATTAAGGTTGATTATTAACAACAATTTTACTAAAGTAGGGTGGTTAGCATCTTCTTGCTACTATTTTATTCCCAACACCTCTGTATTTCATCAGCAAAGTTGGTGGCATCTTCAGGTTGACATTTTTCATGTTTATAAGCCTTCCTGCTCTTTTGTTAATTTTTTAAAATGTTTTCATTCATAAAAAAATTTGATTCCAAGTAAAAGGAATTCTCAAGTACCAGGCATATGGCTCTAGGTTTGATCTCTCTGTGAACTCAGGGAGAGTAACACTGATGCAAGGAACATTTGCATTGCTTCTCAGAGCCTTGTTCTCCAAACACAGCCTGGCTATGCCCTGAGTAACCTGACCATCGATTCCTGCCTGTCTGGATATTCTTCTGTGGCAAATGGGTGGGCATTGATAGGCAGGCAGGCATAACATTATTATAGAGTCTCTAATGGGAATTAAAGAAGGACCAAAGTGGCAGAGCACTCCAGGAAATCCCCTTCCTTTTCAGCCAGGGCTCCTGGGACTTGCATGCCCTGGAATGAGTGGTGGGAGAGGACACCAGGAGCCCTCAGCTCTATTCAGCTCTGCTGAAGGGCTGTACAAGTCCTCTCCAAAGCCACAGAAGATTTCTTTGCATTGTGCCACAGGTCTGGCAGACAGAAAATGGCATACATGAGTGCATTCTCTCTCTCATATTAACATGGCTTAGAATGATTCTTGGAGGAAGAATATATTTCAATTTGCATTAGCTTTTATTAAATCTCTTTAAATCCTGAAAACTGAAGGAATAGACTGTTTGCAAGTCTCAGAAAATCTTGAGCGTATATTCCTGGTATAATTTATCCCAGACAGAAATTAATAGCTTGCTTAGATCTGTATCAAAGAGAAAAATCTGTAATTAATAAGAAGCTTCATGAATAAAGTTGAAGGGGAGTTACAGCAAGCAATTTTTTTTGTCTTCTCTATCTCTCTGGCTTTTAAATAATCCACTTAAGGGGATTATTCATTATTTAAAAAGAAAGTTTAAAAATGGTAGTGGCTGGGATTACTGTAATTCTAGAAAAAGTAGGACTCCATGCAGTTGTGTATTTTCTTATACAAAAATAATGTGACAAAATCCTGAAGAAATGCATCAACCTTGGTATTGATTGCCAGAGGGGATACCTAAACCTACGCATGCCTGTGCATGAGGTTACAGAAATGTACAATAATTGGCCAGAGTCTATTATTTAGAGTTTCCTAATAAGTTCCAAACAGGAACCTCCCAATAGGCCTCCTATATTAATGAAGAAACTTGTAGTATCTGTAATTATCTATAATAAAAAACATACCCTGCAACAAAAAGGTGTCAAATTAAAATGCAGATTAAAATCCTGGGATTATCAACACCAAAAATTACTGATGTTTATTTCTGATGATTGCGTTTTACTGAAATATAGATATTTACAAAAATAGATCATTTTAACATTGAAGGGATGTTGCCATATTGTGTGATGTTCTTTCTATAAACTTAACATAATAAATTTATTTCATGTTTTATCCCTCATACGTTCTCTTTTTTACTCATACACTTTACTATTATTAGGATTTTTAAACAGGTTAGAATGCTATATTTTTTATATATCTAGTTTGGTAAAACTTGTTTAAATATTTCAGTTCTTCAAAATAAGCATGTCAGTAGGTCAGGAATATTCAAAATATTCACAATATAAAGTCTAAATTTTCAACTCTAGTTGAACATTTTAATTGTAACTCTGTAAAGAAAAATGTAAAAACTATGTTAATGTAAAGCTTCAATACTAAGGAAAGCGATTACTTTAATTAATTTTTACCTTTTTAGTTTTCCTGCCTTTTTTACTTTCATTCTCTTTTGCATCCTTTCTTTCATGTTTTGGATTCCTCTTTTCTTCCCGTTTTTCCTCCTTTGTAATGGAATAATTCTTATTAATAATTGTAGAAGGCTTATTGCTTCCAGTGATCATTTATTCAACCCATGAAAATTTGTTCTGAGATGCTGCTTCTTTCTGTTGGTTTATGTTACTTTCCTTCAATTCATTTACAGACTCTGTAGAAGATGGGCAAGGGTTTAAAGGATATTTGGGGCAGTGAAAGAGGATCATAGTTTAGTAGGTGGAGATATAGAAATTATACATCAACAGTATTCTAGAGAAGATTGTGGAATTTGAAAGCTACTTGGGAAGTGGGTAACATAGCGCAATTTTTAGGATGGATAATCCAAATCACTGTGTAAATAGTAGATGAAAGTTTTATGGAAGCCAATGAAAATACACTGAGGGGATCACTGTTGACCATAATTTCTTTGTTCTCAAATTGGAGTTAGTTTAATTGAAACTATTGTGCTAATATTAGTTTGGCTTGGGGAAATTAAGATAAAAGTGCCATGGAAGGACTGCAGAAACTGTGGAGGTGGTGAAGAATAATAAAATGTGGAATATTAAAAATTGTTGCATAGCTTTATGAAGTTGGAAAAATTCAACAGTACTTCAAGTTCTAAATTGAATAAATTCACATCCAGTATAACTTCCTTGAGATCAGTAGAATAATGAAAATTTAATTTGCTACACAAGACATTTTGAGGTTTTGAATAACTTTAATGGGATTTACTGTGTTTTAAAAGTGAAACCTTTTGAAATTGCAGAGGAAGCTGTAGGTCAAAAAATAACAAAATGGCTTTGAGCATCTGGACATGTCCTGAACAGTGAGGCAAAAACCAGCTGCTGTTGCTTTCATTCAAAAACCTTTTAGAATGAAGTGCTTTTCAGTTTCATACAAAACATCAAAGATTTTCTATGGTACATTAAATGCACATTTACATTGTTGAACATACAACTTTTAGAAATATGTCCTAATATAAAGTGGCTTTGAAATTGGACTACTCCCTTAAAAATAGCTATCGACTCTTGAGTTCTGCTTTTGGGATGCACTAAAAAAATCTCTTCATAAGCTCTTGAGGTCATCATCCTTTCACTCTCTGATATGAAATTAAATAAAAGTTAAAAAGGAAGTGGAGTCCAAGAAGTTACTTTCCTAGAGTCTCCTTAGAGGATTCAAAGAAGTACATTTGATCAGTTTAAGTACTAACTCTAATTTGAATACATGTTCCAGTTTTATACAAAACCTTTGATTGAAGAACATAAAGCAGCTATAAGGTTTGCATCACAAATGCTTTTATTAATTGCCTATACCTAGCATGTATAGAAAATTTTGAAAATATTGAAATGCAGAGTTGTACAATCAGGTCTGAGTGGTTTGGATCACACAGAAAAAAGTAGTGCTTGAAAATTGTCTCTCCTGTGTGGCCGCTCATCTATCAAGATGAAATGAATTTAAAGTCTCAGTGTACTTCATCCTGGTCATATGCTGAATGTATAATCATCATCTGGCACCTATCAAAAGGCCAACAGGCTCCTACAACAGCTGATTTAGGATTGTGTGAGCAATTTTGCTTGGCTGAATGTTGGGGAGGATAAGAAAAACAGAACTATTATTTAAAATCTAGTTTTTAAAGATCAGTCTCTTCAAGTAAAGTTATTATATGTTTCACATTTTACAACTAATCAATATAAATTAATAACTGTGTTATTGTTTTGAAAATATAAAACATTAATTCAATTTTCATGGGTTCTTTTTTTCCTTCAGTTTTTTTTTTTTTTTTGTCTAAACAGTGTGCTAAGTTTGACAGTGAAGTTTCTTAAGCTAAAAGCCATGTTTTCAGAAGGGAAAGATGTTTTGACACCAAAATTTATTTGTTCCAAGTTGCATTACATTGACAATGGTCAGACTTCTGCTGAGTTAGTGCATTTGCATATTTTCTGCTTGATTTGTATTTATTTATAAGATGGACAACATTTATCACAGTTATTAATGAATCTAGCAATTTTTATTGTCCTTTATTTTTATTTTATATTTTTATTTATTTTTATATTATATAATATATTTATATATTTATATAATATATATTTATATTTATATTTTTTATTTTTATTTATTATATTGCCAGGTGAAATTACTAGTTATATTTTATTATATTATTTATACAGGATATTTCTGTCAATAAGTCACACTGAAGTGTACCATATTTCAAAGGAAAATTACTTCCTGTATTGTGCAACCACAACCATCCTCATCCTGCAGTCATACAGAAGTATTCCCGTCATTTGATAACATTCTGACATTTTACATTAAGTAACAATGTAAAGATCTTGTTTATTTGCCAGTTAATTTTCTTTTCATCAACGCTGATGGGAACTTGATTGACTTTTAAGGGCCAGGGACTAAATTTTGCTTGCAACTTATTTTCCAAATTTGGAAACGGAAGTGATTTCGTATCCTAGTGTATGTAATAGGGATGACAGGAAATCTGTTATTTTATTTGCTCTGCTGTTTGGTAGGTTTACAAGAATATTTCTGTAAACAAGAGGTAATATTTTTAAATCTCGTCAGTACAATATTAAGAGTATGATAGTCAAAATGATTCTTTCACATTACAGATATTTTAGTATTTGTGTTATAGTGGTTTCCTTCCATTTTATTTTATAACATTTTTCTCATTTGTTGTTCGCAT
The DNA here is from genome assembly GCA_025920805.1 of Petroica traversi. Taxonomy (NCBI): domain Eukaryota; kingdom Metazoa; phylum Chordata; class Aves; order Passeriformes; family Petroicidae; genus Petroica; species Petroica traversi. Next base: position 4,051,100 of record JAHLSL010000117.1, on the reverse strand, counting down.
TTGCTGCTGGCCCAGAAGCACAGGTCAGCAAACTTTGCCTAGAAAATGTTTTTTAAACAGTATTAAATATGGAGATTTACATCAGGAATGAATCTACACATAGCTAATTCCTCCATCCTGTCAGCTGTAAATAAGAGCTGATATTAGGAAGGTTGCAATTTATGTTAATGATAGTGTGAAAAGCATTGGTATGATGCACTTTATATGGGTTCATGCAAATGGTTGATTGCTGCTGAAGTGTTCATTAACATAGAGCACATCCTCAGGTAATTTATGGGAAAATTACAAGACATGAAATACTAAGTGAAGTGATGATCAGTGAGCAATATCATTGCCTCAGATCAGTACACGTTGGCAGAATGGTGTTCATCATTTCTTTGCAAAAGAAAAATGCATGCTGTACAAAGAAAAGGAAATTCTGATACCCATGATAGTACTTAGAGATATAATAATGCTTCTTTAAGCACTGCAAGTTTGGGGAATTTTGTTTTTAAGGTGCATTCAAAAAATATCAATTAAGAGATTGAAACCAAGGATAAAAAATATGATGGGGAAAATAAATATTCATGGAACCACAGAATCACAAAAGGATTGGAAGGACCTCTGGAGGTCACCTGGTCCAAATTACCTGCTAAGGTAAGGAACTGGTTGTCTGGGGCAATTTCTAGGTGGCTTTTTGGAAGTCTCCAAGGTGGGAGACTACACCATCTCCCTGGGCAACCTGTGCCAGTGTTCAGCCATCCACACAGTGAAACAGCATTTCCTGATATTGAAGGGGAGGCTCCTCTTTCAGTCTGTACCCACTGCCTCCAGTCCTGTGCCAGTGGGCATCACTGGAAAGAGCATGTCCCTCTCTTCTTTATGCTCTCCCTTCAGGTACTTATATATATTGAAATGTATACATTAAAAGACTAAGGTTATATTCCATACCATAAAACATTATGCATAAAAACTCTGGAGTAGAGGAAGAAAATATGGGTTGTGATTTTCAAGTTAACAGTTGCTTGGAGACACTGCTGGGCAGTGGTCTGCTTGAAAGGGATCAGGAGAGATTTCCTTTGCATTCTTTTTCTTCTTTCCCTTTCCTTCACTAAGCATAGTGTTTACCTGCCCAGAAGGTGTTTGACATCAGAAGACTGATTTTTCTGATTGTGGTGTTTAGGCAGATACTGAATAATTGGAGGTGGGAAACTGCCATTGATCAAAACCAAATACACAGCTGAAGAATATATGTACGGCAACAGCCGCAACTGCAGCAAAGCATTACCCAGAAAATAATTAGAAATTATTAGTCAACCCCATAACCCTACTAAACATAATATTCTAGATTAATTTTCATATTTAATAACTTGCTAATGCCATCATTATGAATTTTGAAAAAATTATCTTCAGATGAACCATCCGCTTTAATTAAACTCATAGAGTGGAATTTCAGTTCTTCTGTCATCATAATTAGAGGTTGTGTTTCCCTTTTCCATATGGGAAATTCAGTAGGTAAAGCTGTCTTAATACTATTATAGATTAAATTTGCAGGATTTTTTATTTTTCCATGTTGTGAGGACATAGAAGATTATGCAAAAGGTTTCCTGGTTTAGGATAGGTTTATTTTTGTTGAACTCAAGATCAAGCAAGAAAGTTTTTTGCTTCTGTTTTCAGCCTAATCTTTAAAAAATGCCAATCTTGAGACTGGATATTTTTGTCCCGTTTGCATGCATTCAGAAATTCACTGAATATTTTGTTGGTTCTCAGAGCTGTTTTTTTCAGCGTTTCTGTTTAGATTTTTATGATAATACTATATTTCTTTATTGTGTTTTCTTCTTAAATACATTCTATTGAAAAACAGTTTTTTAATTACTTTGGTTGGCCATGTGAATAAAACATCTGAGGGAGAAAAACTCAGTGAAAATACCTGAATTTCAACTTTCAGTTATTTAATTACCTGCATTCTATGGGAAGACAGAAGGTCCATACTGATTGTGAAAACAGTACCATATTTTTATGTGACCTCTTTGATTTATTTCAATCAGACATAAACACTAATTTTATTATAGCACAATATGCTACCACATTTTTTGGGGGGTGAAAATGCAAGGTATCAGTTGTTCAAAGTAGTCTTGACTTATTCCTTTGTACAAATAGGTGTTCTATATCATTTACTATTGTTGCCTTATGTTGACCTATGATCATTCAGTGAGATCATGGAGCGATTTCCAATGACAATGTTATGTCTATCAGTGAGAAATTAGTTTCTTGAAAACAGACCACATAATCAAATTTGGTATCTGCTCTGGAACCTTGACTAGTACTAAAACTAAGAAGTGTACAAATATTCTAGTAAGTTAATTAAGAACTGTTTAATGTAGGAGCTAATTACTTACTTGGCTTTTAGTTCTTTTTTGGGACTCTCTCAAGGAAAAATTTTTAAACAACACCATTTCTATTTTGAAAAGCAGTATTTCTGGGATTTAAGCTGAAAGACAGATTGGCAATGTCATGAAAGAGCATTCTTCAAATAATCATAAAAATACAACAAAATATTTGGAATTATAGATGGGGGAAAAAATCTGGTGATTTTATCAGTTATATTCTCGGAGTACTGGAAAGTAAAAGAGATGTTGAGGCAGCAGGGTCTTTCATTATTGTGTTTTGTTCACATTTAAATTATCCATTCCTACTGGAAAACTCTTCTAATTAGTACTGTAATTATATTCTGCCTTAATTATCGTTGACTTAATTTGTCCTCTTTATTTTCTTTGTTTTTGCACCGCGACTAATTAACTATTGTTATCAGTAGAGTGCAAATCCTTAAATATACTGAGATAGTTCTACCCTCATATACTTGCCCCAAGGAGAGGCAAAAAGGAGAGTGCAAGTACTTACAGCTGTCTCATCTTAAGAGAAGGTATAGCTGAGCATAGAGAGCTCAATGAAAAAAAACAAAAACAAAACAAAAACAAAAACAAAAGCAAAAAAAACCCAAAACAAAACAAAAAAACCCCCAGATTTTGACAACAGAACATTAAACAATTAGGAAGATGTTAAAATAAAAACTAGGGGAGAGTTGGTGAATGAATATATAGAACCCCTATGGAACTACCTCTCCCAACTTGTAACATTAACATCTCTTCACTTCAATACATTGAGTTATATAATTTCATTTTTCATTTTCACCTTAGTACATGGAATGTTCGAACACATCATTCATAAACCACCTTGGTTATTTTGCCTTTTTGAACCAAGCTTAGTTTATCCATAGTAGTGACATTGAGGTGAGAAGCTATATTAAAATAAAACAGATGGAAAAGATTTCTGATGAAGAAGAGTAATACAGGTTCTGACTAGGGGATCTGCTCCCAACACATTATTTCAGGTTTGCAGAAATCCCTCTGTGCATATTTTCCTTCAGTTAAGTAATATTTATGAATTGTTACTAATACCAGACTTTGATTCAAATCCTTGGAGGTTAAATTGTTGTTTCATGAATCTCTGTTTAGTGAGAAGGGAAGAAACTCCTAAGATAATTGTAACTGTTTTTTCCTGATTGCCTGGCTTACCTGACTTGATTACTGTTGTTTCTGTTATTACTGTAATTGCCATTAATCCTTTATTTCTTTTACTTCTACCACAATTTGAAAAATCTGTCATTGACTCTATGTAATTACATAGCTTAGTCTTCATCTTGCTCTTTCCTACTTAAAAGTTGTAAGAAACAAAACTTGGGAGGGAGTGTTTCAACATCAAAAGATTCATCACAAGGAGAGCTGGTTCTCTACCAGAAATGTTTCCTTTAGTTAAGTATACTGCTGCTTCATAGGAAAGCTTCTGAAAAGGCTTCTGAAAAGTGGAATCTAAGAGTCTCCAAGTCAAGACTGACTGAGACTTTGTCAAAATCTCCTCTTAGATATTCTTCAATGATTATTCTTTTACAACATTTAATGTGCAATCCTCAGAGATGAAAAATACTTTTATGGCATCTGATAGGGATATCTGGAGGAAGGACAGATTGAATCCAAACCCTGCTTTAATCAGCCACATCAGGAAAAGAGAGCATCTGACTGCATGCACAAATAAGTGGAATTTCATTTCCATGTGGGAAGACTAAGCTACCTAGAGGGGCATGAAACTCCTTTTGCACAGCACCTTGAAGCTCGAACACTTCTGTGATGTCATCAAACTCTGGTCTCAGCTCTCACCACCTATAATCATTCAGTGAGATCGTGGAGTAATTTCCAGTGACCATGTTATGCCTTTCAGTGAGAAATTCGTTTCTTGGAAACAAACCACATAATCAAATTTGATATCTGCTCTGGAACCTTGGTTACTACTAAATTCTTTTGAGTTAATAAAATAAAAATTGCAGTGGAATAATTTGCCAAGGAAAAAGTTCATCTTGTATATGCACTAGCTGTAAATGAAAATATTTCATCTGATTGTAATGCATGTGCTATATGTGTCTACCCTTTTTCTGAATTTTCTTCAGTTGTTTGAGTTGGTTTTCTTATGATAATATTTTCTCTTAATGCTTCTGTGTGTGCATGAACAATGCTTTCGTAGATGATAATTTCCCTATTTATATTATACATATATTTCTAAAATACTATTTATAAGTTGTACTTTAGAATTAATGAGTAGGATGAAGACTGCTTATTCTGATTGAATAGTGCACAGCGCTATTGAGTTATTTTGGATGTAATTTTCAGAAGCTGATTGAGAGCTGTAGCCTGAGTGCACAAAAAGAGCACCTGAAACTATAGGTCACTAAAAAAAAATGGTCTTAACCTTGCAGATCCATCAGTTGCACTCATAAAAAATGTAGTAGTATTTATCTGCAAATAGACTAGAGAGGTTTTTATTGGCATATTCACAGCAAAATGTAAAAGGTATTAGCAGCATTATTTTTCATCCAGACTTAGCACTCTTGATGAAATGTCAAAGGTGATCCTGTTCATCTAACATCCTTTGTTATTTTGGCATCGAAATATGAGCCATGGGTTATGCTAATGCTTCCCTGATACTCTTCTGTATGCTTTCTTTAACAGAAGACAATGAATTGAATAGATGTACTCTTTTAAAAAAGGCTTCAAAATCAATGATTTTCTCTTCATGGGTAGTTCAATCCCCATCATTCTGTCTTTCCAGCTGCCAAATTTTTTTAAACAAATACTTATCACACCGGACTAAAAAGGAGGATGGAGTGAGGGTTGTTTGATAGCATAGTGTTTTCATGTCAAAATACAAGCAAATTGTCAGGATTGTAGCATATATAATTACAGTTTTTATATTTATGAAGAATGTATGGTACATTGGCATTTTGCATGAAAGCCTATAATAAGGATAGATATCAGCATGAGGGTGGTAAAAACAAAGCTGTTCGGAAACATGAAGAGTGTGGATTTCTTTAAAATCATTGGGGTTTGGTTTTTGTCTTTTTATGGATTTCAAAATCTCTTTGGAGGGTGCATGTAGTCAAAATTTCTTGATTACATTAATTGTAACTTTGCTCTATGCATTTTAAAATCATTTAGTCAACCACATTTGTTGGTCTCTAGGATTGTATGTCACCAAGCACATTGAATTATTAAATTTCTAATAAAATTAAAAGTGCATCGCAGCTGTGTAAAGCTATACAGATAGCTTGGAAGAATTTACGCTTTGGATGAGCACCATTAACTCTTTGAAGGACTAGATTATCCATCTGTAGTAAGCAGTGCTTCCAAGTGAGTTGTGTCCCTCAGGGGTTAACATGTTTTGCTAGGGGAGCCAGTGGTGGGGATGTTTCCAAAAGAGATTTGGTTTAGCCTGTCACCACACACAAATGAGTTTATTCAGCTGAGCCACCTAGAATTTTGGAAGGAAGTCAAAGTAGCACTCAGGGTTTGTTCAGTTGTTTAGACAGTGAAGGCAGTGCTCAAGCTGATGCTCATTCACCTCAGTCCTTCCAAGCGGAGATGAAAAGCTGTGCATGGGCAGTCCTGTGAAGGCTTCACCCTTCTGCACTCAGCACACAGGATCGGGTCACAACAAGAGCTTTATGCATTAAAGGTGTTATCCAAATTAATCCCCCATTGACATAACTTATTCTTTTCAATACATGGTGAATAAATCATTATTTTTATTTTCTTCTCTTTTTTTTTAATGTTCTTAAGAGTACAGAATTCTCTACAGCATTTAAAAGTGCCTGGTGTGGATGAAAGGAAACAAAAAACCAGTCTCAGCTAAATAGAACTGAGTATATTACTAACACGACTAGACTGAGTTTGATGAAGTAAAACATTCCTGGTAACTACATATGCAATTTCTTTTTCCTATTCAGTAATAAGCAACCCACACACACACCTAGATAAATCAACAAGTAGATATCAAGTCCAGAGTAGGAACCAGGGAGGAGAGGCAAAAGGAAAACAGAGTTTGGATTATTTATGCTTATTCAGTGGAAACACCTCTTTAAAGTAGTTCTCTATTAGTATCTGAAGCCAAACGCATTTGCATACCAATCAGGAATCTTTATACTGTTTAGTTTCTCCTCTGAGAAGGTATTTTGTTTCATGATTTAAGGGAAATTACAGTTCAGATAAGGATCATTATTTCATTTGCAATCTTTTATCATAATTTGTCTGTGAAATTGTTTAAATCTTTCATCATCTAAGAAAAGATAAAGTTTCTTTTATAGAGAGTCCTTCCTTTTTCTATAATTTAAAGGATGGCTTACATCCTGGCTGGGAAGCTTGAATGTTTAATGACTACAGAATAAATGCAGGAGCTGGATGACTGGGATTTCCACTTTCAGCCCTGCCATTGGTTTACAGTATCCTATTGGGTACCCATCATGAGTTTTCACTTTTTTTTCTCCATCTGGACGTCTGAGGTGGGTGAGACTGTGCTCCTCAGAAATATAGTTTTTTATCTGTTAAAAAAAACCAAAAACATGCAAGCCCTAATTATTAAGTTTATCAATATATTTCCAATGTGCTTTCTGTTAGTGTTTGTACTTCTATTATTCTGTTTGTTTTCATTGTAGATCAATGAACAGATTGTCTGTTTTTGTTTTTTTCACAGGAATCTCTTTCTTGTATTTTATTGGATAAGCCATATTTCTGTCCAACGTCCAGGTCATGGGGACAGCCCTTCAGCAACTGGGGACATTCTACCTCACGTCCCTTAACTCATTTCTAGGCAACAAGTCCAGTCACAACACTCTGTCAAGGTGTAAGGCAGTCCTTTCTCAGACTTGTTCTTATCAGGGAAGTGTCACATGAAGTGCACTTTCCTAAGCTCAGATTTTCAAAACTAGGAAAGAGTAGACTGAAAACAGAGAGTTTGCAAATATCTGCACTTTTTCTGATTTAAATAGAATCATAGAATTATTCTGAAATAGACCCTTAAGATCATCACATAAACACCACATTCCATTTAGTTCTTTCCACAAGGTATTTTCCTCCCTGGCACTCTGTCTACCTAACATTTTGATACATGTAACTTAATTTCTGAAGTTACTTTCTGGATAAAGCAGTTATGAAGATCCAGGCATTAGAAGAATTGCAGAAATAGCTTTGGAAGTAATCTATTTTCTCTCCAAATCATCAACTAGTGGTGCAATATTCAAAGTCTTTTGGAATCTTAGGGGATCCATGTCATTGCTCATTAGACAACACCTCTTAAACAAACAAGTGAAAGAGCTTTAACCTCCATTTGGAAGGTGTAGGAAAAATCTAATTATTAAATCCATTACATCTACGTATAAACCAGATTAACAGCACCTTGAGCAATCCTGTGATTCTTATGATGGACACAAGCTAATTGAAAGCATTAGAGGCACTGCCCATAACTGCATTGACATCTCCCAGAACCATGAATCTTGGACACTTCATTACCACTCTTTGACAGCAGCTATTTCTCTTCAGACAGAAGAGAAGCCAGGAACATAGAGGTGGTTTTTGTGTTTGTGTGTAATTTCAATCTGATTGTATTCTTATATTTTTATATATGTGCATTTGTGTATTCCATTTCACTACTTTTCTTTTAAATTTGAAACTCTTCATCTTGAATAATCTCCTTTTTAACCTTGTGAGGCTTTTTTATCCCAAATGTAAAAATTCTTTTCTTTAGGTTAATGGCAGAGTGAGTTGACTACTATGGCAAATCTCAGTGACACTTTTAATTGCTTCATGTAAGCTTCTGTATTTCCCAGAAAACATGTTACTGACTTATGGGGAAATAGACCTTGGATTCATACAGAAACAGCACGCTTTTGCAATGAGGCAAGGGTTTGGTCATTTAAATAGCACGAATAAAAGCTCTCAGCAGTTGTACTAGCTAAAGTAGAATGTACAGTCTGCTACATTATGTTGTAACATAGTGCAAGCATCATCTGTGCTTATGAATAAATATCCCACTGCTGTGCAGAAATACATAATCACTTTTATCACTTTCCACAATTTTTTCCAAAACATCTGGTGTTAGCTGTTGCTATAGACCAGAGGAACAAACCATAGGAGACCGTTAAGTGGTTTAACACAGCAGTTTCTGTCCTTTGGAAGGTCACATACAGTATTCCATGCAGATATCCAGCCATATATAAGGGATTTGAATGTTGCTAATCTTATTGTTATAAATGTGCGCAGAAAACGTTTATTGTGTGGGACTGGAGGCCTTCCAGACCTGGCAGGTGAACTGTTTGGGTTTTTTTTTCCATCCTCTTTCATTGTTGCTGATGTTGTAGACAGTTCATGTTTGGATGATGAAGTATATGCATAAAGAAGGCTTCAGAAGCAAACAAGGGGGTGGTTTGACATTAATATCATCTTTATTCAATATACCTTTGGCTAAACTGAAAGGGAGGGTGAAAGATGGGAGGAGGATTTGGCTGTCTTCAGGCAGTTAAATAGAAATAATTTCTCCTTAATTTTCATCTGCATGCTACAATTTGCATTTCAATTTTAATATTTTGGAGTGTAAAAGCATATTTAGGGAAATGGACTAATTAGATCTCTGTAAACAGCCATATGTTGCCACTTTTATTAAATTTAAAGGGTGGTTAGAATGACAAAGATTTTGTTACTTGCAAGAGAAAGGACATAAATGCCTACCTGCAAGATTTATCCATTTCTTTCTTCTTTTAAAATAGTACTTCAATTGCACTTGTTTCTAAGTTAATTTGGAAAAATAAAGAAATGAGAAATTGCCCACAAGGTAATCCAATTATGTCCTCTTATGAAGTGATGAATACCTCATAAATGCCTATCTGGGGCCAGGTTCTGTTCTACTTGCTTACAATCATAAGTGTAAATAATTTTTGGCAGGAATACTATAGGACTTTTGCAAGGAGTACTAGAATTTAGCATGCAGCAAGTGGTCTCTGGGGTGACCAGCTTCCTCTTGAAGTTGCTCTTAAACCTGGATTAATAAGCCCAGGTGCTGCTGTTTACTTAGGTTAGGCATCTGTCAATTCCTCTGGAAAGGAAACTTGTGTTCACTGAGGTTGAAATGAAAAGTGGTGCCTGATGCCAAACCTGATTTGTCACACCTTGGACGTGGCTGTATTATCCCTCAAAAAAAATATATTTGCATGTATTTGAATGCATTGCATGCCTGGAAAGTATTACCTCAAGTCCTAGTAAGAGCCTGCCTGGGGAACAGCAGACTCTATGGAAGCCAGTCACCCAGGCCAATTTTTACAGAATTGGAAAGCAGGGCAGTTTCATGCTATGAATCTGAAGGATGTATGCAAGAGAGAGTGGCTGAATTTCTGCAGCTTCATGCAATGCTCTGTTTTTCTGGAAAATAAAATGAGCATTATAATGAGGAGACTTGCACAGATGAGCCTTCAGACATGTTTCTACCAGCTCGCTCAATGAACTTCATTCAGGCACAGAATGGTGCTGAATCTTTGCAGTAACCTTGAACTTCATTATTTTCTTAAAAGTTCATTATTGTTTCAAAATCCAGCTACAGAAGGTATAACTACTCAATAAAACAACGAGGCATAAAAGCGACCCATTTACATTGTCATTCACTATTTTATGATATACCTTTGAATGAGCACACTATAAAATTTTACTTAAATAGCTGTCATGATTTAATATGTTAAAGTGTTTTCTATTATAACAGAAATGAAAAAGCATTGCTAAAAAAATCACTTTTACCATTTTTGACCTAGAAGAAAGAATGGAAGTAGTTTCAGGCAGGGATTGTAATTTTTAGGGGAACCGATTTACCTCATGCTTTTAAGCATGAGTTAGAACAATGAGTAAACAGAGCAAACCATACAAAACCCAAGGTTCTTCCTTGGTGTCTGTGATACTGTATCTAGCAGTTTGATATCATCTATATGATACCATTCTGTAGGTGTCTGCAAAACCTGTTAATTTGTTTTGTCATTTTTTTGTCCCTTAATAGGAGATTTTAATAAGCATATGAGTTAAAGGGAACCAGTTAGTAAAAGCTAATATTCTCAGAATACGAATGTGGCAGAAGAGACCCCTTAACTGGACAAGCTTTGAAAAGAATAACATCTATCAGTGTTTAGCATATGGGCTCAGCCTCCAAAGGATGTGATTGTCCACTTGTTTGGTCCATGTGAATGCTCTCAAGGTTCAATTACCATACTGGCCTCAGAAGGAAGCAGTCCAGTGCACAGCTTAAATGTGATATCCCATCTCAATTGTCCTAAATCATTCATCTTCTTGTGACTGGGACAGGCAAGTACTTCTTATTGCCTAGCACAATTTTCTCCGGGATAGAGCAATTTTGGGAAGCTTACCTTCCCATCTCTCTGTTTCACTTCAGCCTTTGTGAGACAGGCTGGGCAAAAATCTGTAGCTTCCCATACTGGCTTTCTTGTTTACCATTATCATGCACAAGGTCCTGATCAGTTACTATATAACACCAATCTTTGGTTTCATAAGCATTTTGTTATCACAAAGTATCTTGGTACTTGGTAACTATTCATATCTACCCATCTGGCAGACAGACATTCAGACAGATTAGGTGGATTTAAATAAGAGAAAAATATTAAAATCCACATTAAGTTTAGTTCCCTTAAACAGAAGGAATTCAGACATGTTTTGAAATTTTCGAATTATAGGTGATTCTTTAATCTGCATGTGAATGAAGGAATTTCACAAATTAGAACCTTTCACAAAATGTTCGGTACCCTGGGGGAAGGGAACAGTTTTAAAAAGAGCGTTATTCCAGATGCATTCCAAGATTTCTGGCTTGGATGTGGAACCTGAAAGTCCAGGAATGTTCACTTCATGGCTAGGAGTTTGGGATACATCCACTCTAGTTCATATTGAAATTACAGCTTTCATTTTTTTTAAACCTTTTTATTCTTTTAACCTTTAATATTTCAATTCATACTATCTAATTAATATTGACATTTTCTCAGATTTAATAATCATTCTGTGCTGTCACCATAAGCCTGGAAACTTTAAACCACAACTGGGGAAGATGTTTGGGCTTGGATTATTAGCACAGTTTTTTCACTGGTTTGTAGCAGTTAATCAAGTTTACAGTGTATTTTGTTACTACTACAGAAGTTTTAACTACAATCACACAATAATTTCTTTATTCTTAAGAGATGTCTGGAGGTCATAGAGTCCAGCCTTAGATGTTTAAGACATCTTTAAACATCCTTAGATGTTTAAGATTTTTGTGATTTGCATTTTCCTGTGGCAGAAACTGTACCTCAGACTGTATCTTGTAACTAAGTGCTGTGCAGGATTCCAGCATGGGGAGTGTTTGCTAATGTGAGACAGGGAGATAGGTTTCTTTATTCATATCTTGAGTATAAGTCTGAAATTAGTGGGCTGCTTTTCTTACAGCTTGAAACATCTATGGGAATAGGAAGCATAGGAGGTATTGAGATTTTGGATGCTTTGTATGTTGGTGCTGAAGTTTCTAAGTAAAGAGAGACTGTTCTTATTCCTGCTGTTACAAGGTAGTGTATGTGCCTGTGACTATAACTTGCAATTCTAAGTGAAAAATCTCTATTTTTTTATTCATAATCAAACAATATTTTTCTTTCTATCTTTTTTTTTCTATTCAGTTTTCAAGAGTAATGAATGATTGAGCTTTGGGGAATCATTTGGTTTGTGGTGAATGATGCAGGAAATGAAAAATCTCCATCCAATTCACACAGCAAATGCACTCAGGTCAAAAGAATCTCATCTATACTCAGCTCTTTGCTTTGTGCTAGTTTACAGAGATAAGCACAGAACATTCAACTCAGATATAACCAGCAAATGTTACAAAGCCTAATGGTTTCTAAGCGGTGATTCACAAACTCCCAAGATATCCTCATAATTTCTGTTCACCTTACAAAAACATCTTCCTTTACAAGGATAAATCCTTTAAGAAAATCACTGGAATCATATGAAATTTGATTTGATTTATTATCTAAGCCTATTTTCTGCTTCCTCTGTTTTAATGTTAAAATTATGATTGGTTAATACACACATACCATGTATGTATGTATGTATGTATGTATGTATGTATGTATGTATGTACGTACGTAAGTATGTAATATTCTGGTCTAGTCAAAAGTTGACTTCCAGCTTTGATTGGTTAATACCAATGATTTTCATTTAAATTTTGGACTAGACTAAAACTTTTCATTTCCTGTCATTTTAAAAGTTAAGAGCTATGAGTGAGTTCCTGAAATGTTTATGAAATGAAATGATAGATGAAAAAATTACCAATGTAAAATTAAGTGAAATCTAGATTTCGTATTCAGCTCAATCTTTGCCTCAAGTCTCTGTTTTTTTCAAGGCAAGCTAAAGATGCAGCAAACTCACACAGATCAAAAATTAACCCAAGGATAATAGGTATATTTTGTAACCAAGATGGACATTATTTTTATTGGCCTGATTAATAGAAGATTACCATACATCTTTAGAAATCAAGGTAGGCACTTTCTGCACCAGATGTAATTGTCTGAAGAAGCTGGGTAACACAGACTGACTTTTTTCATTTGCCATTCTTATGTTCAATTTAATGAGTACAATATCCCTGTGAGCTTACAATATTGCATCAAATGAGATATGATTACACTTTTAACTTTTTAGACAATGTTACATTTCCTGATGGATAGCTGCCAAAGGATTTAGTTATGGATTGCTACCTCAGAGACAATACACATCCAAAACTATTAATTTCAGACTGATAAATTACTTTGTATCTCATGTATGACTCTGGCAATTTTTAAAGCTTAACTTCCTGATTTGCATTTACTTTGTCTTATTGCATATTACAATTCCAAACAGTAGACAAGCAAAGCACTTAGTCGAACTAAAATAGTATTAGAAAATGCTATTTTGATTTAATTCTATGTTGATCAGCCAATAGAATACAAATGCAGGGAAGGTAAAATGGACTGGATGTTAGTCTGTGCATACACTAGACACATGTAGTTAATCACCTCTACATGAAATTTAGCCAATTGTAGTCAACAGGATGCATTATATATGGATTAACATTTGTATACTCATACTATTCTGTCAGGACAACTGGACTTAGATCACAAATTCAATTTGTTATTCATACTCATTTTTAAAAGGTCTTTCAATCTAAAATTAAGTACTATTTTCACCATTTGCATCTCATCTGGCTGGTACTTATTTATCTATAAACTGAACCAGAATGTTCAACCTCAGGTATCAAACAATGTGTAATTTAAGTAGTATTTCTGTGTTTTGAGGCATTTATAATGTAAAACTAAACATGCAAAAGCAAGTTCTATATGTAAGCACAATGTATTTTAAAGGAAAAAGGATAAAACTCAGAAAAAGAAATTTCTCTTTCTATATACATCATGACATGAATTTCAGTTCTTGGAGCCCTTCTTTCCAAAGCGTTGATAAAAGGATATTCTGGTTTCAAGGACAGCATATCCTCCTTCTGGTTTTGTTTTGTTTCTTCTTTTTTTTAATTTGGTTCTGTGTTACACTTAATTTCTCAGCTTTGCTTTGAATTGGGAGCCAAAAGTCCAAGGTTCTGTTTCTGAGAGTGTTTCAGCTTCAGATCTCCTAAAGCTTTGTACAATATTTGTTCAAATAACTTGTGATTTTTAGAACCTGTATTTTTGATGTATCACATTAAAATAATCTAATTTCCAGAATAAAATATTAAGAGTTTCTAAAAAAGGCTTCCTTCTCTCCCCACCACCCCGAGGACATTATATGTGAATATCTGAAATGAGACACATACATATTAGCATCTTGAGTTTGAAATTGTTTTTTGGTTTTCATACCCAGAAATTACAGATATTTCTAAGTCATTTTTGTAAAGTATTTTGAACAACAGAACTCAAGAAAACACTTTTGCTTTGAATACACTTTTTAAATGAAGGATGTAACAGGGGTTTCTCTCCTGCAGTTTCCTTGAAGTAACAATGGTGCAGTTTTACACATGGAATCCTTTACAGAGTTCTATCTAAAGGCCCTGCTGCTGTACCTTGGTCACTGTGGTCACTGTGCTGGGTTCTTAATGGAAGTTAGAGCTGCATGTAATAGCCTAAAATAAGCACCTCCATAAAAACAGCAAGTTTAGGAGCTGTGTGATATTGTCACCTTGCCTGTTCCTGTGACAGAGAAGTGTCCATATTCCACTGTCACTACATGATGACTAACTTCAGCTCAGACTGAGAAATAAACAGGAGTTGAAGAAAAGAGGAAAGATTATTTCTACCCTGCCTAAAGTACACTAAAATGCTTTTTTTGCCTTTTGTTACTCTACTAAGAATGGCCCTACAGAAGGAACCAATGTTATCAGTGCCACTGCCATGACCTTAGTCTTCCTCCCTAGGAATACAATGTGACTTTCAAATAAGTGAGCATCCATTACACAGTAATAATGAATCTAGTTGTCCTGGGTTGGCCGTATGACCTGTTTGTATCCCCAATCGTCCTCTTACTTATACTGGACATTAAGTTCTGCAGCTTTAAGTTGGTCCAAGGAAGACAGTGAGAGTGAAGGTGGAGGAAAAAAAAACACTCGCCGTTTGTCTGCAGGATACTACGAACCAAGGCCGAGAGAACAGAGAGGCTGCATTCCAGCAGACAGCGTTATCTCTTTTTTTTTTTTTTTTTTTTTTTTTTTACTCTCTCTGGTGTGGGGGGTGCTGCCCGAGCTCACAGCGGAGGGTTTTTCCTCGGATTTTTCCCGGCTTTTTGCAGGGAGAGACTTTGTTTCTTTTGCTGGGTATTTTTTTCTTTTTTTTTCCCTCTTCCTGGGACTGGCTGACATCACATAAACCCAGGACACCAGGGAACCCCCGGGGGGCCCCCCCCCTCGCCAACTCCTACAGCCGGGCCCGGCAATTGGCCCCCCCACTGGAGAACTGAACCGGACTTAGACGGACTCTGAATCTACCATCTCTTCAGAGGAAGGAGAGGTTTCATTGTTTTCATATTATCCAAATTTTCCCTATACTTGTAAATATTCTATTTGTTAAATAAATAGTTTTTTCCACTTTTCTCTAAGGAAATTCTTCCCGGACCTGTAGGGGGAGGGGCGATTGGAATCAGCTCTTCCTAGAGGAGACCCCCCAGAGGTTTCCTCCTAAATATTTGCCCTAAACCAGGACAAATAAAATTGGCGCCCAACTGCGGGGCTCGAGAAAGTGGAAAAAACTTGTACTGACTTGTATCTTAGTTGTGCTTACTCTCAGTAGCCATGCTGTTTGAGCTTATAATGTACCTCTCCCTGAGGGCAGCTAACTGGTTCCTAGGCTGGCTTTGTTACTCGCTGTTGTTCTTAGCACGGAGTTTTTACCATTGCGGGGTACGGCTTAAAGTTACTATTTTGCTGGGGGTGGTGATACTGATTTATAGAGAGAGTGTAGCTAACCTACTAAAAATTGTTCGAGCTATTTATGGTCTGTTGTTTTTCTTTCCCACCTTGTATCCTAGTTTCAGTGACATGTTCTGGAGGTTTGTTAATAATGGCACCCAATCCCTTAACGGTGGGGATGAGGCTTCCCAGCCTTTGCCTTTCCTCTTCCCCTTTCAATCTGTCACATCATCTGTCACATCATCTATTACATCATCTATTACGTCATTTTTTGAAAATGTTCAGTTTCCCCTAGATGCCAAAGAAACCCTTTGGCTGATACTTTTGGTGATATTTTTGCTGATATTTCAGATGGTGAATTTCCTCTATACGGTTTACAACTTTTCTAGAATGAGGACTGATAGGTGCAGAGGGGCTGAGGATGATAAGCGCAGAGGGGCTGAGGATGATAGGTACAGAGGGGCTGAGGATGATAGACGCAGAGGGGCTGAGGATGATAGGTGCAGAGGGACACAGGATGATAGGTGCAGAGGGGCTGAGGATGATAGGCGCAGAGGGGCTGAGGATGATAGACGCAGAGGGACTGAAGAGACACCTGACCCAGTTGTGGAACATCCCGAGCGGTACAGAGAATAGGAAGATATGGGCCAAATCTTGAAAGAGTTCTCAGAACCCATAGCTTGGGACTTCCCACGTGACCAAATACAGAACCCAACTAGGGTGGCCAAATATCTGAAAGAGAAGTGTAATGATGGTTCTAAGGAGGAAAGGATCATTGCAATAAGCTGGGCCCTAGCATATGCTTACCACACACTGCTGGATGCTGTAGGGCAGCAGATAGAGGCAAGGGGCCAGGAAAGTGAAGCTGGGCAGCAGATAGAGGCAAGGAACCAGGAAAGTGAAGCTAAGCAGCAAATAGAGACACAGGGCCAGAAAAGTGAAACAACCCAAGTCCCCCAGGCTACAACTAAACCAGACACTGAACCTAAGCCGGCTCCTGGACCAGATAGTAAGCCTAAACCATTGGCAGTCGCTACTGCAGGAAAGAAGACCAAAACCAAAACAGATCGACCAATAGATGATGATGAGGATGATGGAGGAGAAGGACCCTCACGGGCAGGCGATGGGGGGGAAGGACCCTCAGGGACAAAAACTGACTCAAGGGCAGGAGACACTATCGATTCCTTTTCCCTGAAGGACCTTCGTGGTCCAAGAAAGGATTACACTCTACACCCTGAGGAATCTATAATTAGTTAGTTAATCCGTCTTTGGGATGCCGCAGGCGACGTTACAATTCTAGACGGTACTGAAGCGAGGCATTTGGGACACCTGTCACATGAACCAGTTATTGACCAGGAAACAGTAAGGGGGGCTCTCCCTAAGAGTCTCTGATCACGAGTCTTGGCAGCTGTGGCACACAGATACATGTGTGTAGACAATCTCTATATGCAGCAAACCCAGTGGAAGACAATAGAACAAGAGATTCAACACTTGAGAGAAATGGCTATGGCAGAGCTGGTTTTCACAGAAGATCTAGATACGCCTAATAATCCAGACTTAATGACATGTACACCCAAAATGTGGCGAAAACTTATACACCTCGGGCCACAAGAATACCAGGCTTCTTTAACCCTAATGATGCGGGATGAGAGAGAGGCGACTGTGGCAGAGATGACAAAGAAACTCCGAACATATGGAGATACTGTGTGTGACCCAACACATGCAAGAATCGCAGCTGTGGAAGAACAACTCCAGAAAATAGAAGAGAATCACAAAGAACTCAGACATGAGATAGAAGAGAATCACAAAGAACTCAGAAATGAGATTCTCCAAATCTGCACAATACAGGTCAGAGGCTCGGTTACCAGACGTAGACGTTCCCCAGAGGAGAGAAGGTACCCCTCACGACGTGAGCTGTGGTTTTACTGTATGATTGTAAGGAAAACATGAGAAAGTGGGATGGAAAACCCACATCTGTTCTGGCACAACGGGTGCGTGAACTGAAAGAAGACAAGACTCGGAAAGGAAGTTCCACCAGAAAGGAAGTAACTCCAATTACCCATGGCCGAACTACCAGGTATGATGACGACGACATGTCCAATCCCCTTGAAGGAACCTCTAAAATGTACACCCAGGGAAAGAAGAATGGCCAGACTTAGGGAGGCCCTGCCTCTAGCCAAGTGGGGGCTAAGGAAAACCGTGTTTTTTGGACTGTGTAGATTTGTTGGCCTGGCACATCAGAACCACAAAAATATGAGGTCTTGGTTGACACTAGTATGCAGTGCACATTAATCCCATCAAGATATGTAAGGACCAAATCTGTCTCTATTACTAGTGTGACAGGGGGATCACAGGAATTGACTGTAGTGAAAGTTAAGGTGAGCCTGACTAGAAAGGAGTGGAAGAAACATTCTATTGTGACTGGCCCAGAAGCCCCATGTATTTTGGACATAGACTATCTCCAAAATAGATATTTCAAAGACCCGAAAGGACTCAGGTAGGCTTTTGGGATAGCTACTGTGGAGACAGAGGGCATTAAGCAATTGAATACCTTACCTAGACTATCAGAGAATCCTTCTACAGTTAAGCTTCTGAAGAGAGAAGAACAACGAGTACCAATTGCCACTTCAACAGTACACCGCCGACAGTACAGAACAACTCGAGATACTGTGATTCCCCTCCACAAACTAATTTGTGAGCTAGAAAACCAAGGGGTGGTCAACAAAACCCACTCACCCTTCAACAGCCCCATCTGGCCTGTGCGCAAATCGGAAGGAGAATGGAGATTGACAGTGGACTATCGTGCCTTGAACGAAGTGACTCCACCATTGAGTGCTGCCGTGCCGGACATACTGGAACTCCAATATGAACTAGAGTCCAAAGCAACGAAGTGGTACGCCACTATTGACATTACAAATACATTTTTCTCCATTCCTTTGGCAGCCAAGTGCAGGCCTCAATTTACTTTCACCTGGAGGGGTGTACAGTACACCTAGAATCGTTTGCCCCAGGGGCGGAAACACAGTCCCACAATCTACCATAGACTGATCCAGACTACACTAGAGAAGGGTGAGGCTCCAGAACATCTGCAATACATTGATAACATCATTGTGTAAGGGAACACAGCAACAGAAGTGTTTGAGAAAGGAGAAAAGATTATCCAGATCCTCCTAAAAACTAGTTTTGCCATCAAGAGGAACAAAATTAAGGGACCTACTCAAGAAATCCAGTTCCTGGGGGTGAAGTGACAAGACGGACGACACCAGATTCCCACCGAGGTTATCAACAAGATTTCAGCAATGTCTCCACCGACCAGCAAGAAGGAAACGCAAACTTTCCTAAGTACCATAGACTTTTAGAGAATACATATTCCCGAGTACAGCCAGATCGTGAGTCCTCTTTATCTAGTTACCCACAAGAAGAACACCTTCCAGTGGGGCCCTGAACAGCAACAAACCTTCACCCAAATCAAACAGGAAATCACTCATACGGTAACGCTTGGCCCTGTCAGGACAGGACCAGATGTGAAGAACGTACTCTACTCTACAGCCGGGAGCCACGGTCTGTCATAGAGCCTTTGACAGAAGGTGCCTGGAGAGACTTGAGGCCGACCACTGGGATTCTGGAGTCAAAGTTACAAAGGGTCCGAAGCCAACTACACTCCGACAGAGAAAGAGATCTTAACAACCTATGAAGGAGTCCAAACCGCCTCAGAGGTCATTGACACTAAAACACAACTCCTCCTGACACCCCGACTACCAGTACTGGAGTAGATGTTCAAAACACAAATTCCATCTACCCACCATACCACCAGTGCTACATGGAGCAAGTGGATTACCCTCATAACACAGCGCGCCCGTATTGGAAACCTGAATCACCCTGAGATTTTAAAAATAATTACAAATTGACCTGAAGGTGAAAATTTTAATCTCACCGATAAAAAGGAACAAGAGCAAATTGCACGGGCTGAGGAAACTCCACCATACAATCAACTGCCAGCAGAAGACACACACTACACTCTTTTAACTGACGGTTCCTATCGTATTGTAAGGATGAAACAGAAGTGGAAAGCAGCTGTGTGGAGCCCCATTCGGCAGATTACAGAAACTACTGAAAGAAAAAGTAGATCAAGTAGAAAAGTGGCTCCACAAAGCCATAATTTCTCCTGTGGCAATTCTTCAGGGTGAAGGGAAGGCAAAATTGCTCACAAGATCTGTGCATATTTTAGCATGTACATAGACACACATAATCTGTATCCATAAGCTATTAAAGATTGTCTCATACTAAGACTGATGGTTGTTAATGAAATGATAAAAAAGCTGCATTTTAGAAGATTAAAATGCTGTTAATTTCTGTATGCATTCAAGATTAATAAACTGCTAATTAGGACATGCAAATGAGCACTTTATGAATTCCATCATAAATATTCACAAGTACCTTGTACATAAATCACATTCAGTTAATGTATTTTTCTTATGTAATTGGGGACCAGATTGATGAGCCAGTTCAATTAGGTCTAATTTACATGTGTATGGAATTTTGTAATACAGTATTATAAAGCTAATATGCAAGTAAGAAAAAACCTAATTATAGCATATATTTGCTTTAGTAAGATGAAAGAAAACTGCAGCTTATCTTTAAAAATCCTGCTACTTACTTAAATTAGAGGTAATGTGAAAAGAATATAGAAGTTTTAACTTTTTCTCATGAAATAATAATGTGATTCAATAGCTGTCTGTTAAAATTCTTATAGTAGGGCAATATATAGATTTTTAGATTTATGAATTCTGGGAGCTAAGTCTGTCAGTAACCAGCAATGCCAGAAAGAAACCTATTGTTCCACAGAGGATAACAAAGGTAAAAGCAGAATGAAGTCCAGCTGACTGAAGCCATGTGGCCTTTGGCAAGCAGACATGAAGGAAGAAAAGGAAGAGAAGACAAGGGAAGAGTTCCTGCAAGAAATCCTGATGCCTTTCTGCTCCATTGGGAATTCCAAGGTCTCCTCTTCCCTTAATGTATACACTCTCTTTCAAAATTTTGCGTATGTTTTTCTCCTGAGTAGCACTTGGACAAGGTCTGCTGGGGAGTGTAAAACTGAAGTGTTTATCATGTTGCTTGGACAAAGTCACTCTGTGGGAAGTAAAATCCTTACCTTCTGGCGTAAGCAATCTCATTCTGTGAGGCATTAAGCAGTCATAGACAAATCCTCATTGTTTTCATCAACAAGGTAGCTTGTATTCTCATTAAGTAAATAGATAGAACTTTAAAGATACTTTGTTGTAACTCCTTTGAATCAGACCTTTCCTTTTCAGAGTGGAAGTATTTCTGACTTAGTATCAGGGTATTTGTACGTGGGGACTTAGTATCAGGGTATTTGTACGTGGGTCATGCTGCATTTTTCACTTGGTGACAAAAAATAGTATTTGGCATCCGTGTTAGCACACATCGTGGCCTATACTTTTTAACCTGTGATTGAGATAATTAAATATTTATTAGCTTTAATTTAATATGCTTTGCAGAGGTTGAACTGCAAGTCATATCAATGGTGGTTAAAAATTATAATGTCAGGGAGGACACATTTTCAGTCACCCCCTGTCACAAGTTTACAGCATGGACCATCTGAGAATGTTTTGCCAGCAGTAGCATGTAAACACAAGAGCTGGAGAATTATGCCCAGTTTTGTGGGATTGAGCAGAGGGCATGGACTTCACACAATATGCCAGCATACAAGGCGTTCATTGTGCAGTGAAAATTCCTTATATACCTCACATACACAGGAAGTGGTTCACCACAGTGTTCCCCAATCACCTGGGCTATTTACAGTTTCTACCTTTTATGGTGACAGGCACACAATGCTTATAAGGTCACAAACAGTAACCCTCTTCTCTAATAGGTTCAGCAATCCACAAACCCACAATGCTCTTCTAGCCTTTCCCTGGTGACCTGGATGTATTACATGGAGGTCACTCTAGCCTTCAAGGCCTGCTCCTCTATCTCTCACATACTGTAACCCAACAAATTTCTTCCTGCTTTCTATTTTCAAATTACCAGTTTTCACTCAAGAGTGTAACAACAATCTCATGGCTTTTTCTGAGCCAGATTTATACAAAAATCCTCACTGCATGTAGTGGGCTTTATATTAGCCATTTAAAAGCAACATCACTTGGGCAATGCAACATAGTTTACTTCTCCCTCAAGCCATCATGAATAAGGAACCCAGGGCTTGGTTAAAATCTTCCTGACTGCAGGGAACAGTAGTGCATTTCTTGATAGTACATGACATTTCTGCTTCAGGGGTAATACAATAGTCAACACCGATGTTCAAAAGGAATAAAGTACTACACTGCCTAATTCAAAGACCAGACCTTTCTGAAACGAGGAATTGAGAAGAGAAAGAATGAAGGAATATGTGAATTGAACCAAGTAAATTTTTCAAAATTATCTGTAAGTTGGAATAAAAGTACACAATAAAAATGTGAAAGATTAAAACAAACTCTTTTGTCTTATTGAAAGCAACTTTTATAAGCTTTAAAAATATTTTAGAGTTCTAGTATAAATATATTGCCTTACTTTCAATAAAGCATAAAACAGTTTGATAGATGTTAGACTTATGAACATGTACCTGAGTATTTTTTTAATATACCTTGGATGAATTTTCCTTTGGTGTCTAAATGTAAAATTTCTGAAAGAATAATAAGGTCATTCTATTATTTCAGACGACCAACCTCTTTAAAGGATGTGACAGGAGCAATTTATCAACAAATTAGCTCTTTTCTGAATGACTAACCAAAGAGGCCATCTTCTACTTGAATTAAATTGGTGTTGCTTTTAACCCCTGGTGATACTCATTTCAGTGAGTGTGATGCAGAGACATCCAGTACCTACTTACCCTGTCACTGGAGATCTTGTTCTCCCATTAAAAGTCTTACTATAGAAACTAAACTATGTGTTTCTACAAATGAAGATGGGAAAAATGTTTTCTACGCAATATAGTAAATTTGTGTTGCTTCTGTTAAAAAGAAAAAAAAATCTTTTAAAATTTTTCTTGATTTTGGCATCTTTATTTTCCTCATGGTATTACTGGGCATCGTCTTCATTTTTTTTTTTTTTTTTACTTGTCTAGTAAGTGCTCCTCACTCTCATATGAAACATAGAAGTAAAATATAATTTTTCTGACGGGCAAAATCTTCGTCACCTTTAGCAAAGCCAGTATTTTACTTTGAAACTCAGGGTAAAATGAAACTGGTATGTCTGTTCTGCTGATTGGTAAATGGATGCCAACAACATAAAATATTTCTAATGTAAAAGAATAATAGCATTTGGTTTTCTCTTAGACCTACAAAAGATTTCTCTATCCATGTGATAGCTTATCTGACTTTCAAAAACTTAAGTCTTAGCTGGATGTTGATATTACTTCTGTATTTTCAAAGTGAGGAATAACATTACTTGGTTCACAATATTGACACCAAGTGTCAGGAAGGATGGTGATGGTAATGCCTTTGATATAACTAGTAAATATCAGTCTCTGCTATTGTTGTTTTGTGTGTCTTTTCCCTATCCAAACAGATGTGTTCTTTGAAGCTACTCCATAAAACATATTTGACAGGAAATACCCTGGGTCTGTTTATCACATCTTTTTATAGGAAGTTCTGAAATGAAAACATCAGAACCCTTGCACCGGATCTGTTTCACCACCACAATAAGGATAGCAGTTTTAAAGGAGGTAGTTACAAACATATGGGCTTCTATTAGAGTTCGTGTAGGCTATTTAAGGAAGTCTTGTAGCTTTTCAGGTTAGAGTAGATTCAAATTGAAGCTGAGCACTGTTGACACTCTTTTAAGATGCAAACAAACCATTCTAAACAGCAGGAGATAAAAATACAGTCATGTCCTGTCTATATTGTACTCTAATTTTCCGGTTGGCTAATTACCATTGACTAATTAGGTAATCCAGAGGAAGTTTGTATAGAGCTCTTTGTATTGCATCTAATTGCAGGGAGGGGAGAGGGTGCTCTGTGAGTAAAGTCAGAAGTTCAGTGCTTAGAATAAATGGAGAATTTTTCTCATTGACATTTAGGATTTGTAACTGAGCAGAGATATAATCCCACCACATTTTTACTCCTCTGACAAAATATAGAAGATACAATGTAAAACTACATTATCTGTTATTTAGAGGAGTTTATGATGTGCAGGGAAATTTGCCAAGGAGTTGATAGTATTTTCTGCAATAAACTGATTAATTTGCTCCTAGAGAAAGCATTTATTACATTACAGTTCTAAAGTTAGAAACATGATAGATATGTGAGAGGAATTGAAAACTGAAAAAGATGATCCAGCTGCTGCCATAACATTGTACAAATTTGGAGACTAAAGTGCTTTTATAACATGAGAAGAGCAAAGAAAATAATCTATAATATTTTATCTATTTTTCTTTCATGCAATTACATTTGATACTTCACAAAACTCATGTTAGCATTTAGTATGTTTGTTTATCAATATAACATATCTGCTACTGCATCTACTTTTTGCATCAGGTCTTTATAGCGTGCTGGTTCCAGGGCGCTGTGCATTGTTTGTTGGCACACATGGTTACTGTGTTAAGTATACAAGAAAAATTAGATTGTGTCTGGCATATTCCTGAAAGTCTAAATATAGAAAAACACTGTTCTAATATTTTTTCCTCTCCCTCCTTTTCTTTCATGAGCTGCCAAGAAACGTTTTAATTGGACTTAATCAGTTTTTCTGCTGCTAATAACTTTTAAGATGTATTTCCAGCCAGCTTAATTTTATGTTCAGTGTTTGCTTGATTTTATTTGGATTTATTTTTTTAAGATAATGGAATATTTTTGAAAAATGTAACGATTTCTGATTTCTCTTAAGCTTTGTTTGGCCATCATGGTAGTGGTCTTTTGAGAAGGATGTAGAACTTATGCCAGATACCAAATGCATGAAGTAAGATAACCATTCTACATCAATAATAAAGATGCACAGTTATTTTATAAAATAATATATGCAACATCAGCCTCAGTTTTGGTAAGCAGAATTGGAGAGATGACTAAAAGAATAGATGTGTTGGCCAGCACACTCAACAAATTCTTGGTTACACAGTGACTCTCAAGTAGCATGAAGGTTATTTCTCACACAGTTCCAGGTCCATCTTCATAGATTTTTCCATGTTGATCTTGCTTCTTTATCACATCTCATGTTCCCAGCTTAGATTTTTTGGTTTGTTTTCCAAACCTTTTTCCTTTGACCATTTCACTGTCAATTTCTCTGTCTTACCCATTACTTCCTTTGCCAGACATGTCACTTTAGGCTCTCCTAGTCCTCTTAGCTTGCCATTTAGTTTATGTTCTTTCTGGTTTGATGGCTCCTAGTTCCCTGCCTGAATTCCCTGATAGTGTGTCTCTCTCCTGTTTTACCTCTGCATCCTTTGTAGACTTTTCTGTATCCAATCATTCCAAGTCTCCACTCTCTCAAACTCCATACATACACTTTTGAATCCTCAGATCTTTCCTCTTCTTTTTATTCTAATAAGAACTATGGGGTGGCTTCACTGTTGGTTGATATTATCAGGTGTACAAATAGAGAAATACAGTTATCCAGGGAATATGTACAAATACCATTTATTTCCCGACTTTTTGCCAACATTTAAATGAATATTTTTCAGTGTACTCTTGGATATACCTTATTGCATGCCAAATCTTGATGATATTTGAAGCCAAGGCTTTTTTGTCAGTATAGTTGAAATCTTAACGGTCAAATCAGAGAATTATTGTAGGTACAGATGTAACTTTTAAAGGCCAGGTAAATAGAGTTTTGTCACAAAAATTACAATAATAATAATAATAATAATAATAATAATAATAATAATAATAATAATAATAATAATAA
>JAHLSL010000117.1:3999231-4017910 GCA_025920805.1 Petroica traversi | reverse complement strand
TTCTTTTCTTTTCTTTTCTTTTCTTTTCTTTTCTTTTCTTTTCTTTTTATAAGAGAAAAACTAACTGAAATATCTGGTCCTTGGTTACAGGCAGCAGCTGTGAAGTTTGCTTTCATGGCCCTTCCCTTTGCATGCCTATTTGGAGACTGAACTGAACATGAGATCTCTTGTATTTAAAACACTCTGTCCCAGCCATTAGTGCTTGCAGGAGATATCTCTAAAGTCCTCTTGTCATACTTGATTCTCTGTAAATAACAGTCATTGAAACAGGACCTTGTAACTGTCTCTGGAACTTCATTCATTTCAGAAAGTTTCCACCATTATACTTTTGAGTGAAGTGTGCTAGAGAACATAAATGAAATTAATAGATGTTTCAGCTGACATGGACACAAAACCTGACTTGAAATTTTTCAGGTTTTATATAGAGAGCCTCTGAATAGCTTGATGGTTTCAAGAACTGGGATGTCATGGAGGGTCTTTAATCCTAGGTTTAAGCAATTTATTGAACCCAATACATAATGTTAGCTCTTGTATGATAAGGATCAGGATGTTATTTTAATAAATCAATAGTTCTTACTTAACCCTTTTTACTACTCATGACTTTTATATACCTCCATTTTATCTACTCTCACTTATCTAATTTCAAGGCTGAAAAACCCTAGACTGTGTAGGCATTTTCCTCCAGGAAATTGTTCTCTACTTTTAAGCATCCTGTCACTGTTCAATGCCTCTGCAGTTTTGTCATCATCTCTTAGGATGTGGGCACACAGTGAGGTTCAGGAAAAAACTGGATATGATCTTACTGATATGAGTACCCTATTTATATACTGAAAACAGAGGATTTTCTGCCTTTTCTGTTTCTTTCCCACTAATTGCTAATAATTAGATTGTGCTGGGAATTTTTTTTTTTTTGTGATCAATAGCAAGCTGATATTGTCACAGGATTGTCTGTTACCATTTCAAGGAGGTACTAGTGTGTTGGGAGGAGGTTTATTTGGGGTTTTGGGGGTTTTTGGCAGAGGGAGTGTTATATCAGGTAAGATTTGTCTGTATCTGTGGCTGCTGTCTCAGTTTGAAGCAAAATATATTAGTTTCTTTCTAAGACATAAATTATTAAAAACGATAACCCTCTTTTAGACTTCAGCAAGGTTTTTAACCACTTAAGTATTTTCAAATCCTAGTCATCCTCATGAATTTGCCTTAGTAACACCTTTACAACATACATATGCATACTCCCAGTGCATAAACAGCTGAGTTTTAGCTATCTTTGTTCTTGAATTGGAAAATTCTGCACATCAGGAGTGTTTCAGTCTTCAACTCTGTTCTGTGTTGAGTCTGGTTTTGGAGATAAACTTTTAGTTTCATCACATTTTAGTAGGAATAGCAATCTCTTCATCGGTGTAAGCACTCCAGTGTCTGGCAACCTGTCATGTGTGAAATGAGTATTCTTTTAGTTCTCCAAACAGTCTTTCTGCACTTGAATCTTCCTTCAACTTCACCTTTAAAATGGCATCATCTTTAAGGAAAGCCATGGTAATATGCAGCTGCTTTGGAAAGGTAAGAAAGAGACAGTAGATACTCAGTTCCACTGGTTTGCTTCATACAGGTCTGGAAACAAATGCCCAAGAACTGTCTGTGCGGAAGCAGCCACTCTTTCCCTCTTTCAGTGGGTATCTCTAACAGAAACTTGTTTTTGCCAGCAGGAGAATCTTATTTTTCATAGTTTCTCAGAACACTTTCTGAGAAGCACACCTTCTTGATTCTCAGTAAGAAATCCTGGTTTTGATGTTTTTATCAGACTTGGATGTGAAATTAGGTTAATGGCCAAATGTGTTACCTTCTTTTGACAATTTGAGGCATTTTATATTGACAGAAACCACATACCAGCAAGTGAGAGAGATACTTCAAAATTCAGTGAAAAATGAGTTCAGATTTTTCCATATTTGTCATTATATTTCCTAAGAGTTTCCTGATCTTTCTTAGGTTTAAGCCTGTGTAGTTATTACAATAAACTACATTTATAAACTTGCTTATACTGAGATACATTCCCTTACAAACCAAAATGTGATCACCTTGCTTCAGTTAATTGATTTCTTTCATTTGGATAGTAGCCACAATCTCCTGAATTTTTTTCAGGATCCCATGATGATTTTCATTGCCTAGATTTTGTTCTCAGAAGAATAAACTACTTGAGATTTGGTAGTGCTAACCAGCTATGTATTTCCTTCCAGCTGTTCCTGTTCCCTTTGAACTTTTTGGGGCTGTTTCTTCACGTTTTTTTGAATCTGGTTTGCTCTGAATGGTTGTTCTTTTGGGGGACAGGGGAGTGTACAAGGGGGAGTGTGTTTCTTACCTCAAGGGCTTGTTGCTGATAGTTTTCTGTTTCTTATTGATTTCTGGTTAAGCTTAGTAGAGCTAAAAAAAGTTGTAGAGGTTGAGTAGACTGCTCAGTGGTGCAGTATGGGGAAGAAAAAGTTCTTAATGAGAAAAAGCTGCAAAACAGAAACACTACAGTTGCATAAAGCACATGCTTTACTGAAGGTCTGGTGCCACCATCTGTTCACCATTATGCCATTCCACCTGGAAGTGCTCAATTCCTAAACTGAGCTTCCATGTCCCATTGTTTGGAGTTTTTTAATACTATACTACTGGGAGGAGTAGGCATGTCTACAGATATGCTATGTGACAATTATTTTGTTAAAGTTTTGTCATGGGTGATTTTTTTTTTCATATTTAGAATGATCCAACAAATATTTTAGGTTGTTCTTTTACTCCCATGGATTTTCTGTAGTTTATGATAGTGATAAGAAGCACACAGAAAACAGATTGCATGTTACTGTATTCCAAAACCATCAGGCCCAAATAATCAGGTCATTTAAGGGCATGCTTTTCCTGATTTAGCGAACACCTGGATGGATGGCCTGGCACTGATGTCTTCTGACATGAAACATCCTTCATCTTTGCTACTAATGGCATCTGGACTCTTCCAGCTGCCAAAGTGTGTCAGGAATTGTTTGGTTCAAGTGTTAGCTGAAATGGTCTATATGATCATATTAAGGTACCAAGAAATGTTCTCGGTCTATGCTTGAAGTTAGTAGTACAGAAGAATTTTCCCTGTGTCTCAACAGTGCACGTTTTTCTTGTTCCTGCTCTAATGTGTAATAGCTAGAGCCTTATGGAAAGCTGAGTCAGGTGCCACAATTATTAATCTGCCTTCTATTTATATGAAAAATAGTCAGCAGTATCTGTCTTACCATGAAGAATGCCAAGAGTGAAGCTCTAGAGTTTCACTTTTGGTAAATATCCTCATCTTCTTGGAAATTGTTTTGTTACCAGATACCCAGTGCTACATCCCTGGCTATGCATCCTCTTAATATAACAACCCTAAAATAGGGATAAAATATTGAAATTAATTTTTTTAATTTGCATAAATAGAACTTAGTTTTATGAGGAAATAGAGAATTGAACATGGTGGGGAAGTAAAACAGTTCAAAAGGTTGGAAGTAAAAATACAGTGAGCATGATGGCAGTTGAGATTAAACAGTCTTGATTTTAAACATATTTGAAATCTTGCCTTAGTAAACACGTTTTGTTTGACCCTCTGCAAGCTCTAAAGGCTCCAGTATGACTGAGATTAAGTGCTCTTGCTAGAGGTTATGAAGACAGTGGAGCCAGTTTAATTGCAGCAGCAAATGTACAATTCCATTCCCATTTCCTCTATAGAAATGAAACAGTCCATCAGGTAAGGCTGAGTTCAATGTGGGCTTTTTCCGATGTGTAGTCAGTGCAGTAAGGGCCTTCAGATAATTGTAGCAGGCAGTCAATTCATCTTGATACACAGGCTATAGGAGAAAAAAAATTGGCTTTAAATGTCCATCTGGGTTTTGGAAAGTAGACATTTCATGCTATGTCATACTGCTGTGTGATTAAGTAGGTCATCAGTGTCAAAACACATAGAATTTCAGTTCCAGAAATGCTTTTGAAAAATATCATGCATCTCTAACAGTGGACAGTTTGCCAGTTCCTTTTCAGTAGCTATTTTTTGGTTTTGTTTTTAGACAATTATTTTTTTCTGTGCAGTAGGAACAAGAAGCGGGGAAGGAAGTCAGTTGAAACTGTTTTCTCATTGGGCAGCAAAATGTATCCTACTTCATAGGCTTTTGCCATGGAATTTGTCAAAATTACTACCTATTCATATTTTTAAACTGAGCTGAGAAGAGAGTTTTTCCTTTTGGTAGAGGTTGCTTTCTTTTATTTACACTTGAGTTTTAAATCACTGTCCTCTTTTGTTAAAGAGAAATTTTGAATTTGTAAACCTGCAATATCATTTAACTTGCACGTAGATCATCATCTTACCAGATATTTTGCTGACTTTTCTTCAGAAATAGTTTGGTGAGTTTTGTGCCAAAAACCAAACCAACATCAAATAAATAAAAATCCCTAACCAGTAAAACCCATTCATTGGGTATACTTCAATGAAGATTTTATACATTCTCCATAGGCACATACCTATTAACTCACTTTTAATGTGATAATTTTTTTTAACCCACTTTCTTTTCCTTTCCTAAATTCTCCCAGACATAGGACGAGTAACAAAAAGCAATGTTATAGTTTGAAACTCTAGATAATCCCAAAGAGAAGTAGACTGACCTTATTAAGAAAGACTGAAAGACACATTCTGTGTTGAAAACAGACAAAATTTGTTTTTAAGGAAGTTGCTGCTAGTTGTTCTTGCTGTTCATACAGTTGCTACATGGAACTGTAGCGGCCATTGGCAGAAGTCAACTGCTGTTGATTGCAGTATTGCCATAATATTACCTTTGCCACTGAATAAAATGGGGAAAAAAAACCATGATGATAATTTTTTTGGTTTCTTTCCTTCACAAATAAAATTAGCCTCTATTGTAAAGAGTATTTTTACAAAGCTGCTTACCACAGTACTATGACATATTAATAATGAAATTAAATTATTAAATATCCATTACAGAAAAACAACATAAATGTTTCATAGCTATATTTGTGATATAGCATTTGCAGGTGCAATTTCCGTAACTAATGAATGCAATTATAATGTGGACATTTAGGTAATTTTAATGTGAAGTTAATTGGATTATTGCTTGTTCTAATAAATCATTATTAATGGGAATGAATTGTAGAGAAAGAAATGTGTAACTTGGAAACTTTTGATGTTATTGCAAATGGTATTTCTTTAGTAGAAAACATCATCAGTGAGGCTTTTGATCATGTAAGTCTGTTTTGACATAACTTTAGTGGCTTCTTTGTATATAGGAAGACAGAGAGGTACTAAACAAAAGATTTGTAATAACAACTTGATTTCCAATCCAAATTTTATTCATGTTTCTCAAAATGGGGATATTTAAATCTTTGAGGTGTTTAAAGGGATGTCTCTGGTAACTGTTATTTAAAGGTTGCTGTGTTGTTGGTTGGTTTGTTGGCTAGGATTTTTTGCAGAGGAGGAGAGGCATGTGCTTATTTTGGGATATTATATTCTGTTGGTAATGAAAATAACACTTAATCTTTCTGAGAGAATTTTCCTGCTTCCTGTTTAGAAGTTATCCTACTTGACAACTATAAAAAGTAAGAACTGAACATACATTTTTCTTGTTTGGTTTAAAATAATTTTTGGACTTAAAATAATTTTTTATCCTAGTATGACAGATATGTGCAACTGTGAGGAAAAGAACATGCAACAAGTCAAATTTTCATTACTTTTCATTTACCAGTAATGCTAGTATGCTTTCTTTGGTTTCTGACAATCGGTGTGTCTGAGTTGGTAGAATTGGGAGAAGACAAATTATCTCTCATAACCTCATCCTTCTTGATAGTAGGAAGTAAAGATCTGGAAACTGTCAAACACACATGAAACAAGCTACTAAAAAATGAAATCACTTTAAGTCTCATATTTTCTGGTAAAGTAGATAGAAGTTCTATTTAATAATATTAGCAAGTATTTTCTTTGCCAAGAAAAATGTGATTTAATTAATCTTTTGTATTCTATTGTATATGAGGTCATATGAGATTTTCCAGATAGTTTCCATCTCCTTTGGGAATCTGGGATTGTCAAGCTTTGCATGGAAGGAAAGACAGGAGACAGCTGGGTCGTTAAGGTTTCTGGGAACATGGTATGTGCTGTTTTCTGTTGACTCGTGTCTAACAACTGGAAACATGAAGATTCGATGATATTATGGTATAATCACAGCAGGCACATTTTATATACACCGTTGTAAAATTTGTTGTGCCTCAGTTGGCATCTGAATTTTAGAGGTTTTCAAGTTGGTAACACAGTGGAAGATTAAAAGTCATCTTATCTACATTGTTCCTACCACAATTGTTAGGCTTTTGAACATTTTCTCCATCTTTTAACAAAATTAAATCTTTTTCTTTGATTTTAATCTGTTAAAGCTGTGCATTGCAGGTGAAACAGAAATTATTTCATTAATATTTATATTCAATAAATTGAAGTATATTGCCAAGGTTTCTAAGTGTTCAGTTCTGGATTTCAGTCTTCTTCTGAAGAAGCTGGGCAAAATAATCACGATTATGAAATCTAACCAAAATTGACCCTGATTTGAGTGAAGGGTTGGACAAGTACTCATTCTGAGGTCCCTCCATTCCATCCTATGTTATTCTGTTTCGATCCCCTGAAAATCCCAAGCGATGGTATGCAGAAATAAATTTACTGCTATGCAGCCACTTACTGACTCTTGCTTTGTGAGGATTTTAATGATCAAGCTCTTGATACCATGACAGATAAAATCAGAATTTCAAGGACATAATAAGAAAAAGAAAAAGAGGCAAAAAATAAAGGAATTAATCTCCATTAAAAATGGATTTTAAAAAGAAACTTGAAGGGCACATCTCGGGGAAAAAATAGATTTATTGAATAATTTATAATCTCTCAAATATTAAACAGGAGCAGTCTTCAGCAGTGTTGTCTTTGTGGTTTGAATGTGATTTTACAAGTGCCAGCAGATTTTTAGGTTCTTTCAACTTTTACACAGACAATTTTTGATCAAGGAGGTGTACTCAGACCCTCCCATACTGCTCTATTAGTGGTAAATATCAACATACCTGAGACTGTCCAAAGAACATGGTGTGTGATTCATTTTGTTTCCAAGACATGTCTTCTATAAAAAGCTTTTTATTTTTAAGTCGGTAGTAGCAAACAAGTTGGAGGTTTCATTTGAACTGCCATTGAATTTTCCACTCCTCATTGAGTTCACATTCTTGTCCATCTGAGCAAAGACCATCAATCAAAACTTCAGGGAAGTTACAGGAGACAAAGAAGTCAGCAGCTGTACGAAAAGATTGCTAAAGTATTACTTTCCTGCTAAAGTATTATGACACCGTTTATGGATCAAGCAGATTATCTAATCAGTAGATTATCTAATTTTTCTAAGTGGCAGAGAATTGAGTGCTTGCTGCTCATACCTTGGATCACTGACAGAGCACAAAGGCAGAAATCGTTGCTGCAGAACATATCTCAGATATGCCCCAAAAGATAAGCCAAATGAATTGAGGGGACAGTAAATCCCCTTTCAGCGTTTACCAATAGTTTTTAGGATGAGCCCCAATCTCAGTCTCTGGGAGCAGAAGAAATAACAGGTGTGCTGTGGGATTCAGGGCTTAAGAAGATGGTAAGGATTTCAGGAATTGGTAGCAACTGATGACCCAGTTGAAGCGTTTTAAGGACCCTCTTGTAAATGGAATATAATACCTTATAAAGCAAAACCCAAACAGAGCATGAAAAGTCATTCAAAGCTACAGGTTCTGGAGCCTTATTTTTCAGTCCCTATCAATGAGAGTATTGTTTGTTTATTAGGATTTTTTGGTGAAGTTATCTTTTGGGTTGGGGGTGGGAGGGGACGAGTTTGATTTTTGGTTGGTTTTTTTTTTTTTACCAAAAACAACCACTAACTCAAAGAGGTTTGTCTTTCAGGAGATCTCCTGAAGGACAAGTAAAATTTTAATGCTGCAGTCCTGGGTAACTTTCTGTCTTATCTTAAGCATTGATAATTGTTTTCCCAATCAGTGTGGCTGACTTTAAATGTTTGCTCATAGATTAAGAAGGGATAAATATTATTTAGCCTAATCTTTTTCTTTTCTAATTTCTGTGCTGCAGTATCACAAGAAGCATAACTAGAGTTTGCAAAAGTGGCTTTAAAGAGTTCTTCTAAGACGTCATGTGCATGCAAGTGAAATAATTAACACATCACTAACAAGAAATGATAAAGACTTACCTGAAGGAGTAAAATTAAAAAGTGTATCTACTGCTATCATTTTCTTATTTCTTTAATTTGGTGGCAAAATATGTTTTGATCATTGGTATATTACATCATGCTAAGGGATATGGAACACAGCCTAAGTCCAGTAAGAATTTCAAATAGAAACGCCTCCTCTAAAATGGAAAGTTATGGAATAGTTAGAAGGAAAGCTTCATTTCCATAAGCCTTTGCTTAACTTAGGACTGAAAAGTAAGCACTTTGAAACAAGCATAGGCTTAAACAGCTGATGTAGGCATCATGTACCAAGTCCTGATACCTCGATGCAGATAGGAGCAGAACAATGTAGACCAGTAGGGTTTACAATGCTGGTTTGTTTGATTGAGTTTTTAGTTAGTCAGATATTCTGTACTGTTGTTGTCACTTAAAATAGGGCAGTAAGTAGAAAATAGCCAGAATAGAAAACAATAAGCAATAATTATTTTCTCACATGGATTTCCATTAAAGACATTAAAGGGATTAGGTCTGGATTACCCCTCTTTACCATGGCATAAATCAGAGGTGTTTTTTATAGAAGTCATACTGATTTCAATATTGTAATGGATTGACCCTGGCTGAATGCCCCACTAAAGCCACTCTATCGCTCCCCTCCTCAGCTAAACAGAGGAGAGAACCTATAATTAAAGGGTCATAGATCAAGATTAAGGGCAGGGAGAGAATTTACACCAATTACTGTCATGGGCAAAACAGGCTGGACTTAAAGAAATTTAATTGAATTTATTAGCAATCAAAATCAGGGTAGGGTAAAGAGCAGTAACATCAAATCTTACAACACCTTCCCCTCATCCATTCCTGCTTCCTGGGCTTAACTTTAGTCATGATTTTTCTGCCTCTTCTTCCCCAGCAGCACGCACACTGTGGACAGGGAATAGGGGCTGTGGTCAGGTAATCACACACCTCTGCTGATCCTTCAGGGAGGCGACACCTCACACTTCTCCCATGCTCCAGTGTAGGGTTTCTTCCATGGAGACAGTATTCCACAAACTTCTCCAACATGAGTCCTTCCGTTAGGCTGCAGTTCCAAAGTGGGTCCTTTCCATGGGGTCACAAGTCCTGTCAGCAAACCTGTTTCAACATGAGATCCTCTCTCCATGATCCTCAGGTCCTGCCAGGAGTCTGCTCTAGTGTAGGTTTTATTCCTGATAATAAGAAATAAATCAATAAGTGATTTATAGTGTTATAGCTACCTTTAGGAAAGTTGTTTTGAATAATCGCTTGAATTTCTGAGTAATTCTTATATGTGTATATAAAAATAACTTTAGCATGTCTGTAGGACAAATATTCTTTTTGCTTCTTCATAATGTATAAAAAATGCAGATCTAAAATGCACATAAATTAATGTAAAGATGATAATATGACTGTGAGCATTTTACTTTAAACTTGAGTTGTAATTCTCAAAGTCATTTTTTGTTGGACTGCAAGAATCTTCCCCAAAGTACACCTCTCATGCATTTTACTTAATTTACAGTCAGCTAATTTTTATCTACGGTAGATATAATCTCTCGATCAAAAACAATCTGTCATTTGAATAAATGTTATTTTCCACTTACTTCTGTTTCTCTTTCAGATTGATACAGTGTTCATTACTTCCTTGGCTTTGGGAAGCAGTTTATTCAAGGGGATTGAGTATTTAGGCTGCAGCCACTGAAGCCCCAGACTTTGAAAAGTATTTCTTTTATTTTAAGTATCTTTTTGGCCTTGACCAAATGGCATAATTTTATCTTCAGCTTGTACATTATTGCAAAGTTTTAAGAAGGGTCACCTTTTTCTTTGCTTTAATCTCTGGAGTGATACGTAATGGCAAAGTTTTTGTATGGTTGAGCTTATTGTCTGTTCTAACTTCTGTATTTGTCTCTGAAGAGGCTCCTTTTGCACTATGCTTTCATGTTCAAATAGCATCTTAATACTCTCTATTTGCTATGTGTCAGTGAGTTAGAAATCAGGCTTCAGATCACAGGGTTTTTTAAGCTGTAAATCTTCTAGTAAAGATCAGTCAGAAATTAATTTAGAATTCTGAAACTGTCTGCAGTGGTATGCTAGGCAAATAACACTGCTTTATATTAAAGAATGAGCTAAAAAGCTACTCATTTGTAACATACATAAAACTAATTTTTAAATTATTCTTTACTGTAATTTGTTATTGGCAGTGTATCCAGGATCATAGCTGCCTGACCTTTCCTATGGCCCACCTGAGACAGCTCAGTGAGCTCTGACATTTGCCAAGCTGCACACAGCCCTAGGAAGTTTGCTGTCTGGTTTCTGGGTGAAGTCACTAAGGCATCTCTCTATTGTGCCAGGTTGTGCCCAGCAAGCTCCAAAATGGACAAATGTCAGGACGCTTGAGAATAGCAAAGATTCTGTTGGTGGGACCATGCTATGATGCAAAAGTCAGGTCACATTGAATTTTGTGTACAGCACAGAAAACCTACAGGTGATAATTTAAAATAAAGGATGGTGGTGAAACATTTGTGCACATTTCAGTTGCAGTGTATAAAGGAATGTATCTAAGAAGAGGTTAGGATTTTGGGACACCCAAGCTGAAGAATTTAAAACTACTTTCTTACCTAGGGTTAGGCTCCTAGCCAATTTCAAAGAAATTTATTTAAGTCCCCTCATTTCCAAATCTATTTGCCAGCTGCTTGTCAAACCAAAACAAGGGGGAATTTTAAGTGTTTGCAAAATCACAAAATCTCAAAATCTAGTTGTTTATAGTAGGGTTTTCTTAAAACTAACTTCATTATACTTTCTAAAATTTTTATAGTAATGCTTAGAGGCACGTAAATATAAAGTCATCCTAACAAGCTTCCTATGTGACCTTTTCTTGCTTGGTGTAAACTGAATTTTCAGAAGAGTGTTTTGATAATGTGGTTATCAAACTGCATGAAAACCAAGCCATGAGAACACCTGACATATTCTTAAAAATACTGTAAGGATCCCAAGTGACACATCCAAAACCAGATCCTTTCAAAGAAACATTTATTAAATTTGTTCTGGTATATGCTGTAAGTTATATCAATAGCCTTACAGTTCTGTTTTCAACACCTAATTGAGTTTGTTTAATTCCTTTTATAGATAATGATGGAAATAGTGCAGAAAGTATGAATGTTAAAATTACAAACTTCTGTCATTTTCATTACTAATTTTTGTTTTTCCAAAGTAGTGACAGTTTGTTAACTAAATTACTAGTTTGACTATCATTTGTAGACAAGAGATTTGTGCACAAAAATTCAGGAAAAGATGATTGTATTCTCTTTTATACTTCTCACAATTCTGGAGTGACTTTGAGATAATTACCCTACCATTATATATATACATCTATATGTATGTATGTATGTATGTATGTATGTATGTATGTAACTTCTTGAGGTCCTGTTGTTTAATGTTTAAAATAATTAATTGAGGTTATGGATGTAAAAAAATAATCACCTTTCATTTGCTCCCATGTTCATTTTTTTCATAACAATTTTTTTATCTCCTGTCCCTTATCCTCAGAGGCGTAATTATAGCAACACCATTCCTCCGGAGTTATATTTATACTCTTATCAAAGTCCCCGTATTTTTTAGTTCTACCAATATGGAAAGATTGCAAGAAGTCTATAAATAGCACTTTATACCAAGTAATGGCCATTTATTACATTTTCCTCAGAAGAAGTTGCTCAATAGCCCTTGTTCTTAGGTCAGGTGTTTTCTCTCTGTAATAAAGTTCACCAGTGTTGACATCATCAAGAACATTTTCAGAGGGGGAAAAGTTCTGACTTATGACTTTACTTGTACTTTAATTATAGTTTTGCAGTAATAATTGAAAAATTATAGTAGTCCTTGACTATCTCCTCTCAACATTCTTCTATTTTAGGGGTTTACTCCTCAGTCACAAGTTTCTAATTCCTTTTGAGTGTAATTCTGATTTTCCATACATTCAAACCTACAGCTCCATGCCTTAGTACCCTAGCATTTCCCACCTCTTAATTATTACATGGTTTCTTTCTTTGCTTATTTCTTCTAAACACATGGTTTTATAATATTTGTTTATTTAGTGACCTATTCCTGTTGTGCTGTGTAGGTTGAAAACTGAATTAATACTCCTGAAAGCTGCCATAAAAAATATTTTTTATCCTAGGTAAAAGACAACATTCTTACTCTTTTCCTTGGTATTTAATGTTGATTAAAAGAACAGTATATACATTAATAAAAAAATACTTATTTGAAATAAAATATAATTGGACTTTCAGTTGTTTAGGTAAAATTTTTCAAGGGTGATTTCTTCTTGGTTTTAATTGGAATGACTTTTAGGTTTGATTCTATTTGTGTTTATATTTTCTATTGTTATTTTTATTGTTCTCATTGTACAAGCCAAAATTTATACTGCTGAAGAGCAGATTTGGATCTAAATTAGCTGTCTTGAATACCAATAGAACTGTAATTATGGCAAGATAAGGTTCCTGATGGGACACGGGGATCAGCAGTTGCAGAGCCTAAACAGATCTTGAAGCTTTCACTGAACTTTCTGCTGATTGCAGCAGGTTCCATTTCCCTGTTTCCTCTGTGAAAATAAAGGCTGTGTCTTTACACAGCTGCAAATTATCCTTGCTGGAATGCAGTGGAGGTCTGATATACCTTTGTTACTATATTATGACCAAAGCATTAGTTTAAACCTTAAGTATGCACTTTAAATATGTGTTTTCAACTTATGATAACCATTTCTTCAGAGTAATGACTTCTGAAGGGATAATGTAGAAAGGGTAACCAAAGATTATTACAGGCTTGGTCAGTGCCAGTGCTGTTGGCCAATTTGACAGCTAATGAACCAATATGATGTTGAAAGTCCATAATGTTCCAGTGAGCCAGTCATTAAATGCCGTAATGAAAATTTTTTGAAGGGATTATTACTGTTCTAAACTACATTTGGTGATTTGTAGTAGACATTTTCTTCTTGATATTTGCATTACAGAATAGAATCATAGAATCGTTTAGCTTGGAAAAGGCCTTTAAGATCATTGAGTCAAAATATTAACTTAGCATTGCCAGGTCTACCCTAAACCATGTCCCTAGGGACCACATCTTTGGGGTTTTTGGATCCCTCAAGGAATGGTGACTCAACCACTCTCCCTGGGCAACCTATTCCAATACTTGGCAATGCTTTCAATGAAGAAGTTCCCTAACAGCCAATCTAAAACTCCTCTGACACAAATTCAGGTCATTTTCTCTTGTCCTATCAATTTTTTACCTGGGAGAAGAACCCAACCCCCACATGGCTACAACCTCCTTCCAGCTAGTTGTTGAGAGTGATGAGGTGCCCCCTAAACTCATTTTCTCTGGGCTGAACACCCACAGCCCCTTCTGCTCCTCCTCATCAGTCTTGTGCTCCAGACCCTTCACCAGCTTTGTTGCCCAGAAGACTCAGTACTCCTTTTTGACCCTCGTACAAAAGGCCCCAGCTGATCTCCCCAGCCTGCCCAGATCCCTCTGAAGCGCCTTCTAACCCTCCAGCAGATCAACACTCCTTGAAGTCACACCCCGCTTGAAGTCACCTGCACTTCGGAGTCACCTGTAAATTTCCTGAGAGAACTTCCCACTGCCACTCTCTGGCTCAACCATCCAGCCAGCTTTTTACCCAGCAAAGCGTGCACCTGTCCAAGCCATGGGCAGACAGTTTATCCAGGAGAAGGCTCTGGGAAAGGGTGTCAAGGGCTTTACGAATTGTCAGATGAACAACTTCCACAACATTTCCCTCATCCACTGAGCAGGTCACCCTGTTATTCAAGGACTGAAAGTTAGTCAAGCAACAATAAATTAAGAGGCAACAAATTTGGAAATTCTGTAATTCCTTTGAGTTTATCAGGCAAATTTCTGCCAGCTATAAAGCCAGGCATCCTGGGATACACTAGGTTAGTAATTGTTATCGACTGAACCAAAAGAATACTTACCATACTTTTTCTGTTGATATGTTGACTTTTATTTGTATTTCTTTATATTGATGGCTGCAGAGTGCTATGATACATTTTGACACTACTTAAGGTCAATTTAAAATAAGTTGTGAATTGTAATTGAGAATAAAAACAGACTCTAACAGCAGAAGTTTGATAATCCTGTGGACTCAAATGCTACTTTCACCTTCATGTTGACCTCATGTAACACTTTATTACATTCTTGGAGGATCAGGCTGAAAGCACAAAAAGCTTAAAATCAATCCAAGGCTAAAAGAAATTCAGACTAACTCTTTATCTCCCTACCAAGCTCATTCATTCACTGCCTCCAATCCTGTTTTCATTCATTTTATCAGGAAAAGAACTTCTGGAAAGTAATTCCTTGTAGCTGAAACACTGATCTGTAGATTAATTAATCCTCTCTTCCTCCACTAGACTCATTCACTTACTAATACCTAAAGTTGAGCAACATTTGATATCCTTCAGGCAAAATGAAAGTTTTTACCTTTATGTTTTAGAAGACTTTGGATTATAGTAATTTTTTTGACAAATCTCTTGACCTTATCTTCAGTACAAAAAAGTGTCATACTAAAACATGTCTGTAACATAAAGTCGGCTAATTTAACACTGACCAGAATTTTGTGATCATTAGGGATGAGCATGGGCTACATCAGTCATAGTTAATCTGAACTCAGACCACAGCTTCGCCATAATTGTAAAATGTGATTCTGTGTCTACCTCATGATCATGGTCAGCCTCATGATAGCTTACTTGGTTCTTCACAGGTCATCTAATGTGATAAAATTCTGCAGTACATCTTAAAATCATTCTCAAGTTAATAGTAAAAATATTTTTTTAAATTTCCATTTATTCTTCTACAGGTTTTTCAAAATTCTCCTGTCTTCTATATATTCCACATATTTGTTTAACTCTCATTTGTTGCAGGAGCAAGGCAGTCTACCATAATTAGTTAATGCACATTCTTACAATTGGACAAACTGGAACACAAAAGT
Organism: Petroica traversi; assembly: GCA_025920805.1. NCBI lineage: Eukaryota > Metazoa > Chordata > Aves > Passeriformes > Petroicidae > Petroica > Petroica traversi. Next base: position 4,002,670 of record JAHLSL010000117.1, on the reverse strand, counting down.
CTACTAGAGCTTAGATTGTCAGAAACATTTAGTGGCCTCATTTTCATTGGTTCAATACCAGACATGACTGTAACGGAGTAACATATCTAATTATCTATAAAAATTTCGGCCAGTTAAAAAATAAAAAAAGCATGCAGGAGTGTAACCTCATTTTAAGTCTATGCACTTAATCTTGAGGACTAGGCATTTCCTTTGCCACCAGACTCATTCACCTACTAATACTTAAAGCTCAGTTACATTTCTTATCCTTCAGTCAAATGGAAAATATTTATCTTATTTTTGAAAACTGAGGATTTCTTATTTTGCTTTTGAGGGGCTTTTCGGCAAAGCATCTTGTATTTCGGTTTAAGATTTGCTACTAAATAGTGATTCAAGTTCGAGCTTTAATTCTTAAATTTTTCCTTAAATTTGCGGCATTCTTAGTCACTGTCAAATTAAAGATGGCAAATTTTAAATATTTCAGAAGGCTCAGAACTACGAAACACCTTGAGGTATAAAATAAATACCTGGATGACTAGAGATGTAATGGCTGATGTAAATAGATCCATCATTCCATTATGATGAAGTATCCATTTTAATTACTGAGGAAACTCAGTGTTATTAACAGAGTTCTTGAAAGGTTACTGCATAAAGGCTTCACAACTAATAATTTCATCTCAAGATTAAGAGTGCATAGTTTGTCAGTTTTATATCTTGTCATTCCTAATTTTAATTAAAAGACAGGGTTAATTGCCTTTTATGTGGTTGTGTCTTGAGATACACAACCCCAAACATAATTCCAAAATATTCCTCATTTAACCACCACACCTTAAAATAGAAGTGTGTCCCATCTCTTAAAAAATATTTATAACAGTGTAAATCTTATGAATTACAGAAGCATGCATAAAACAAATATTAATATAGATAGCCTCTGAGTTTTGAAGAATCACAGGAGGCAGAGAAATATGAAGATATTAAACTGGAGAGGTATCTACAAGGAAATAGATACCTATTAATCAAGTAATAATGAAAATTTAATCTGTTGTGAAACTGGTTTAGGTCAATATATGGAGAATCTAAAACAAGTGCAATTAAAACCATATAGAAAGGTAAGATCCAGGAGGGCATACATAGTATGAAAATGTGTTGTGTGGATGTGATCAAGACAGAAAGGGAGAGAGAGAGGGTTTCTTTCATTTGACAAAAGAGTCGAGAATAACCTATTACTTAAATCTCTGCCACTATGTAATATTCTTTATTTTGAAATTGGTCTCTGGAGGATAGTCTAAATCACTCCACTATTGGAAGACTGTTGATTAGTTCTGTGATATTTTAGGGTTGATTTTCTTTGGGTTTGTACTTTTCTAAGCATAGTAACTCAAAAGCTAATTACTCCCTTTTCTAAGCTAAGACCATGTGACTTTGTTGAAAAACTTGTCCAGCTGATGAGCTAAATATTGAGATTTGGGAGTCCTAGCAGATTTTTTTCAAGTCTCTCATACAACACTAGTGAATGGAATTTAAGTTTGTTTCATGTCTTGCAGCCTTTTAGCTTCATAAGGATGATAAATGTTGTTTATTTAATCATTAAGTATAGCATGGTACAAAGAAGATAGGTGTCCTTTCCTCATTAAAAGAAACAATTTTTTTTTATTTCAGTGTGGTGAAGACAAGTTAATTTTATGTACCTATTTTTTTGTAACTGAAACTGAGAGCCAGTTTAAATACCTTTACTCACATTCACCTGAAGACTGTATGTAACCTTTGTCTGTGGCTGGCCAAGTTTCTACATGGGTTATGCCTTCCTGTCATTTTTCACATTTCTGAAACCTGAATTCTGATGTAGCATTGTGATGTAGTACACTTTACTTAGGAACCACAGTAAATAAAGTCTTAAGGCTTTGAAAAACTGCCAGATAACCATATTTTCTGCACTACAAACTGGATTAATTAGTAGCCATTATAGTTTCCAAGTCATGGATCTCCAAACTTGCATGTAATAGGCTGTGCGTTCCCTGTATATCTGCCAATTAGACAGAAAAATATTGAAAGGGTAAGATATGAAGGCAGTTTAATTTTATGTTGTACAATCAAGGGGCTTGTAGTTTCCAGATAACATCACAAGGAGCTTAGTAACAGTTACCCATGAACACATACTCTCCATGAATTATCAGCTGATATGAAATACAGAAACGAGGCACATTCCTTCAACACATGGCATTTGAAATATCACTGTATGCAATTATTGAGAGAAGGTTTTGTATCATCCAAGTCAGAGACTAAAACTTGTGGTTGACATAAATCTAGCATTATATGTAGCCAGACTCATTATTTTAAATACGAAGGCCAGCTACTCTTTCTGTCTTTTTTCTGTTGCTAGGTTTACATACACATGTGCTTAAGGTTGCTACAACTGCTGCTCCTGACTGAAGTTTCCTGTGAGATCTAGGCAACTAGGAAAAACAGCAGATGTTACCTCTCTTCTAGCAGGTTATTTACTTAGGATAAGTGAGTGGTGAGTTGGGAAAAAAGTGGGCAATAAAAAGTCAAACCCACGAGAAGTCTTTAAGCTTTCTTGGATTGGTCATCAAATGAGTGCAACCAAAGACAGTATTTGGTGGAATGCAGATATATAGCTATAAAAGAAAATATAATAAATTTCTCCTGAAACCGCATATTAAAGAATTGCCTCTACTAAGTATATACCTTTAATCCATCTTGTGAGAAGTACTAGCCTTTCAGCAAGCCTACAGCATCCTAGTAAACATACTTCTTTTTTCAGCATCTTTGTACAAATTAGAAACAACATTGTTAACATCTTTAAAATAGACTGTTTTAGCCTAGGTAGATGTTAGGAAAGGAAATTGGATTACCTTGAAGCAAAGGAACATTTGCAGACATATGACATTATCATTACATTTTTTTAGAAAAGGTTGAAGAAATTATTTTAGTGGGCTTACTTTTGCACTTACCATGCAAGTCCTCCATATATTACAACACTAGATGCAATGCCACACTTCTCAGTCAATGAAAAGGCATTTTTCATATTCTTTGGGGAAGAAAGTAGACTTCAGGAAGTATCTCCAACAGTGTTGAAGTATCTGTGTTTTCACGTCCACCTGCTGTATACTTTTAAAATTAGTAAGAATAAAACTCAGTGCCCAGCAGAGCCTGTTTGAATTCTAATAGCTTCAGTAAATGCTTCCTGGTAGAACAGAGAAAGTCTGTATTAACTGCTACTGGCTCTACAAGCCTTTGTGGCAGCTGGGAATGTTCTTTCTCTTGTTGAACACCAATGGTAGGTGAACTGGAAACAGAGAATGAACCCTATTTTGTACAGTATTTTCATTCTTTTTACTAAATGAGCAATTTATGTCTATTTGTGTTTTTACTTTGCAACAAGATTTCCAGGTATGTCGCGGTACGCCGGAATCAGACACACACTCATGGAGTTATCGTG